>OW028575.1:20484557-20872734 GCA_932294295.1 Alitta virens
TGATGAATTAAGGATCGAGCCTGGAAAAACAGATAGGTTGCTGACACTCTGACAGGACACATGGGAGATTTGGGATTCGCATGAAAATGGGCAGGCAAAACACATGCAGCACTCGGAGAATTGCATAATTCATGACAATATGAAGACAAATTGCTGTGTCAAGGACTCAAGGTTATATTCTTAGATAGCTTGCAATATTGGGTCGACATTGTTCCAACGTTGACCTTTGTTGGCCGGTGGATGTTGCACAGATGTCCAGTCTATGAAGAATGTAGTAGGAGGTATAATTCAATGAGAATCTTGTATAGCTTCTAGTCAAAAAGGTTGTGAGAAGCCAAACATCTCAGCATTTCAGAGATGGTCATCCAGGGCTAGTCAAGAATTTAGTAAAAACAGCAACAACAACAAAAAACAACATTTTAGTGAGTTTTAGCAAGAGTGCCTGAATATTTGGAGGAAGCTACTGATCATGTTTACAGTAGCAACCATGTTATTTTGTCAACAATCTAGTATGATAAAGCCTGAAACCTCAAATACAATTGACCTTGCACAATAATCTGTCTCCTGACGTTTTGACAAAAGAAAAGTCAAAATGCATGACGTCGCAAAATCAGCTTGTGTCGTTGGCAAGGAGATTAACCTCAGCCACATGTTGACGCCCCTTTTGATTGGCGGATTTGGAGGTCGTGAATGCGGCGCATGCGCACTTGGGTGCTGCTGGCAATTATGGCGTGCAGCGGGCTCAGGTTCAGGGGAACGAATTTGTTCGTCATTAGGTGGAAATCGTTTTAAGCTGGCCTTGCAAATTTGTGTATGTATCGATGGAGCACATGTCGGACCTGTGGATGGCTTGTCGGCCGTCTTGTCTCTTTAACCTAATAAGAGACCTGGCCTGTGCAACTTCAGTAGGGCAGGGAGGGGCGCAGCTCACCTTTCAGTGGCCATAATAAAGTCAGAAGGGCGCATTAAGGCTTGATTACTGGCCAATGGTTCTTTTGCACGGCACCAGCCGACTCCTTCTCCCCTACGACTCATTGTCTGCTTCTTTTAATGCTTAAAAAAGTTTCAACTTTCCGATTGAAAGCCTTCAGCGCGGAAAGAGATATTTTGAACGGTTCAAATGAGGCAAGTTATCATGGCAGGCGAGACCTCTTTGATGTACATTGTCCCGAGCAGGGATTGCCTACAGCAAATCTGTTCCGCTTCCGCCTTGACAGTTTTTGGGTCACTTTTCATGGGATCTATTGCTGGTGACCTAATTTCGGCTTCCTAAGAACGTGCATGACATTGACATTCGTAGCTAGCATCATGACCTTGCTGACCTTGCAATATGACTTACAATGCAGGCCTCCAATGCAAGTTGTTGTGGTATAATGGTTAATGCCCTGTCTAGTTCTTCTAAAGGTCCTATAGTTTCGAATGCTAGTCCAGGCACTCTTCAGGAGGTACCTGTAATTTGTGTTCAAGGTGGGGTAGATGTGTGCCATGGTCGATAAGCTCACGATGATACAAAGCAATGCAATATAGTACAATACAATACAATACAATACAATATTACCTATAAAATATCCGCTTTGTCATTTCTCTGTCCTTTTCTTTGTGGCAAATCTGCAGTTGCATACTTTGATATACATTAAGTCAGCAATATCTGCCTTTATAAAAGTGGGTCCTCACTGTGCCGGGGCAAATAAGTGGCATTCTAGCACTGGGGATATTGCCTTTTCATGTAGAGACGCCATATGCAGAGGGCCACCTGTTCTTGGTGATAGCAAGTGCCCTTTATTGGGTTGTCATAGTGACAAACAAACAGGCGCCATATTGGATTTGCTGTGAAACCGGAACCGCTCTCAGCAGACGAGTCGGCCAAAGTGACAATCTTTCTGATTGGTCGTCCTGGTTGTGTATTCTGGCAGGTGGCGTCACGTGGTATCATTTGGAGCGTCTTACCTGCGTCTTGAATCTGTCACGTGCTCGTTTGTTACGTAAAGGAGGCAGGCGACGTAGAAAAATTGACTTAAGTGTCAGATCGAAAACAATAGGATACGAAGCGCCATCTAGCGTTCGGCCTGTAATTCAATTCTTCCGGGGGTTCCTCAAGGATAAATTCCTCTCACTTCGCCCCTAATTACCTGCTTTATTTAAATCCTGTCATTGTGACGTCACTTATTGTTCCCCCTACATGATATGTGAAGACGTAAATGTGCTGAAAGAATGTCTTCATTGTTGTTCTCTTGTTTTTTTCCTTTACAAATGCTGAGCACTATTTTGACAAGAACCTCGAATAACAAAAATATATACTTACATGTACAATGAAATTATATGCTTTATATTTTACAATCAAAGACATTAAATTTTAAATTGTTTAGTCTTGTTCCATGGGCCTAATCCGCATAACAATTAATATATTTATCAGTCAAGCAAGTGGTTTAGTTCCTGGGCCATCGCGTTTCCAACTACCCATTCATGATAATGGAATTATATTAAAATTTAAAAATAATTGCAATTAGTCATGATAAACAACGACAGTAATACTACTTTGTTTGCAGTTATAATGAGAAATGATATTGCATATTAAGCAGTTGGTCATGAACAGTTTGTTGCCAAATCAATCAGTGGTTTTTGACAAGGCAATGTGTGTTTCGTGTGATAAATGTTGAATGATATGACAACCATCTGTTTTCACTGTCATATGGGACGTGGTACTGCATTGCTTTTTGCCTCCCAAAAATCACACTTCAGAAACGAACTGCAATCTCCTTGTTGCCTTCGTGTATTCTTCACAGGAGCATCAATTGTGTGGGGGATATATATACCACCAACTTCTTTTTGAGAAGGACAATGCACTCATCCCCCCCCCCCTGAAATTCACAAATGAAAATTACCCTTTTTCACACATTTGGAACATTTGTGCTTTGTTAAACAGCTTTACACTTGATATCACATTTCAGCACAAGTTTTTAAGTTTGGCATCAATGATCCACCATTAATTTACATCTTGGCCAGTGTCTGCTCATTAAAAATATGTCACTCAATTTTAATTTTTTTTATTATTATTTTATTTTTTATTATCTGTCACTACATTTAAATAGCCTCTTTTTCTTTTCATTTATAATGTAAGGGGTGTGCACAATTTTACAGCCTTTTAGTAATCTAGTGCACATCCCCCACAGTATGCTTATGTAATTTATTGTTTATGTAATGTACTAACCGTATTGAACTACCACATACTGTGTACAAATAAAAAATCTTAAATCTCAAACAAATCCACGCCCCTGATTCTACAAGTGAAACTTCAGAAGCATTAGTTGGTCTGGTTGTTAAGAGTTTTGTCCAGTTCCTCTTGAGGTCCTAGGTTCGAACCCCTACAATGACTACTTTATGAGCTAGGTTTATGTCATCTGGGGACCTTGTATTGTTTGTTTATGAATGCATATCACATGTAAAGCTTCTTAGCATCTCAGTAAGTCTGCCTCTGGGGAAAGTCAGTTACAAAAATAGGCAAGGAGACCCTTCTAAGACAATTATACATCGCTTCTGAGGGGGCCACCTTATAATTTTTACATACTATTTTGGAAATTTGGATTGATGGAATGATATGCACATACAATGTTGAAATAAATACATATCATGATAAATTAGTGACATTTGGCAAGGAATTTTCAGTGGAGCAATTTTGATCACAGATATAGCAATTTTTAATAAGGCAAACTTCATCGTTAGAATAAGAAAGTGTATTTTAATGAAATGTTTTGAAGCCATTTAAACTATGGGTTGTTATTTTATCTTTGACATTTTTGTTCATTTTGTTGTATATGTTGGGTAGTCTATATGCACAATACAATACAATACAATACAATATGATCTTGTACATGACCTGCTTGCTCAATAGGTAATTGATGCATGTGAGTGCCTGGATTTTATTGCCATTTATCATGTAACACAATGTCATATAACATTACTGTCATATAATACAATGTCATGACATGCTACAGTTTGCTTTCTTCTTGAAGTGCTCTCTTAAAAAAACTTTCTCCGCATTTTATTGCTCCTGTTTAACATGATGTTTACAGTACTTCATAGGAGAAGTATTGGAACAACAAAATAGTCTGAAAAGGCATAACACTCCTCATGAAATTATTCCTGGTATAGATTATACCTAGATGCAGTATGGATATTTTAAGATATGTATAACATAATTTCTTATCAAATTTATCTTAATAGCGGGTTAATTTTTACAGGGGGACCCTACAAAGAAGCACTTCAGTATTTAGACCACCTCGCTTTAACAATAAGGCCTCAAATATGAGGTTTTAATTACTTTTAAAAAGCCTCGCGCGGACATATGGACCTGAACAAATGCACAGAAATGTTGCTGATAAAAACCCAGTTCTGCATCAATGATACTTCCCTCCTCCTCCTTTCTTTTCCTCATGATAGTCATTAAATTTGCTGTGTGGTCACATTGAAACCACAGAAATTAATATTAAGAATATTATCATACATAAAGTAGTGTTTTTATCAACTATAGAAATTTAGATTGGGTATAACCTGTTGCTACCATTTCTGATTTTCTGTCCAGGTTTTAGGCGAGAAGAATTATAACCGGGGAAAAAAAAATTAGATTCATTTTGAATCTTACTATTTATACTGTAATGTTATTTCGTGTTATATTCGTTCTCAATAAACTTCAATATTTCCTTACACAAAGACCTGGTCTTTTAATCTCAGGATATGGACAATCTATGTAAATGTCATTTGGCTCATCAAGGGATCTGCCTTCCCTTAAACTCACCCATTAAGTGTGGTTGTCAACGTCTCGGGTGGGGGAGGCTGTCACGTGCTACCAGTCCTTAAGGCCTGAAGGCCGAATCTATTATCTTTCCATAAATAATTCCACAGAGCATGTCAGTGGCTTCTATGTTATGTAGCACGGTTTTTTTTTTAGGTAAGCACAGTAATTTTGTGTTGTTGATACTTGTATACTGTAGCGCAGTTAAGGTATGTTCAAAGTTTAAAACATAAGTTTAGGATCTGATGTGCACTTTTAAGTTATGCCAGAAATTACTTTGTAGATGTTCATCTGCACCAGTTGTCAGAATTATATATAAGTTTCGTTAAATTACAGTAGTGTTTAGGCGCCTAACTATCTCACCATACAATTTACCGTAAAATTTAGACCAACTAACTGGCAACACTTTGCTGTAAATTTCACAGGAATACTTTACAGTGTTAGTTGTGTTTGATCACTGCATATACCACAGGAAACCATGCTCTCAAGGTCAGCAATGAGATGACCTTGAGCTGAGACAGCAATTGAAGTGAATTCGAATTAATGAACCCAAAGATACTGCCATGTACGGATATTACTAACCACTTGGCCTACAAATACGGTTTTTGATGCTTTCCAGATTGCTTTAGAGATGTAGGGAAAGAATAAGTCACAAAATCTTGAGTTGCCATGGCAATTAGAAACTCCCTGTGGGGAATCGTGCTCCGTGTGGATTGACTAAGTGGGCCCTGGGTCCATTTACAGCCAGGATTGAAAAAGTGGTCCTCAATAGCGGGACAGCGGACTACGGGTTTGCGCTAACAGAGGTCCGAAGGAGTTCCCCCAAACCATTGACCTATTCAGGCAGACTCCTCCACCAGCCAATGTCCAGCTTGTGTCCACTGAAGTGCATGTTAGGTACTTAGGTCTACAACGTTTCAGCCAGCTCTCCTGCTCTCTCATTGGTCACTTAACATCACCTGAGAGCCTCGTTCTGACATTCAGAGCCTCGTTCTGACATTCAGTGCCTCGTTATGGATTGTCACTCAGTGAAGGAGGCCTTAACATGTCACTCTTCTAAAGGATTTTAGAAAAAACTTCTCTTAATTAGAGCATCTTTGAATTTCCCCTAAGATATTTCAGTTGTAACTTAACAGGATAATGTTATCAGATTGTGATTCTATCAATTATAAATTTTCATAATGCACTGTTACTGGAAGCCTTCAGAAGGCTCTGCCCTATTCATAAAAACATTGTTTTACTATATATATACCCAGTTAAAATTGACAAAATATGTCACTATAAAAAAATCATTCAAAAAGCTCCTTCCTGATAATTAGAAGTTAGAACATTAAAACAATTTCTTTATTAAATTTTCTAATTTTAATCTATTTTCAGTTGTAGTTAGCAAGATAATTCTCAGATGAATATGATTATAATTAAATATTACTTTAGTAATAATTAGCAAAATGATACTCTGTTGAATATGATTAAATTCATAAGATATACTGGAATTCCCCAAAGGAATAATGCCATTATCTACATTTTAGCATGATTAAAAACTTCTTGCACATTATTGTCATTTGACTAGAAGTGTTCCCAGTTCATGTCAGAAGCATCTTCATTGGATATCGCCTATAGATTTGATTCTCACTCAGAATTCCTATTTAGTATCTCACGGAGAATCGAGTTTAAATGTAATTAGCTGATTTAATTAAGGCTTATGATATCTGTTACATCATTTCACCAGGGAGCCTCACTTTACCGAGTGCCATGGGGAATGCCAAAAGTTGCTGAGTCAGCGGTTGTGATGTGGAATGTTAGATGCGTCTGAAAATCATCAGTCTTTTTGATAACTCAGTCTAATCACCGCTTTTTGCCATGACGCGGCCTTGCTACTGCTGCGGAAAATAATAGTGGCAGAATCAAGGCGCCCTGTAGCGTGGAGGATAAGATAAGATAAGATAAGATAAGATAAGAGAAGATAAAAGAAGATAAGATAAGATAAGATAAGAGAAGATAAGAGAAGATAAGATAAGATAAGAGAAGAGAAGAGAAGATAAGATAAGATAAGAGAAGATAAGAGAAGATAAGATAAGATAAGATAAGAGAAGATAAGAGAAGAGAAGATAAGATAAGATAAGATAAGATAAGATAAGATAAGATAAGAGAAGATAAGAGAAGAGAAGATAAGAGAAGATAAGATAAGAGAAGATAAGATAAGATAAGATAAGATAAGATAAGATAAGAGAAGATAAGAGAAGATAAGATAAGATAAGATAAGATAAGAGGAGATAAGAGAAGATAAGATAAGATAAGATAAGAGAAGAGAAGAGAAGAGAAGATAAGATAAGAGAAGATAAGATAAGATAAGATAAGATAAGAGAAGATAAGATAAGATAAGAGAAGATAAGAGAAGATAAGATAAGATAAGATAAGATAAGAGAAGATAAGGGAAGATAAGATAAGATAAGAGAAGAGAAGAGAAGAGAAGAGAAGAGAAGAGAAGAGAAGAGAAGAGAAGAGAAGATAAGATAAGAGAAGATAAGATAAGATAAGATAAGATAAGATAAGATAAGATAAGAGAAGATAAGAGAAGAGCAGAGAAGAGAAGAGAAGAGAAGAGAAGAGAAGAGAAGAGAAGATAAGATAAGAGAAGAGAAGAGAAGAGAAGAGAAGAGAAGAGAAGAGAAGAGAAGAGAAGAGAAGAGAAGAGAAGATAAGATAAGATAAGATAAGATAAGATAAGAGAAGAGAAGAGAAGAGAAGATAAGATAAGATAAGATAAGATAAGATAAGATAAGGGAAGATAAGATAAGATAAGATAAGATAAGATAAGAGAAGAGAAGAGAAGAGAAGAGAAGAGAAGAGAAGAGAAGAGAAGAGAAGAGAAGAGAAGAGAAGAGAAGAGAAGATAAGATAAGATAAGAGAAGAGAAGAGAAGAGAAGAGAAGAGAAGATAAGATAAGATAAGATAAGATAAGATAAGATAAGATAAGATAAGAGAAGAGAAGAGAAGAGAAGATAAGATAAGATAAGATAAGATAAGATAAGATAAGATAAGATAAGATAAGAGAAGAGAAGAGAAGAGAAGAGAAGAGAAGAGAAGAGAAGATAAGATAAGATAAGATAAGATAAGATAAGATAAGAGAAGAGAAGAGAAGAGAAGAGAAGAGAAGATAAGATAAGATAAGATAAGATAAGATAAGATAAGAGAAGAGAAGAGAAGAGAAGATAAGATAAGATAAGATAAGATAAGATAAGATAAGATAAGATAAGATAAGATAAGATAAGATAAGATAAGATAAGATAAGATAAGATAAGATAAGATAAGATAAGATAAGAGAAGAGAAGATAAGGGAAGATAAGATAAGATAAGAGAAGATAAGAGAAGATAAGATAAGATAAGATAAGATAAGAGAAGAGAAGATAAGAGAAGATAAGAGAAGAGAAGATAAGATAAGATAAGATAAGATAAGATAAGAGAAGATAAGATAAGAGAAGATAAGATAAGATAAGAGAAGATAAGAGAAGATAAGATAAGAGAAGATAAGATAAGATAAGATAAGAGAAGATAAGAGAAGATAAGATAAGAGAAGATAAGGGAAGATAAGATAAGAGAAGAGAAGAGAAGAGAAGAGAAGAGAAGAGAAGAGAAGAGAAGATAAGAGAAGATAAGAGAAGAGAAGAGAAGAGAAGAGAAGAGAAGAGAAGAGAAGAGAAGAGAAGAGAAGAGAAGAGAAGATAAGATAAGATAAGATAAGATAAGATAAGATAAGATAAGAGAAGATAAGGGAAGATAAGATAAGATAAGAGAAGATAAGAGAAGATAAGATAAGATAAGATAAGATAAGATAAGAGAAGAGCAGAGAAGATAAGATAAGATAAGATAAGATAAGATAAGATAAGATAAGATAAGATAAGAGAAGAGAAGAGAAGAGAAGAGAAGAGAAGAGAAGAGAAGATAAGAGAAGAGAAGAGAAGAGAAGAGAAGAGAAGAGAAGAGAAGAGAAGAGAAGATAAGATAAGATAAGATAAGAGAAGAGAAGAGAAGAGAAGAGAAGAGAAGAGAAGATAAGATAAGATAAGATAAGAGAAGAGAAGAGAAGAGAAGAGAAGAGAAGAGAAGAGAAGATAAGATAAGAGATAAGAAATCCAAGACAAGAAACACCAAAAATAACGAGAGGAGAGAGAGAGTAGAGAGGCGATAGGAAAGGATAGGATAGGATAGGATAGGATAGGATAGGAGAGGATAGGAGAGGAGAGGAGAGGAGAGGAGAGGAGAGGAGAGGAGAGGAGAGGAGAGGAGAGGAGAGGAGAGGAGAGGAGAGGAGAGGAGAGGAGAGGAGAGGAGAGGAGAGTAGAGGAGAGGGAGATTTATCTAATACAAATATTGCTGATCTGGCATTTATGGAGTTCCTTTCTTAGTGATTAAGTGGGTGTTAACAGCCGCCTCGTTTTGGCCTCTGACACACAATGCTTTAGTACTGATTGTCCCCAAGCTTCTTAAAGCACACAGCCAGGGATCAAGTTATGTGGGGGAAAGTAGGTGTATTTCCTGTGATGTGGCTGACTCAGATGATTTCGAGTTAAATATAGGCACATGAGGCAAAAAGGGCAAGCCATTTTGCCCATACCAATTTATGAATAAGAAAGCTTCAGAAGGAATGTTTTGAAACTAGGTTACGACTTGCATACAGAGAGTTTATCAAGGAATTAAAATGCTATATGACACAGAACTTAGGCAAAGACCCAGTTGATAAGTCACATTTCTCTCTATTTTTCCACCTGATTTACTGGGAATGTGCATAGAATGCAGAAAACAACATATTTTGGGGATGGGGTGCTATTTATAGACCACCCACAGGTCTGACATTTATTTATATAAGTTGTAATACATTTGGATAACGCTGTTTTTGTCACTGTCAAGGTTTCAATTCCTCATATATATTTACGCATATTTTTGTAGACCTATATGCCTTATAAATATTGTCATGTTCTTGGACGAAGTGATACAACATGAATTTGAAGCATGTTAAAGTACAGGCGTTTTTAGATAGGCGGTGTTTTTGGTGTTAGGTAGGCCGGTAAGTAAGTGGGTAAGTAGGTAGGTAAATTAGATATGTTAAATCATAGGAGATGTGGGCAGGTAGATCCCAGACAGCATTCCAAATCGGGCAAGGGTCGTTTCTATGTCGGCTGCCGTCGGAACAACATCGTTTTGACATCGCCGACATCGCGCCGATGTTGAAACGATTTGGAATGCTATCCGGGATGGGTAGCTGGGCAGTTACCCGGTAAGTTGGCAGATAGGTAGGGTATAGGTAGGTAAGTAAGTAGGTAGGCATGCTGTCACTTCATGGTTTGTCAGGGAAGGTAGTTAGGTCAGTAAATATGAACTGAATTAATGTTAGGTTGGCACATTCAATTCCAGCAGATGTTGCTAATATTTGGGCCCACTCTACTCCTCCATACAGTGTCTTTTTCCATGAAATTGAATTCGAATTTCAGTGAAATATAGCAACTTCTCTTTGAAAACACTACACGCACGTGCTTTCCAATACGACGCAGTGCGCGTGGCAGCACGCGCTAGAGACGCAGTCACGTGACTGTTAAGGCTGCATGGCTTTTAAGGTAATGGCGTGATTCTCATGGGCTTCTGGGACTTTCAGGCAGCAAAAAAAAAATGCCATTGCTAAAATTATCTTGCGTCGACTTGCATGCATAGCATATGTGCCTGTGGGCCACTCTGGCTTGCAGGGTGACCAGGTCAAGAGCAGTGAGTGCAATATTAGGCTGCCTGACTATATTGTTTGCCTTGTTATAGGCTACACGTGGACATTTAAAGATCACATTTGCAATATGAATTATTAAACTTAGTCATCAGCATCATTTTCACAGGGTCATTATCACCCATGTACCATTATCAATATCGACGTCTATGCTGAGGCAAGTGGCGTGGACTCCAAGCCTTATCGTCTCATCATTACGCCTGCTTCTGGCAGCTGGTCATATAAGCTGGCTAAGCTTCAGACCCAGTAGCATTGAGACATTAACATGTATTTTAACTGTTAAAAAAATGCATTGAAACCCTACCATTAGACCACATCATTATTAGGTCCACCCTCGCAGTAAGGATCACCATTTAGCATGTAGAACTTTGTACCATGGTGGTCTTAATGGCGAGGTTTCATTCCATTTAGTAGTATCATTATAACTATGAAAATTTCTATTTATTATTCACAAAGTTTATTTTCATGCCCTTTCATTTGGAACGCATTGTATATGTAACACATCGTGCATTATATATATATATTCTGCACTTGATTGTCATTGATTGGTGAATAGAATATTTCTTAGATCCTGTTGAGCAAAGGATATAGCCAGTATATATAAAGGATATTCTCACATTCTAGATTTCACAAGTCTTTTACCTATGGCTACAAGGAGAAGAGATCGATAAAACATTTCCACAAAAGATATATTCATTGTCTTAAATTATAAACGTGAAGTTGTCGTCCAAGTAAAGTGGGATTCAAAATACATCAGACATTTTTAAGCAATGAGCAATTATTCAAACCGGCACTCCTAAAATCTGACTTTCTTCTAAATGCTATTAACTCCTGTCTCATATAATAATGTAAATTCTGTTGCTTCTCTGTAACCATGAGTCCATGACAGACCCAGATAGAGGGGGTGGGGGCCTAAATCAGTGGTAGCGCACCGGGATTCCAACCACTGGGACCCGAGTTCAATTCCCGGTCGAGCCTATGTTGGATGGCTGTTTCATCCTTCATCTCATTGCCATGGTCCCTACCTGTCCTAATTAGCCCATCAGGTGCAGAAATACAGGACATAAAGCCCTAATCCACCACCACCACCAGACCCAGAGAGCATTCCAAATCGGCCCAGCATTGTTTCCATATAGGTCACTGTCGTTACAACATTGTATTAACATCGCCGACATCGCGCCGACGTTGAAACGATTTGGAATGCTATCTGGGATTTGGAATGCAATCTGGGGATGTCCGTAATGATACGACCAAAGTAAACAACAATTTTGAAAATAGGAAACTGTAAAGTTCTTTGTTGCAGAGTTGTGTTTGTTTTTATCAGTTTGAAAGGTTTGAGTTTTTGTTAGCATTTCTGTGTACATGTATGTTGTGATATATGTATGAACAAATACGATAATAAGTGCACATTATTTTGAATATTACTTCTTATTTTACTTACTGATATTCTCTCTGTTATATTCACTGTGGAAAGTATTAATTAAATGGCACGAAGCACACTTCATACAGCGGTGATTGACAGGCTTCGGCAGAGGATAAAATGTAGCGGTAGCGGAGCCCTAAGAAGACAATAGGTTTAATATTGTAATTATTACGGTTATTAAGGAGCTCAGACGTTCATGTGCTTTCCCCCAATCCAGTCAGTTCTTGATCCCATTAGGAAACAAAGGAGATGAGAGGATTGGCCAAGAATCAAACTGCCATCCTGATTCCATTGGGTCTTCTCCTGCCTAGTAAACCTGCATGCCTTGCCCATCAACTCAAACCTTAAAGCACCTAACTGTCTAATTTTAGCCCAGTATCCTCCGCTAGAGGCACACAGGCGTTACTGATAATGAATAACATTAATATCGTTAATTTATTAATATTTGGTAATATTCTGATGGAGTGGAACTTTTCGCTGTGTATGTACTCTTCACCTGAACTCGTATAATGCTCATTGTATTGTTCCCTCAATGCTGGTCTGAAACTTAGTCAGCTTATTGGACCAGTTTCAGGAGGTAGACGTAATGATTTGATGAGACTGGAGTGCCGCCTAAGTTACACATTTACCCCATCGGTGGGGTCTTTCACTTAACCCAACATCGTCACCGAGTACAGGGCTCAGCTGCCTATGGGGTACAAATTGAACAATATGCATTAGCAAATTGGTTTTCAAACCCAGAACCTTTAGTGGTGTAATGGCATAATCACACTAGGGGAGCTAGATACATATATACATCTGCCTAAACCAAATTCAGCTGAATTACAGAGAGTGCTAGAGAATCAACAGCAATTGTACTAAAATTTGGCGTATTACCAACAGATTGCATTCCGTGATGCATATTAATTATGAAGATATTTTTTTAAGTAAAGCTGTTTTTATTTCTACTATTTTTAACCCAAATGATATGCATTGTTATAAACAATTCGTTATTCAGAGGTAAATGCAATATTTGGCTCCATATAGGCCATTCATTGAAAATCACATTAACTTAATTGCTGCGGTTGCTATGGCATCTGATATTTTGATGTGCTTTTGATAATGAAAACTTCCCCTAGTTATTTAGTAGATGGATATGTATTATACAGTCGTGATTCGGTATCATGTGATCTCTCTAGACAAAAAACGAGATTTTGACAAGGTAGGCTTTGTGTCATTTGAACCAGGTAGCCTGATCTGGTTATTATCTGAATCAGACAATTTGACAAATAGCACTTGCTGTTGTATCGATAAAACGAGTATCTATATATATACATTCATTATTATAATGCCTAAAGGTACCCTTGGGTTATTTATATTTTTTATTTTTGACGGATTCATATTCAGACTACCTCACAATAAAGATTTCCTCATAATTTTGTATTTATTTATCTATTTAACAACATATTTGATAAGGGTGAATCACTCAGTAAATGTAGTTTTCCTGTAATGCCCTTATTTAAAAACACATACAACATGTATACAAAACTAGATAGTCTATGTACAGAACAGATATGAAATATACAAGTAAAATATAGTTCATGATCTAACAGTTCCTTGAAAATGTTATGGCTATTCACTGTGTATACCTTTTTTTACTCACATTTGAAACTTTTTAACTCACATTTGAAACTGTAAATATCAGTGATTCTTTTGGTAGAATTTGGCTAAATGTTCAAATTGTTTGCACCTGAATAAATAAACTTCTTTTGGCAATGTTATTTTTAGGAAAAGGAGCATACACATTCATGTCATGGCTTCTGGTGTTAACATTTCTAACTTCGACATCCATTATAATATTATTTGTGAGGTAAAACATCATTGAAACAAACCACTAAATTCTAACACCAAGTTGAACTATTTTGTCATAGTGTTTAACTACCTCACTATTGAATCCATCCAGTAACTTGTTTCACCGAGAGTGGACTTAATAGCGAAGTTAAATTGTTTATGAACCAAGTCTTTTAAATGCGACCCTTTTAATACAGCCACCCTAAACCCATTTACATAGATTAGTATGATATTTAGATTAATTACTTTTTATGAATCAAAAATTTGATATATGCAGTTGATTCATTTGTCCACCAACCAGCTGAAATGTGTTGAGTTTATATTTTTTTAAATATGCTAATCAGTTCGTAAAAATAAATTGAATTGAATTTGTTGTTTATGACTTTGTACCCAAATTATACATTGCTGATTGATTGATTGATTCTTGACCAATAGACAGATAGGTAGATAGATAGATAGATAGATAGATAGATAGATAGATAGATAGATAGATAGATAGATAGATAGATAGATAGATCGATCGATAGATAGATAGGTAGATAGATAGATAGATAGAGAGATAGATAGATATATAGATAGATAGGTAGATAGATAGGTAGATTGATAGATAGATAAATAGGTAGATAGATAGATAGATAGATAGGTAGATAGATAGATAGATAGGTAGATAGATAGGTAGATTGATAGATAGATAAATAGGTAGATAGATAGATAGATAGATAGATAGATTGATAGATATGGAAAGTCCAGCTCTCTAAGGCAAGTTCTTGCTGCTGTCGAGGGTTGATTGATGAGGTGAGAGAGTAAATTAAATTCAAATTTAATCTAATTTACTTTAGATTTTAATTAATTCTAACAACAACAACAAAATGTTCCTTCGACATCACGAACACCTGAAAACTGACAATATTGAGCAATAGTGACCACGATAGCTAGGGCTCTACTTGGCCTGGCAGCAGTCCTGTGCACGCATCAGTGCCAACTATCACCATTTCTCATCATTGGAAATTAGTTATCAGGTTTCTTTCGGCGATGACTATAGGTCATTCAGTGATAACATTGAAGAAAATTAAAGACGCAGAAGTTGAAATTGCTGATTTTAACAGCATGAAAATGATGATTGTGGAAAACTAACAGCATGTCATGTTTAGTAATAGTGTGTGCACTCATTATTGTTTATTATTATAGAATAGTTTCATGTTGGTAGGAAGGCTGTAGAACCGTGTGCACATATAATCCCACGAAAACATATAAGACTGCTGCATGGGCCTCATTCTGCGAACTCGGACGCTTGTGAGGGTTACGCTTGCTCACTAAAACTCATCATGATGTCATTTCCCAATAATCAGAAAGAGGCCTGGTGATCAGTGTATCATATTGAGACAGCAGGGAGTTAAATTGCCCATCCATTGGATGATTGAGACGAATAAAAGTATTGTCTTTGCATAAGACGATCATATTACAATCTAAGGGTATTATTAAGCACTGGTCACTGAGATATGGGTTTCTTATCATGGGAGACATTTTGGCTAGCATCCAAAGTTAGTATAGACAAAAGCAATGCACCTGTTGATAGCAATGTCTTGAATGCTATATATTGAATGTGTATGGTTGAAACGAAACATTTTTTCAACGTTTGATTTATTATATACTTAATTAATTTCATTTTGCAACAAAAAGATTCGAATGGTTTTTTTTTTTGTGTCTTTGGTAGAGTAAGTAAGGAAATAAATGTGAAAGAAATATATTTTCACTTAATGTGAAAAGAAATATGATTTATGTTACAAAAAACGCAAATGAAAAGAATTTTGATCAGAAAAACACACCAAAAAAAAAATGTGTATAAAAAAAAACAAAGCCTAAATAAATTATGTAGAAAAAACGCAAATGAAAACATTTTAGTTGTGTTTGGCCCTAATAGGCTTCCGTATGATATTTATGCCTCATTAGTCAATTAAATTATTTTCATATTTCTGCAAGTAAATAGCAGTTAATGAAGTATAATTGTATAAAATTTGAAATATATAGGAGTGAAAAACTTGTTAATAAATAATAAATAAAAGAAAAAGTAAAAAAAAATAAAACAATATGCTCGATAATTTGAGAATGAACATTTAGACAATACTGCAACTGAATAAGAATTCAAGTGGCTCAGGTGGTTGTTCATTTATATTGCTGGACTAGTATATGGTATTTGAAACCGATACCAATGGGAACAACTGGGGTTCTTAGATCACTGCACCACTCAACTGTCTCGTATGTGACAACAATAGTAGATGGCGAGGAGTCCAACATAATGTGTTGTGGAATGAGGGAAATTATTTTCCTAATCCCACAAAACTCTATGTTGGACGACAAAACAATCCACCATTGCTTATAGTCTCCAATCATTGAATATATCATACACTGCAGCCATCCAGCATAAAACACCCTAGCCATCCAACATACAGTCATACACCCATGCTGGATGACAATAAAGCATTCAGATTGGCTAACAGCAGCTGAGTGGAGAATATAATAACAATATGGCCCTGACTTGGATTTTTGCATGTTTGACCAATAGTGGGTTTTCACGGAAGTTTCTCTGTATTTCCACCAAGTGGCTACGACAGAATACTGCAATTCTATTGGTTGAAAAAGTTCCCGCCCTTGGCTGTGATTGGCTGAAGCAAAGTGCATCCTAGCAGCAGTAATTTTAGTGCATTTTAATGTTTATTTGACATCTTATCATTTAGTTGATGTCTGTTATTTCCCTGAGAAAATTACAGTAATGGAATCGGTTAGTTATGACCTACGATGTCTGAAAAGCAAAATAAGAGGAGGGGAAAGACATATGTCCTGAATTCAGGGCTGCTCAGTGAAAACATTCTATCGATATATGACAATCGTGACATGCTGGTTTCTGAGTGTTTGATTGTAACTTCTCATACCACTTTGTAACAATGCCAATTGTTTGATAAATAATGTACTGAGGCGTTTGATAAGGAGCTTAAAGGGGGAGGGGGGCTCACGAGCACAACTTTCATTGGCTTAATTATTAAATGTGCTGCTTAATTATTCCCTTTTATGCCCATTATCTTGTAGGCAGACACTGCAGGAACATCAAATGTTACTGACTTTGGCAGACTTAATCAATTATTAATTTGGTTAATGGTTTTGAGGGTAGCCATGCCTCTTGGCTGTACTAGGCCCTTTGGTTGCATATTTCCACCAAAGGATGTTATCACAAATTGCATTCTGGGGGATTCCTCTGGTCCAATTTCATTGATATGCTTACTGGTCTATATATAGGATGAGATAGGTTATACTTAGATGCTCTAGAAAATCATTCTCAGCTGCAAAAAAAAAATAATACATGGTTACCTTAGGGGACTCTACAAAGATTTTTAGAATACAGGAATTTTTAGTTTTTTGTTATTTTTTTTATCTTATTACCTTATGTTTATTAATATGCTATGATACTCTGTTTTTATTTCTATATGGAATAACTAATAATTAAGTAAAGTTGTAATTTACCAGAGAATGACTATTTGTTTCAGTACATTAATCACACCTATGGAGTCATTACATAATTCTAAAGAAAAAAACATCTGTGATGTACACATACAAATTTAATTTTCTGTGATAAATAATGGAATATATGTGATAAACAAAAGTATAAGGTGAGAATTGAAATTGTGAGCCAAATTCACAGAAATGAGGGATAAATTTCAAGAATTGTGATAAAGAATTTACAATCTCTGCAAATATGACATTATACATGTAACAGGCAAATGAAATGCAAGCCATATAAATAAATTCCAAAAAAAAAAAAAGGTGTATGCACAATTTACATCTGTTAAAATCACAATAATAAATATAATATAATAGAATATAATAGAATAGAATAGAATTACCCCCATCAGACGAAATTTAGATTCGACAATTTATTTGATACTAAAAAAAACATCAGGCTAAAATATGCCATACAATTAGTATTTGTATATTATATATTATATATTGGTTACTGAGGCCAGGTATAATGATAGTATTGCTTATTAGAGTATTACAACATATCTATTGGGAGGTGACCCATGCACTGTATTGTAGCCTGCAGGCTGTTGCATTAGGCCTATGAAGCTGGTAGCACCGTTTGGGAAGGTTTTGGCTAGGTTGTATTGAGAATAAGCTTCTCCCTCTATCCCATGTCCTGTACAGCCACCAAATTGCCCTTTCCCCAATTTAAGCTCAGAACCGTCATGAATCGCGTCATCAAATGACCTGACGCTGCAGGTCGTTACGTCCTAGCGTCATGGCCAGCGTCATGACGTGGCGTCCTAACGTCTCAATAAATTGTCGCGGGACAGGGCACCAACTAGGACTGCAAGGAAGTTCTGTATGCCCCTAAGAGCAATGTCAACAGACTAGATCCTTCGTCTGCACAGTCCTCTCAATATGCTGTAAATTTTTGCATGGCACTTGGCATAAACACAGCAAAATTGATTGCTTTACTGTCCAGAAATACGGTCATTCAATATTTGTCTTTGTTTCCTCTCAGTCTTTGTTATTTATAGGCTACATTTTGCTTTATATAACTTCTCTATCTGTGCTGGATTTCTTAGAAAAATATCCAATATTTGACGTTGTAAGCATACTTAACACAATACGATGCTAAATGTAAACTCCGTTCCAGGAACATTGATGAAAAATTCATATGGATCTGTTAGTGGTACCGTCCACTGCAATAGCACATCTCAGATCATTACGAGGTCTCTCAGCTTGTTGTTTAATGATCTTTTTGGTGCCCTACTAAAGCATGTAAAATACACAATTTAGCAACAACAAAAAAAAAAAAACAATGTATATAAGAAGAAAAGTACATTTAGGTCATTGTACTGTGGCTAATTTCCATACTTTTGCATTTAAAGGAAATGCCTAACTTCCGCTTGACAAATGTAATGAAATGCACCAGCAATAGAAATTGACTGCACCTTGTTTGAATGAGGCATGTTGTGTTTTGCGTGTAGCTTCTGCAAATATTGTTTGATACAAAATATTTATTGCGAATTTCTTATTTATATTTCAGAACTGTTCATATCTTTGGTTCCATTGGCGTGATTACCTGCTTCACTTTGGATATTTTTCTTAAGATTGGACTTCGGTGAGTAAAATTTTAGATTTTATTAGAATTTTTACTGTAAATTTAATTATAGTCGTTATAGTATAGCATGGGTTAATGCAGAGTTAGATGTTAGATCGAAAACAGTTTGGTCCTGGTTGTTAAATTGATGAAATCCTGGCAAATCCAGTTGTCAGTCAACCAAAATTGGTCAAAATGGAAAATGGCATTCAATTCCAGAATAATCTTGAAAAATATATATAAGGTGCTGAAAATTGAATCTTGTACTAGCACGTATTGTCTGGTGCTTACAATGTGGTGCTATTAGCAAAAATGTTTTGTAACAGCTTCAAAATACTGTCATTTGATATATGGAGATCTTTTTACTGGTCTATTCATTTTCAGTTCACTGGAAAAATGTTTTATATAAGATGTACTTGGCATCAGAGATTGAGTGGGCTTATGTATAACTTGACAAAAAGCTGTCCTTATACTTGTTTTGTGGTTTCAATTTAGTCTAATTGAGCTTAGAACTAATAAACCATGATTATCATAGATAATTAAAACTTGAAAAGGGATGGTAATTTCGCCACTATGAATTCAATGTTGTTGTTTTTTGTTTTTTTTGTTTTTTTGTAGGAATGATTTGCTTTTTTAGATTAGCTAATCTATGAAAAATACAAATTCGTAAAACTACAAATAGTCAGAAAACAATTAAATATAATTTATGGTAGTATGATTGCAGTATGTATGCTGGATACATTTAAAAAGTAAAAAAAACAAAAAAAAACACTTGATTTGCGATATTTACAATTTTATTGTTTTCAGCATTATGTATATATTCAATGTTAACAAGGATATATCGGTCGCTACCCCTTTAAATACCTTAAACCTTAAACGTTCATAGGTAGCTGAGGTCATGTGACATTGAAACTGTTTGAGGCATTTTAATGGCAAATATCATAACAGCTGATGGAGGTGTCGAAAATCAATGAGAAAGCCTCCTTGATATTCTGGTGTCGGGGACTTGAATCAATTTGCGCTGCTTCATTTCATTTATGGCAGTAGAATGAGTGAAAAACTAAATTAGCAACAGTTGGGAAATGTCATGAATTCCAAAATGCTTTGCTTTCGTGAACGATGTCAATATTTCTATCAAATGCCACATGTGGCGGGAAATAATGTGAAAATGTTTGTTTGATAGATTGATTGATTATTGACCTATAGATGGATAGATAGATAGATAGATAGATAGATATAGATGGCCAGTTAGATAAATAGATAGATATAGATAGATAGATAGGTAGATAGATAGACAGATAGACAGATAGATAGACAGATACATGGACATATAGATGGATAGACAGATAGATAGATAGATAGATAGACAGATAGATAGATAGATAGATAGACAGATAGATATAGAATATATTAATTCAGTGGTAACAAATTGTGGTAAACATGTTAAACTGTTAAAAATGAACAAACGTGTTTGCATCAAAAAGAGAGATGAGAAATTCAAGGAATTATCTTTAAAATTGTGATTAAAGGTTATTCAAAAAGTAACGTTTGATAGGAAAATTGTGTCATCCGTCCTGACTCATTGATGGGTTTCTGAATGTGATTTCTTTCTCATGTTATTTGTCATTTTTGCCGTCTTCTCACATAACACACAAATCCAAATTTTTTGATAGATTTATTTACCTCGTGGTAATGGCAAAAAAAAACTTTCTCAAACAGCAGTCATTATGAAGCGGTTGGGAAAATGCATAGATCAACATCTCGAGTTTCTGAAACTTAGTATGTAGAGGAGAAAGGGAAGGAAAAAACGAAGTAGAATATTGCAAAAAAGAAGCATTTTGCTCACGTAGCTTGAGTTAGGGCATGCGGCATAGGGAGCATGAACAGGGGGCCTCATATTGGGAGTTTATTTACACATATGTTTGCGATATGGGCACGGATATTCGGCACTATGGTAGTTGAAATTAGCCGCACCTTCAGGATGTTTGCACTGCAGTGTTTTGTTAGAAGCCAACTGGAAATGCTTCTCCTTTGGCCCAGATTGTGCCATACCCATGTGGCAGCAGCAGCAGCAGTAGTGGCATCAGCAGCAGCAGCAGTAGCAGCAGTAGTAGTAGCAGCAGTATTAGCAGCAGTAGCAGCAGTAGTAGCAGCAGCAGTATTAGCAGCAGTAGCAGCAGCAGTATTAGCAGCAGTAGCAGCAGTAGCAGCAGCAGCAGCAGTATTAGCAGCATTAGCAGCAGCAGTAGTAGTAGCAGCAGCAGCAGTATTTGCAGCAGCAGCAGTATTAGCAGTAGTAGCAGCAGCAGCAGCAGTATTTGCAGCAGCAGCAGTATTAGCAGTAGCAGCAGCAGCAGCAGCAGCAGGGTCCTTGGTTTGGCACTAAGGGTGCTTTCAAGGTCAAAGACAGAGGAATTTGGGAATCTTAAGTACTTGCACCTCTTTCCATTGTTATGACCAAAGCATTATGCACAAGTACGTCTAGTCTGGCAGAGGTCTAGCTGTTTGTGGTTCATCTATAACAATCTGCCCACTCCATTTGTCTCAATTTGAAATTCTGTAGTTGCTTAAAGTGGCATGTTTTTAGCAATACAGATGCATGTTTTAATAACCATTGAGGCCTATATATTTTTGGGGCAGAATGATTCTGTAGAATGCTATTGTACCACTGATTGTTAAACACATGAATGCTGAAATCATTTAGCTACACTATTTTTTGTCAGGTTTTCTGCAAATTTAGTTATTCTCTCCAGTGATGATACTCTGAATTGGAGCTACTGCTTGGTAGAAGCATCATAAAATTGACAAAGCACATAGATTTATGCAGGCTTATCATGCATTCCTGATGAAATTTTACTCTGGTTAAGGACTTTTCCTGTTGCACTTTACTCATTGATCGAACAGTTTACACACAGGTGCTAAAATGTTTGTGGCATAGGGAACTAGAATTATTGAATTAGTGAGTCATGACAGAAAAACATTCTTGACAGCAATGAAGCATGAAAAATGTAGGTCAATATGTATTGCACTCCCTGGAGGCATTTCTCCCATAAATGCATCGACCTGGAGATGTATAATTCAATTCAGTTGCATAAATGATCATCGAGTGACTGTAGAGTGCACTTTGTATTGTGACATGCTACTTTATTGACCTGTTTCAATTCTAGTGTAAACTATCCATGTTCGTTGTATTATGTATGACGATACACTGTCTTTTATGACTTTCTGACATTTGAAAATGTCTGTGGTCTTGACGCCAGTCATATGTAATTTGGATGTGTTCCATCCTTCGTATAATGTTGATATTAATCCTAGTTGTTGTGTGTTGATTTTGAGGGCGAAAATAAGTGGTGTCTGTATTCTCATAGCCAACAAATTAGCTTGTTTTGGGCTATATCTGAAGCACACAGAAACAAATAGGTCCTCAATGACTGGATGTCTGCAGTAATATTTCTAAGGCAGGCAGAAGACTGAATGTTTCAGCCTGGCATCTTTACTTGGCCATCTTAAATGGTTTAGGCGTGGACTGACAAATGGGCCTGGTCGTCTATCAAAGAAGACTTGACAGACTGTTTGTGTCCCTTTTCTATTCTCCTTGTCCTTTTCTCCCAACAAAGCAAAGCCCAAACCTGTGATGTTCTAGCTTATTTAGGAAGCAGCCCATACTTTTTCTCCCTTACAGCTTAAGTCCCTTAGAGAAAGCCACCAAGATGAGAGCCTGGGGAAGGCAAAGAGGAGGTGAACATGTTTCAAGAATTGCCAAAGAATGTTTGAGGTGATCTATGTTGAGCTATTGATGTTTCGGCGATGTCTGAGGGATTAGGGCTATTGAGTTTTATATTGATGTTTCTTGTAAAAGAAGAGGGTGTGACTCAGGGTGGCACTGTGACTCCCCTTGTTGACCTCATGAAGCGATGCTCTGCTCTGCCAAAAGTTACCCCACTTGACCATTTGACCAGTGGACCCTGAGTGACCAGAGAGCATCAGGTTGCCCCTGACATACCCAATGACAGGCAATCAGTCTTCTCCCTGTGGTACCCCCAACGTTATCGCGATGTGGTCTCTTGCTGTTGCTCATCGAATAATCACTTATAATCATGGTCTTTCACTGTTTTGTATTGATCTCATTGATAACATCTGCAATGGAACGCTGCATTAAGACCACCTCACTATTAAGATCACCTTTTTTTTTACACAAGTGTATTTTTTATATTATGTTTTATCTCTTTAAGGGCACGTTTTCATTTTAATAAGACCAGTAAAATTAACACTGATGGAAGTCTTTATATAGCTAGGTTCCACTGCATTTTTAGTTGGTGACTCAGCCTGGTTTTACTGTGTTATTACATGACTTAAACTTAACTCCAGGTGTATACACTTTAGTCCTTACTTGGTCAATCTACTGCACATGTTTGGCTATAACCACTACTGTGGTTAGTAAGTCCAATTAGTCCTGTATACCCAAATACCAACCATTCGATACCAATACATACAGTGCTAGTAAAGACAATTGGATTCTCAATGTACAGAATCAGAGTAGTATAGAAACTTAGCTATGTCGGTTTGGGATATATCTTTCACATGGTTGTGAGGGATGTGATTACAATCAGATCATATCTCATTCTGGTTGTCTAGAATGACTGCCTACCCCTGAGAATCCGTCAACAATTAGTATAAGTTTTTAGTATTCCAATCCAAAGGGGTTAGTGTTTAAACAAACACACGCCTATTTATAATATAAAATCTCACCCAACCTTTGTCAGGCTAGAAACATTGTTATACCTGCTTGCATCTGGACTTGTTGGGTTAACTGTACACTTAACACAGCAGCTGACATTGTGTCCGCAGCCTATGGTCAGTTAATTATTGGCCGGAATGGAAGTGCGAAATGCCCCTCATCATGCTCATGGGTTGGACCTGGGGCACTTAGCATCCGGGGGGATTATCAACCCTGAACTGTTGTCAATGTCTGCCACATGCATTAATGCAATATTTCAGAGGGTGGGTGCCAGCCATAATGCCTGATTTGTGATAAGTAAATCAAGAGGAAGGAGCAAGGCCTCCTGGCCATTTTAATATTTTATGCATCTCAGAACCTCGTTAGCTGTGCCTTCGGTTTACTATGGTTGTTTACGATACAAATAAAGTCACCTCATTGGGGAACTTATTAGGTTACAAAGCAGAGAGACTAGGTAATGCCTCACAAAATACTAGCTGGCCACTCAGGTAATGTTGTCTATGTGTAAGACAGCCTCAGAACCATTTACTAGGAGAAATGAATGAAAGGCACTGAAGAAATAGTGTGGACATTCCAACTACCCACTGATCTGGCATTTGTTGTTTTAACAAATGGTTCAAATTATATTGAGGTTCAGCATGCACCATTCAGTATTTTGGAGATCACTAAACCATTAAAAATTAACCCGTTTGCTGTCTAGGCGTGGCAGTAGTAGTGGTAGTAGTAAATGTAAATGTAGAGTAGTAGTAGTAGTAGTAGTAGTGGTAGTAGTAGTAGTAGTAGTAGTAGTAGTAGTAGCCTTTTTTTTGCATGACATTCTTGTCAGCCAAGCCAAATTAGCCTGTAACTTTGTGTCATAAATTAATCATACATGATGACAACAGTAACATGGGCATGAATATCGTATGACAGAGTTGCATTCCTATGATAACAGCATCAGTGTAGTTCATGATAACTCCACGTTAGCATTGAATGGAGAATGCTACATTTGGACACATAAGCACATGATATAAGATAAGATAAGATAAGATAAGATAAGATAAGATAAGATAAGATAACGAGCAACATACCAGCTGAATGCTGTTCGGATGAGACATTAACTTGACAGTCCCTTGTACACTGTGTCTATGATGAGGCAAGTAAAATATCCCACCCACCCATGGAGTAAATGTGTAACATGGGTGGATTCCTCTCTCTCTCACATCATCAATCAGCCCTCGATAGCGGCAAGGACTTGCCTTAGAGGGCTGCACTATCTATCTATCTATCTATCTGGCTATCTGGCTATCCGTCAAGACAAGATTTAGACAAAAAGAGTCACTAATTTCACTCAGTGAAACTTTGTTGTAAAGTCTCAGAAGAGGAGCAAATTATTGGAGTTTGGATAGATTTGAAGAGATACGAGATAGGAATACTTATAATGTAGGCATACAAATTACAAGTTATGCAAGTTATGAATGAGACCAAAGGCTGCAAGTGTGTTGCTTTCATTGAGTTTATGGTATGGTAAAGTCAATGTTTAAGACACACGATGAAAGAAGAGGAAAGTAGTCATTCGTAATAGATAGAATTCGGTGCATCACTGAATTTGTTTACAAACTTGTGTAAATTGAAAATGAAGTGCAGCTCAAAGTAGTGTTGAATGGAAATGACTTGTCAGTGGGAAGACATTTGCAGATTTAATTAGAAAATGAACAGACTCGTCTTATAAGTAAATACAATGCGATTTGTTGTCTGGTGTGCTTCTGTATTTATGCTGCAGTCGCCTGTTGCTTTGGCGATTTTTGCAGCTTACCTGTATTTTCTGAGCAGTGCCCGGGGGCCTTTCTTATATATCTGCAGTGCACGCGGCAGCTTTCCTGATCAGGTAAAACTTCAGAGAGAGGCAGCAACAATGCCAAAAGCCTATTTGCACGTGCCATACGCAATTTGATTGACAGTAACCCGGCTGCAGCTGTTGCCACTGAGTAGTTGGCAAAACTATTCCTCTATTGAAGATACATTGCAGTATTGGGACAATTCGAAAAACTTTTTTGAGCCAGCGATTCGCATGGGAAATTCGCTGATGTTCACCGCTCCACTCTACCAATTGCATTGGTTATTAAAAACTGTTTGATCTGCTGTTTGTGTCCCTCTGTATCCTTGGCTTTCATTGAACTGATGGGAAAATCTATATACAGCAGGGATACGGCCTGGCGATCCTCTGTGGACGCTAATGACCTCTGTGGTTCAGTTTGTTTCTATTCAGTTGATCACTGATAGTGGACATAAATAATTTTGACAGTTTTGCACTTGTGGAAATTGCAAAGCCTCGACGCTAATGTTCCTTTGATGAATATACGCCACTTCTGGCTCGGCTTCAAAAGAGTTTGTCAATGACATGCATATTATCCACAAATGCCTTATAATCAGCCAAGGCCCAGGCCTTGCAGTTGATGCCACTGGGATCAATTGGAGGTTTGATCTATGGTCGGTCTATTGACAAGCCCAACTGATTGGTGCTGACAACACCCTCCTCCAAGACATTCCTCAAAGATGCTCCACCAGCCCCTGAGTCCCAGAGCAACAAGGAGATGCATTGTCACCACCGTCTTTATCCAAGCTAGCCCCAATTTCAACTTCATATCAATGTCATGTCCGATATGCGATATCCATCTTAGAGCTATTGGATTCAAATCAATTAGATTCCATGACGAGCTATCATATACAGATGTAATGAGATGGTGAGGTTTCCCGCACACCATGGTGTCCATGTCATGTTGCTCATAGGTCCAGTGGGTGGGACCTTCACTTGCCTCAGCATGGGACCCCGAATGCTGGCCAATGTCTCAACCACTAGACTACCCAGCCCAGTGCATAACTATTTCAGAAGCTTCACTTTCTTTTTTCCCATCTCCATTACATCCCCTTTCCAACTTTCTACAATACTACATTATACAGGAAAAACAAGTGATTCAAGTTGCTTTATTTTGTGCACAATACTGTAGAATATTCACAATGTGTATTGTACAAGAGGCACTCAGGTGTGGGCAGGGGTTTCACTTTGGCAGCAGTTACAAGAATATGCATCATACCTTTGGTTGGGCGAATGCAAGCCCCTAAAAGGTTCACTAACTAAACAAACAAGAACTTGGAAGAAGAGTGTTTTGTCTTAAGATGTCTGGAAAGAATTGCTCAGCATAAAAATGGGAAAGAGAATATTGTGTGACAGATGCTTCCTTGTTCTTTCTGAGAACCACGGGCGGTTCCATTCTTTGAATCCAGGGATTCAGCATACGAGGTGCCCACGCCCCTGCCACTCTACACACTACGTTACCAGTTGCTGTGGTAATTTTTAAGTCTTCCTCGATAGGATTAGGTTAGCAAGAAACTTTAAAACGCTATTTTCTGATTTAGCCAAAAACAAATTGCTGATGCAGCAGGAGCAGCAGGAGCAGCAGCAGCAGCAACAGCAGCAAGCATCAGTAGAAATAGGTCGGCAAGTAACACAGCAGAAGTCAGTTTTACAGCCTCACAGGTACAACGTGGATGTTTCAATGAAGCCACAGACATCAGGTGCCCCATGACTTGTACACATGTAGATAGTGTTGTCATCCAATTGTGCAGTTAGTGTGCTTAGCAACTATTGACGCCACCTACTTACATAGAAATACAGAGCTGGCAACCAGACTAGTGGAGGTTCTTAGGATGACACTGACAGGTCAGTGGTTTATTTAAAGTGGGTGTTGACACCCCGAGTATAAACATGGCTACATTACAGATCTCAATGATGAAAATCCAAATTATTGAACTGATCGATCCACTGGTTAAATTTGGCTTTGTCTTTCATTGTCTCAGGACCGTAGGTACAATACATAGAGTCTTGCCATAGGCAGGTTATGCTGAGATGAATGGCTTATATTTCTCAAAATATTACACACATTTGTTCCATGGGTGTTTGCACCTCCATCAATGGTGGGGTTTAACACTTGTGAATTAACTTATAATGAATTATTAACCCTAAAATGGATTCTGGACAATCAGAAGACCTAATCATGGCCACTACTCACATCCTCACATTCTGACAGTTTTCAGTTACATCAACTCACACCTACATCACTGTTGCCCTCACATCCCCTACTGACCCCACAAGATGAAGGGTCAACTGGTCCACCCTGTCCCACCCCTCTCAGCCTTATGGACCATTTTGGGACCTCCCCCAGCACCCCTCAGGGCCCCGCCACCAATGACCTTTGACCCACAAATTGTACTTGATTGTACCCACGATCAGCCTTCCATTCCTACCTTTGCTATTCGATGGTAATATTTACGACGCTTGTTAAATGCATGGTTAGCTTTTGGAGTATATACATGAGTATGACAGAGTTGAAAAGTTTTTGCTTCTGATTTTGAAGAAAAGAGAAAGTCAGTGCTTACAGAAGTTACTCTAATAAAAGATAGGCAAAATTATTTCAGTCAGATGCTGTTTACAAGTGAATCTGTTCATTTTTGCAATAAAAATGATTGGTATTAAAAGTTTTTGTGTATCACCCTCTAAAATTATCTGACTGTGGCAAGTTACAACCATCCACAGTGAAATTAGGGCATGCAGGCAACCAGTGTGTGTTACTGTTAGTTGTGTATATTTGGAAGGCTAACAGTCTAGGGAAAACAGCCACGTTACTCTGAGGTAATTTTCTTGCTATTTCTTGCCGTTATGCAATCAAGGGCTCATTCCATGAAGAATGTGTGCCGGCATGGTGATTGTGCCACATTGAGTAATATATTGAATTGGTGGGCCATCATTGCTGTGATGACAGTGGAGACTCGAGGCCAGCACTTGTTGTTAGTCATAGTGGAGGTTGTTAGTCATAGTGGAGGGCTCTGGTGGGCTATCAACAAGCTGATACAATCACAGACCTATTGATCTCTGAGCCAGATCGACAGCAAACCATCCACGTGGTGTAGAAATTAGGTCATGGCGCCATGATGAATGAAACGACGCGTTGCCCTTGACAACATTATGTGGGCCAGAGTAAGGCTGTCAGCCCACCCCAACCCACGGTTTGTCATTGGGGCACGAGGCCAGAAAACCCCAATAAAACGCCCGCCCAACAGAGGAAATACAGTGTATGTCAAGGCGCTGCTTTCTCTCTTATTGCTACCCAAGCTAATATCGAGCCTTCTCTTTAATTCTAAGGTAACACCAGAAATCCAGTTCTTTCATTGCCAAGCTCCCAGATACAAGAAGAGAACAATTGTATATTCTTGTGGAAATCCGTTGCCGTGATCTAGAAATATGGTCATTGCATGTTCAGGCCTAGTTATGTTCATCATCATATTCAAATGTGTCATTGCTGCTTCGAGAGTTAAGGATGGTGATGGCCTATCCTGATGGTACATAACATCAAAAGTAAGCCAGAGCCCAATTAGTTGCCTAGTGGTGATTTATGTCTATGCAATTGCAAAGGCCGAGGGAATTCCTCAGTGCATTTTATATGGGAAGATAATCTGTCTTTAAAGTTGAAAGAAATGCAGCAATTGAGATTGTATTTGTCAGATGTTGCCTGGAATGTAAATAATGATAATTGAGTAGTTGATAAATTGCTCACCAGGGGCCGATACTGAGTCGCCTCTAATTGATGACGCTTCAATTACCGCGTGAAATGACGCTGTTGTTGGTGAGATTCCTCGAGATTCTGTGAGGAGTAGAAGAATCAACATTTAGCGTCCCTAGTGGTGATGCAGAAATCATCTTTTCATCCTCTGTCATCAAATCTCAGCATCCATTCATGATGCTGCTATGAAGCTTCGTGATGCAAGGTCATGACCTCTGACCTTTGTGCCACTGAGGTTTAATATCTGCAGATTGTCGTGCATAGGGGAAATATTCCTGTTATTGTAGATGGTAGACATGTGACAAGGGAATATTGCCCTGTCATGGGGCTACAATTGTGTATTTGGCTGTCAGGACCTATTTGGCTTTTATCAAAATGTGTACATTTTATTGCTCACAGCTGCACTAGACTTTGAGTGATGAGAGCAAACAGTGTTTTCATTTCTATGGCCATATCACTGCGAAGCTGCTGCCTGCATGCAATTATTGACGAAGTATATTTTATGACTCTGGTGTAGTTGTTCATCACGTCATTGTCTTTCTAGATTGTGCCAGTTTTGAACACAAAGACATCAAAGTTAAGGTTTCCTCATTTTTTACAGTAGAAACACACAATGGATGAACATAGTTACACAATATTTGCCCCAAATTAATTGTTATAATTGACCAATTAATGGTAGAATATAATATAGTTTATAACCCACTCAGCTCATTTGTGGATAATGTCTATACGTTACTTCTGGTGCAGCTGTAGAACACTGCAAATTATCAAATACATGTTAGCTTTTCTTTCACAAAGTACTTCTATAGTGTAGATGATAAACTGGCCACCACAAATCAAATTCAAACCAAACAGTATGCAATCCCTATCATTGCTTATTCTCTGTTCATCTCTGTGCACAAATGCAGTTAATGTACTTTGTGTTCTATAGCTTTACATTACGATGCCCAAAAGCACAATATTCAGGGCAATCCAAAGCAAAGCGTTTGTTGAGATTGACGTGGTATTGGTGGTCTTGTCTGGGGAAGCTGGGTCACGACACAAAAGCCAGTAATGTCATCACAGGTCGGTTGCCAGAGAGAGGGTTACTCACCTCTCCAACCCCACCCTTCTGGGGTACTTCAGGGTGATCACGACGCTTTTTTCTCTCTCTCTCTCTTAAGTGCCCTAGTCTTGAGGGCTTATAAGCATCGATACCCCTCAGTGGTGTGAAGTGGCTCCAATCGTCACTGAGCATTCGCCAATATTCATCATTTTAGGGTGTATAATTCTCTTTTCCTTGGCGGAATTATTGCCCATTCTTGCAGCATGTTTCATTCATATTACTGTGCGGATGGTACCATTTATGTTGCGGCTTTGTTCACTTATATCCACCTACTTTACTCTTGTAATCTAGCCATGATAGATAGATAGATAGATAGATAGATAGTAGATAGATAGATAGATAGATAGAAAGATATATGGACAGATGGCTAGATAGATGGGGGGAGGGAGGGACATATAACAAGAGATTAGAGAAAGAAATGAAAGCTAAAATTGTGGTAGTCAGAGTCGCACTTTTAGGCCCGGAAGATAAACAAATGTGATTTTTTGTGTGTTCCCATTGAAGCAGCAGTCAACTAAGGCGGTCAGCAACCTATTCTCTGTTGTGATGGGATGATACAGTAATTGGGAAGAGCTCTCCATAGGCTCTTGTCCCATTAATCCCTTGCATTGCAAGAGAAGAGCTGCTCTTGATCCCCTCTCTTTGATGCCATCCCTGGGTCCCTCTTCTTTCCCCATCTTCCCTCTCTTCATCCGTGCGCAGCAGCCCCAGCAGCAGCAATCTCCATTCGCCCTATTTTGCAGATTAATTCAAATTGAATTGTCAACAAATATTGTCCTAATGATTTAATCGACTGGCTGATGGCCCCGAGGATGGGAAGCTTTGCACCCAAAAAAAAAAAGCCTTCCCAGAGAATACAACACACCAGGCCCTAGTGGGAGCTTTCTATTGATCTGACCAAGATAGTCCATTACTTATTTAAAAGCAGGCTTTAATCCTAATTGGTTTTTCCTAACTATTTTGGCACCCCGGTTGGATTGGCTGCTCTGGGGCAAACAAACCTACGGCAGCTGTCGTAATCCGCAAGATTTACCAGAAAGCTATGCAAAAATTAATACACTCGTTCTCATGGATGTAAGGCCATTGAAGTATTAAACTATTTTGACTATAAAATGCCTCATTCAGCCAGCTGTGCACTCACCAAGTAAAGATAAACAATTTTATTGCGATGGTATATAGTTGTTTTTCCCCATGGCGATTATGAAAATTGGCAATTGGAGGATAATTTTTGAATGCATAAAAGTCACCTAGTACTTTAGTCAATCCATCAACAATTATACTTCAAAGCATAGAGATAAACCAGTGCAGTTCCCTTGGAGCCTGAATGAACTGTCTAGCCTATCAAACACTTTGTTGAATGAGTTTCACTTTAAACTTTGGGCAATTCTCCATACAAAGAATTAGTAAAAACGCGTGGTACTACAAATACATGTCTGATGGATGGTAGTATATGAACATTGTACTTAGCTGCTTTGTACTTGGTGTCTGTAAACTGTGCAGAGGCAAGTAAAAGACCATCTCATCGTTACGTCTGTCTCTGAAATCTGGTTATATTATTATTATTACCATCTTTATTCGTACTTATTAGTACACCTTTGAATAGAAATCGGTGTATATATACATATGTGCGAGAATTTTTGTGTCAATTACAGCATAAAAAGTTATTAATAAGTTCATAAATGTTAAACATACTACATCCATACAGTCTATCTCTCACTGCACAATGTTCATGTATAGCCTTTGCCTCACACAAATTCGAAGCATTCTTGCAAACATCATGACATTTTTTGCCTCATAGACAGACAGACAGATTATTTGACCATAAACTTACAATTTACATAGACAAAAATTATCAAGAAAAACTGGTTATACTATGGTCATAGGAGACATTCACTAAGGCAAAAAGCCGCTGACGTGCATGCCACCTATGAGCCCTTTGGTGTTATTACATATGAATATTGGCTACATATGAAAGGAACATCATGGTAAGGATTGCAATTGCTACAAGCAGGACAGTACCAAGTTGTTACCTATATTTACATTAATTGTTTTAAAGCGTGTTTGCTGATGGGCTACCTTGTCCTGCATACATAACAGTTTGGATTAGTGCAGTCTGTTTGATAAAGTTTATACATCTGATTCTTTTATTTGATATAGTCTGATGGTCTTAATATCTAAATCCTCACAACATTATGTAACGTTTTTAGCTGACACTGATTTATAAATTGTTATAAAAGTTGACCAAGCTTTAGACCAGTAGCATGCACTGAGAAAATACACACCAAGTATCACAATTAAGTAATCAGTTTTCCGGACATAAGTTGAATGATTTGTTGGCTGCTTGTTTATTTCCTATTCTTTCTTTGTTGCTGTTGCTTTTGGCGAATGACTTGAGCCATTTAGCCTCTTGCGGACGTAAAATTATGTTATGTCCTTGTTTTGAGCTGGCCTGAGCTTTCTCATTGTGTTCAATGCAGAACTGGCATTGATTTGCAGAGAATTCTGTAGTGCGGATACATTGGGGGAATTGAAGGAAGACTTTGGCGCCACCCGCGAGAGGTCGCCAGCGGCTTGACTTCCGGTGTTATGATGCATTGCGACAGTTCAACGGACAATCGTTTCTGAAGGACGCTTTTCCTGTCGCTAAGGAAATGGGAAGCAGATTGTCACGAGAGTTTCCATTTCCTGTTGATCAGCATTCGAAAGGATCGTATATTTCGCTGTGTCTGCCCCGAATCGCGTGTCACTAGCAGTCGCTGGGGTCATGTGACCGTCCGGCTCCTGGTCACGTGACCACTTCCTTCCCTTGGCTGTACTATTTTACGCCTTGTCGTTGTCTGTGTCAACTCGTTGGCTTCCTGCCAGGCTATTTAGCTGGGCTGACCATGGATGACCATGGATGACCAGCCTGCCCTACCAGCTTATGACCATCTCCACGCGGCTGTCCCACTCAAGGCTAGCCGCTATAGACCTTGGCAGGCAGATGTGGGGACCTTGTAGATGAGTGCAAAGCAGATGACCACATGCACTGACCACGAAATAGCCTATTACTTATATCGTAATTGATACACTAACCTTCATTGATATAATGAGACACGTAAGGACAATATAGGTTTTGTTGCTTCATAAATTCTTTCCATGATATATAGATAGATAGATAGATGACAGATAGATAGATAGATAGATAGATAGATTTTTTTGCCATACGACATACATATACTTGATTTAAGAAAGAAAGTATAAACATGATATAAGAAAAATTGTAAGGATGCCTAGTAACTAAATAGTTGAGGTAAGGCATCTTGTTTGCTGTTGCGTTTGAATGGGGAAAAACCACTGCAGATATGAAATTAAAATAAATTGAGCAAAGGGAGGAGATAATTTTAACTCTAATTATTTTGGCAAGAAGAGCAGTTTATCCTAGAACAGTGAAACTCATATCGGCTAATAAAGTGACTTTTATTGATTTACAAATAATTTTAATCGTCTTAAACGAATGTCATACGGTGGTTGTTTTACTTGCCAAGATTTAGCTACAAATGATGATCCCTTATCTATTTTGATAAGTGCAGTTACATAGTATTTGTTTACACTTGAGAAAGCTATCTGTCTGGCTGTAAAATTGTCAAATAGCATACTCATGAAACGCGGTGCATTACAGTGCATTGCAATGAAGTGTAGCCAGCCACTTGACAAAGTCTCCTGGTGATGTCACAATTTACCATGTTTGAGTGATTCCCATTCAAGCCCACAAAATACAAATGGACTTAATTTCTTTGGTCTCAATTACAGCTAGTCAGTTGTGTTTTGACTTTAGTCTAGAAGATTATTGTGTGAGCATGATCACCTATAGTGCAACAAAATTCAAAGCATTGCAAATAAATTCAGGTCACCCTGTTTTTAATCTTATCATCGATTATACAATTGTGTAAATTTGCAATGAAATGATAATCCACCAGCTTATGTATAGCAGCATATTACGATGATAAAGATAGTTTAACCTATTAGGCAGGCACTCATGCATGCCAGACTGTGATGTGGTTGCCACACTTGGAATAGTGAATTTTCAAGGAAGGTTCTCTGTATTTCCACCAGGTGGCTAAAACAGACTACTGCAATTCTATTGGCTGAAAAAGTTCCCGCCCATGGCTGTGATTGGCTGAAGCAAAGTGCATCTTAGTAGCAGTATTTTTAGTGCATTTTAATGTACATCTGACATTTAGTTGATGTCTATTATTTCCCTAAGAAAGTTATATTTATGGAATCAGTTAGTTATTACCTACTATGTCTGAAAAGCAAAATGAGTAAGAAGAGGAGAGGAAAGACTTGTGTCCTGCTGAATTCAGGGCTGTTCAGTGAAAATACCTTATTGGACTGATGGCCTGTTGACCACACTTCAATGCATTGAGCTGTAAATGATTTTCATATATCTACTACATGGTGGAGTATATCCTGTCATAATTTTTATATAATGCATGCACAAAAGGTAGCTACTGAATGTAAACATCTCTCTTTCTATTATTGCCTGATTTGTGGGTCTTTTAAATCTGCTGTGATTAACTAAATTTGTTTGAGCCGAATGTCTTTCTTTTATTTATTCAATAAGGCGCTTCCGAGTCTTCAAACTGATATTTAAAATCTCGTGAATAATTCAACAACTTAGGAAGTCTAGATTTCCAAACTCGCTGTGTAATGGATTGGCAGAATTATAGATCAGTTTATTTGTAATCGGATATTTGCAATTATCGCCACAGCGTTTCGGAATTTAATTGACAGTAATTGCAGTTTTGTGCTTTATGCTGATAAAGATGCTTAGTAGTTGTAGCAGTAGCAGTAGTAGTAGTGGTAGTAGTAGTAGTAGTAGTGGTAGTGGTAGTGGTAGTGGTAGTGGTAGTAGTTGTATTTGTGGAAGTAAATAAATAGTATAAATATTAGTTGTGGTAACAGCAACAGTAATGACAGTAGTAGCAGCAGCAGCAGCAGCAGCAGTAGCAGTAGTAGCAGTAGTAGTATTAGTAGTAGTAGTGATAGTAGTAGTAGTGGTAGTGGTAGTAGTAAATAAATAGTATAAATAGTAGTTGTGGTAACAGCAACAGTAATGACAGTAGTAGTAGCAGCAGCAGTAATAGTTGAAGTAGCAGTGACAGTAGCAATAGTAAATAGCTGAAATAGTTGAAATAATTGCAGTAGCAGCAAAAGTAATGATAGTCGAAGTAGCAGTAGTAACAATCGACCCAGTGTTAGCAATAGCACAATGATAGCAGCAGAAGTTGCAGAAGTAGTGGCATCTGAAGACCGAGTAGTGTTTTGCTTTTGTGAAATCGGATATTTGTCTTCATAATTTCACCTGTTATTGTGCATATTACATTGAAACCGTAAAAATCTGCAGTAAAAATTGAAGTCAGATTTGATAATTGACATGTGCTGTTGGGGGGGGGGGGGGATTCTATTGCATTCGGGCTTGTTTACATCCACCTGAAATTCTATTATGGCATTATAATGACATAGCATGATTCAATTTTCTCTGCTCTGATAACAACTTGTTTATGGACAGAATAGAGATCGTTCACCCTAGGAGGTGAAGTATTACTAGAAATGGCAATTTGAAACATGAAAACACAGCATTTACGTAGATTGTTTGGTTGATATGTGGTTACTGTAATTTCAACTCTGTTTACTGAGGAATGACAAGATGCCAAAAAGCTACATGGTACCTTAGAGGTCACTTTTGTCTGTGTTTGATGCGCATTTCTTCAATTACTCGTGTCGTATTTTTGGTTGTAAAGCCATGAGGTGATGTTTTTTAGTGTTGGTTTGTGGGTGGCCCCTCGGCAGTGATGACATGATCATCTTAGAGGGGTCACCCTGTTCAATGTTTTTGTTAAAAATAAAATCACTATATATGAATCATGTTTTTTTTATTAGTGGGCAAAATAAATATATCTGAATCTGACGGTGGGATATTTAGAAACTGTTAAGGAAATACATTACTATAACAACTCTTGAAGTTTGAAGTTAAACAGTAGTTTATTTATCAGATACCATAATCCCCCAACTGTATATAGTGTAGTTGAAGTGCTCAAGTTGAAAAATATCACCATATTGCATGACGTGCACTACACTACAAGGAGTTTTAAGAGAAGAGTGCACCCAATCCAAAAAGACATAATTTGCCCAAATGTAGAAACGTACATGATTCTGATTATAATGAGCTGCTATATAAAATGCAGTTACCCTCAGCTGGTTGGTCTAGTGGTAAGATGCTCGCCTGCTCCTCTGAAGGACCCGGTTTCAATCCAAGGCCCGGGCACTCTTCATGAGCATCATCCCAGCTGGATGTCGTTCGGATGAGACATTAAATTGGCAGCCCTTTGTACTAATTGTCCATGCTGAGGCACGTAAAAGATCCCACTCATGGGGTAACATATACATAATAGGACCACTTGTTGTCACCACATCAGTAATTGAATAATATCACCTCCTCGCCAGTCTGCAGTCATATCTCAGATATGTCTGTATGTGCTGAGAGGTGCTTGAATCAGGCATTCTTGACTGTTTCTGGTTGTCAGTCTAGCCAACTTGCTGGTCCCAGAGGGCCGTTCACTTCCACTCGAACCTCTAGTTTCATGCCAGTTCTGCCATCCTGCTAGAAGCACATACGTGCTAAGATGGCACAAATGGGCACACAAAAAAAGGTTCACAGAGTGACCTGTGGATGTGTCAAACAATCCCATGTAAGAAGTTGTTTCGTGTTCGTAACCTAAGATACCTCATATCTGAGCTGGGTCCTCTTTGGCATGCAATCCACAAAATAGTGTTCTTGCCTGCCTTACATAATAATTATATATTACCTGCACTGCTGTGTGTGCATCACATCAGTACTGTCTTGTTGTGAATCCACAGATGTTTATTTGAGCATCTGGTATATTGATGTTATGAAATATATTTTACAGTTATTGCCATGGCAATAGTGAACGTGTACACCATTTTCTTCTTGTGTTATTTTCTCTCATAATGTCTTTTTTTCTGTTATAGATGTATGTATGATCGTTTATAATACCAGGCCTATGATTTGAATAAGCCAATAGAGTGTCTATTGTAATTAAGTGAAGTGATTTAATGAAGCTGTTTCTAATTATAATCATATTGGAATATGTTAGAAATACCTGAATTTAATCATATGGCCTTAATTACGAGGTGGTTGCATTAAAGGTTTGATATGGCTGTAGCTGGCTACTCAAAGCTGAATCATACAGCACCATTTGGTGCATAAGTTGAGTTACCCACATTTTTCATTTTTCGTTGAAAAGATGCATGTCGATTGTACATACATGTTTATGATATATTAGATACATTTCTTACATTTACCAAGGTTAATATTTTCAATTGTGGTAGGTGTAAGCCGACTAAAAGCTAGGAGTAGACAGAAGTGGCTGGCTTTAGCCAGTCATAGCTACAGCCAGGAATGGGTTGATAAAGCTATCTAGAGTTGACCATATTTATGAAACTAACTGTACCACAACATGTATAGATGAAAATCTGTCTTTGAGAATACAATTTCTTATTCACTGTGTTTCCTTTTCAAGTTTTCACCCGGGATATTTTCTCCATATCTTTGCTGAGCATACATATAAGAATGAAATTTGAAATGTATATGAATGCACATGAATGAGTACAATGAGTACAATTTTGCATACACTGTGTTTCCTCTTCCCACCCAGGATTTGCTGAAGTCAACATTTTTAGGTGTAGTCGTAGGAAGGGGTTCTAGTGCATTTAATTTCGTTTACAGTTGCGAATCCACGGATGTTGATTTAAGAGTATCTGGTATCAGTTTAAAAACCAACATAAAACAGTTCACTCTCCAATAAGATACTTCTTTGAATATAATTCTCAAAACAACGAAAAGTCACCACTTGATGAGAAAGATTTTATTCTCTTACTTGTATAGGTCGCCTTTGAAATATCCACCCTGTACATGTTTTGTAAAGATATGAGTATGACAAAAACTGGGGAGTAACTATCACAAAATAAAGTATACAACATAGAGTTACAGTGTATTTTTTTTTTATCGCAGTAAGTACATAAGATCCAAATGGCGCAAATCCATCACTTGACTAGCATCCTGCAGGATAGTTTGCAAACAGCATCACTGCAGCAGCAGGAGCAGCAGCAGCATCTGTGCCACATCTTCTCACCTGCAGAGTAGACAGAGAGTGGGAGTCTTGTCTTGCCTATCTTAATACATACTCCCAGCAGAGAAAAGAAATAGGCTGTTCCTCTCACTGGAGCTGAAAATTGCATTGTCTCCCATGACATCTGCCTGTTTTCACACAAAGCTCGTTCTTGATTGTTTTATTTTTAGCTCATCTTCCTGTTCTTAAGGTGAACTCGGAATAATGTTTACGACGAAAACTAAATTAAGCATCTTATGTGAAAGCTTTCTCTTTATTAGGTTAACAGCGTTTTGCATTTTGCTGTTATTTGTTTGTCCCAACGGCATGATGATAGTTTCATAAAATATGGTCAACTCTAGACAGCTGTAACGACCTATTTCTGGCTGAAGCTATAACTGGCTAAAGCCAGCCTCTTCTGTCTACTTCCAGCTAATAGTCGGCTTGTGCCTACCACCACTGAAAGGATATAAACCTTGGTAAATGCAAGAAATTTATCTAATATATCATAAATATGATAGACTTGCATCTTTTCAACAAAAAATAACAAATGTGTGTAAATCTTATGCACACAATGCTGCTACATGCACTTTTAGATCTGGCTTTGAGTAGCCAGGTACAGCCGGACAGTTCCGTTTAGTGGCAGGTAGCATCGTATAGCAGAAGTTTTCTACCTTTTTCCAGGTTCACATTGTGTTGTATTATATGGTATTGTATGCTAGACTGTAGCTTAGTAACTGATATGACTAGATAATAGAGCAGACTTAATGATGAGATGATGAGACTTGCTGTCCACGCCATGTTATACATTTACCTTATTGGTAGGTCTTTAACTTGCCCCAGCACAGACACTGAGGACAAGGCACAATGCTGTGTAGAAATCTTAGTGGGTATGCGATGTAATAATTTGATATTCAGTACAACCAAGTGTTTTTATAATAATATTTTATTCCACAGTAATAAAGAGCTGTGTGTAGGATCATGCCGTTTGGTGTTGGTCTAAGACTTTAGAGTACTATAAGTACATTTATAAATATCACAAAAATTCAATTCCAAGGAGAAATTTATAAGGAAATGATATTCTTGGAAGATCCAGGTGCGGTTGTGCGTTAATAAAGTTGGTTGAGTGTGTACACCTGTGTAAAAGATATCTTTGGATGACATACACAATTTACATGCTTCATAACACGCATGTCTCTTTTGTTTTTATCTCAAGCTATTTCATGTTTTTAGTTACTTAACAATAAAACACCTGCCTTTGATAAGAGGCAGGAGAAGACCCATCTGTTGTGGTGATTCCTCAGGCTCCATCCTTTCTTGATGTTTCTTTGTGACATATGAGAGAGACTTATATTCCGAGGACTCTAAACCATGACTGCCAGCCATTAATATCTCCGGCTGTCATGTCATTGTGCTCTGACAGTTCTGGGTCAATTAGGCACATGTGCTAAAAAGGGCTTCCGAGAAGTAATCACAGCATATCCTAGGTGCTAATAATGTTCTTGATAGATAGAAACAGCTGTCGTCGTTTCTATTAATTTTTCAATTTTACCTGAAGCCTCAATGATGTAAGCTAGTCAAAAAAAATTAACTGAAGCCTATCACAATGTAAACTATTAACAAACAACTTTAACTGAAGCTTTTAACAATGTAAACAAGTTACAAAAATTTAATTTGAGGCCTTTAACAATGTAAACGAGTACCAAACAGCTATAGTTTAACTGAAGCCTTTATGTTTGTTGTAAGGTTTGATTAGACATACTACTATTCAGCTTATTTTCACTGTCTTGCCTCTGAATAGCATGTACATAGTTATGATTATACTAGTTCATATATTTAAAGGCGTCTATTTTTGTCGTGAGACTTTCCTTGAATTTCCTTGATGTGGCAAAGAAGCGGACAACCCATGTGCCTGCATTATGATGGCATCTGCTGCTCCCAAAATATGAATACATTTGTAATATGAATAGACCATGGTGTGGGAGTGTCTCAGGGGGGATTATTAGTCCCTGCATTGTGAGAAATGTCTCTGGCCAGCACAGATGTGGGATCTTCATTGCCTAGGGTGCTCCCTTTCTATCAGCGCTATTGGATATTCTTGAACGATGACCTCTGACCCAATTTAATCCTCATATGACCTTTGACCTAGATCGTATGTCACCTTGACCCAGAGCATCAAAGGATGACCTCCCAAGTGACCTTGTCTGACCTTGGCAATTGTTCCCTCTTAAGGGTAATGCAAGCCTCGTAATCGTGTTATCGTGACACTATGAGAAGTACCAAGACCTTGGATCTTCTTAATGTCTTTTTCATTGTATTCATGCAATAGGCATAAAATGTTCAGTTGGGCAATTCTACTCACAACACAATTGCATAAATTGTGCAAAGTTTGTAAACACGACAATTAAGACAGTACACAGTGCAAGTTTATTTTATTTTTTTTAAATAGAATATTATACTTGTTCATTCACCCCACTGATCTAATTGACAGCACACAGTGCAATTTCTTTTCTTTTTAGTAGAATATTATATCATTCACCCAACTGATCTAATTGACAGTACAATGTATCAGTTATTAATGAAATACCAACAGACTCGTTCAGTCAGCAAGTGCATGGTAAATAATAGACATGTCGTTGGCAATGCATTCACGTTCCATTGCACTAGACTAAGTTCAGGGGTAGCCATGGTTAAGAATATCCATAATAGGATCACATCGATATGAAGACCTAAAGTATGGTCTAAAAAAACTGACAAAATGAAAAAGAAGAACATTTCGAGATAAAAATCATGTGCTTTAGTAAGTCCCATTGACTCATCATATTATGGGTTGTTATTGTATACTGCATACGTTCATAAGCCTGTTTTCATGATCTATGCACACTGGATACATTGGTTACCATGCCTTGAGAGCATACATTTCAGTCATAAATCATGTATGGATCTTTCACATAGTGTATGTGTAAACAAGTGAACTGATAAAAAAAAAGGTAGGGAATATTATGTATTCATCCAATGCCATGCAACAGACAACCAGTCTCCATGTGGACTGCGGACCTGTTCAATGGGACCTTTGTAACTGAATACGTATATTGAACATATGACAGCTTTATGCTCCTAAAAGGTTGGCAGTGTTATTTATATCTACCCAGAATTTACAGGAATGTTTCAGCATCAATAAGTCACCCTGCAGCCATACATTTGTTCGTTTATTGACCACTTTTCAGTTGAAGATCTTAGTATAGCCAACTTGATGGTGTCTGGAATAAACTCATGAATAGCAATGTTTAACTTCACAATTTAGTCAACAGCCTCAGTCATTTTCTGTCCAATTACAACACCTTTGAGTTGGCAATCAAAGGTAATGATAGACATAAGCCAAGTTAAAGCAGTACGTTTGATTAACTTATTATACGAAATACTGCATGATATTCATTGTTGATACGTTACAGCCAAATTCATTGACTTGGAAACTAGTTTTGTAGACTCGCAAGCTAAATTTCAGAGGACGCCATTTGGATCCAGGACTCTCATTGGTTGAGGGACTGCTTTAATCAATAGGGATCCTGGATTCACATGACGTCCCCTCTAGTTTAGCTTCAAGTCCAGGAGACTAGGTTCCAAGTCAATGAATTTAGATGTAAATGCTTTATAACAGATGACTATATTCATTACATTGTGTTAACTGTTAATGGCAGTTTTCAACATGGGCAGTGGACATGAGCATGCTTATTTAGTCATAACACTCAACACGCACAAGCACGAGCACGAAACATAACCATCTGTACACTACACAACATTGCATCTGTCTACAAGTAAATGGCCAAATGTGCCACGTGCGTTTTCCATGAGAAGGATAAATGCATGGAAAACGCATGGTTTTTAGCTAATTATAGTGAGGCAAAACACATGCATTTTCCATGCATTTATCCGGAGGCATGGAAAACGCACTTAGCACATTTGGCCATGTAGACTGCTCAGTTATTTTGCGAGTATAAGCTCGCAGTCTACCGAAAGTGAAAATCAATTAATTGGTGACCTACTTTAATATCGCTACGCACATTCAAATGTACGGCGAACCGCACAAATTAGTTCTTATTTCACTGCTCCAGATTGACGTAGAAACAGCCTAATCTTGGCAGTTTTGCATTTCTTAAATGATGATGAACAAAACTGAATAGATGACCATAGGCCAATAGTGCCTGGGTTAGTTGTGTGTGATATCTGGTGAGTTGTTCAAAATTAGTTTCCAGGGACCCTCGGAGACAGACATTGCATAATACAGATATTTTGAGATTTTGAGCGATGCATGTGGCATCTGATCTGAGAACTTTAAATCTGCACCAATGGGTCAAGCTTCAGCAGCAACTGGTGTTAGGGCAGTCCATTTGTTCTTGAGGGCACGACCATGTAATCTAATGGAGGGCATCCAGTAAGTGTGAGTGGCGATCGAAGGGGGCGAAATGGACTGGGTCGAATTGACTGGAGGCATTTCGACTGTTGACTGCCTCTAGATGATGTATGGGGTAAGGGGAGCCGGACCACCCGAGGGGTGTTCCCCCAGGCAAGACTATGCCCTCAGGGGTCCACTCATGGCTAACTGAAAGTCATCCTAGCATTCTGTTAATACAATGCCAGTACCTTCCACTGATGGGCCAATTATGTTCCATTGATGGTTGTTTGTACCAACCATTCCTGAAGATATTGATAAAGTCTGAAGCCAATTTATGGATATCGACATTGCTAAACATTTTAGGTATGCGGCTGAGAGGATGCACTTTTGAAGGATGCTGTACATAGTCTCACCAAATATATTCAGACAATTAGTAATTAATGCAAATTCGAACTGTATTAAAAGTGATTTAAGTGTAACTAAAGGTGGCATTCTCCAGTATCATTCTATATCAATAGCTGGCTGTGATTTCAATGTTTGGGTATTGCAGATGGCAGGTTATAGAATAAATTTTGAAAAAGGTCAAAAGGTATCTGACTATTTGTTTAATGTGACCTTGCTATAAAACCTGGATGGACAAGAAAAAAAGGGAGATATGGTAAATATGAGGCAGATGTGGTATATCATGTTGGTGTCAGTAAGTTATGGAGTTCTTCCAAGCAACTAGGCAAGCAATGAGGCAAACAAGCAACCAATCAACCAATCAAGCCTCTCTTTCACCTTCCACTTTCTTACTTTGCCAATTGCCTGTATGCACCTGTATAGAGCTGTGGACCTGCCTCATTTGCTTGATGGCTTCCTTACTACCATTTACTTGTACCCACGCATCGTATATTATCCTTTCAACATCTCTGCCTGGGATTTTCTTTACATTGAAGGCCAGATTGACCATTTGGATACTAAGGACGCTGTCCGACTTGACCTGATGCGCGATATCTCAGGAAGTACGCTCTGGTTGTCACTTGTTATCAATCGGTTTCCACTGTGTCGTGACGAAGGGTATTTGGCCAAGAGACTTAACAGCTCTGCGGTACTATTGTTTCAATGGGTCTATCACTGGATGGAAAAAGTGTTAAGGTAGCCATTTGTTTTTGTATTGGGTGTCTTCGTGCAAGATTCATTGTTGTCACATTGGTGCATTGGTTCATGTCAATACTGAGAGGTTCCGAGTTAGTTTTTCTGCTTAGAGAGAAGTAATTTGAGTAAAATAGATTCAAGCTCTTGTGTAGAAGTCAGCACACGGACCGAGTATATGAACGGAGGCCACAGAACGTTTGACAGTTATTTTATTTAACAAAATACCAAAAAGGCATTCGTCACATAAATTACGCGTTCATACAAGAAATTCCATTCTTAGAATTCCAATCATTGGCGTTGTGCAAAAAGAATCATTAAAAAAGATGGTTTTTGGGAGGTCTGGTTTCCTGTCTATTTCTGAGGCCTCAGGGACATTGAACATTGGAACAGACTCCGGGTGTCATTTGACAGAAAGATGTTTAAGCAAGAAAAACAGCTGCCATCTTTGTCTGCTCCTCTTTCTCTCTCCAAACCTATCTCAGTCAGTCCGTTAATCAGGTTCCTAATGCAGGATCCGCATTTTCAGGAATCCTCGCATGTGAATCGTAATCTGCGGAGCGGCTCATTCGGACCGGCTGATCAGCGGACTAAGTGGACGTGTCGCCAGGCCGTAACTTCACACTGGAGCCGTAAAAGGCTTTAAGGGCGATCAATTGCAAAGATGTGATGTGATCGCCTCGACTCAAAGTGATAATGATGACGCCATTGTGCTGATTGATGGGAGGACACCTCGTGACGTCATCACTGTGGTTTTTAGGGCTACCTTCCGAGCAGGAGAGGTTCTCTTTTCCCGCCCAAAACAAACAGCATGGTTGCCAGACTTCCTTGCGAATGGTGAAATGGTTGGATGAGAGCACGCCACAAAAAATCTGATCGACGAGCAACTAATCAAACAACAATTTAGGTCGATTTGTCTGACATCAAATGCATGATTAAGCAATCAAACGTGAATCTGTCATTTTGAATGGAAAATTGTAACATGCTCCCGTGCCTAGTTTTTGCTGTTTTCCCCTGAGAGGTTTTTCCCCTACTCTCCAGAAGCAGGGGTAGGCCTACTCATTGGCAACCCCCTTTATCCCGCACTTGACCAGTCTTTCATGTGCTTCTAGCAGTTGTTGCTCTCCACGATAAGACCAAACTGCAAGCTGGCTGATGAACGGCGCATGCGTAAATGCTTATTTCGGCCATATTGCCTCCCATGATGGCGACTACTTAGCCTTGTCTATGCAGCATCTGTCATTGGAGGCTAGCTCCGAATTCTGAATATATGTCATGGATGCCGGCTTTAGTCTCCTCTCAGGTATGTTGAAAGTGTGTGCGTGTGAGTCATAAAATACAATCATGTCAGTTGCTTTAAATTCTTAATATAAAGTAGTATTAAACTGCTTACATGTTTTTTAATGACATACTGCAATATCTTCATTGGATCATAAGACAGGGTAAACCATAAAACAGGGTAAACTATAAGACAGGGTAAACTACAAGACAGGGTAAACTATTAGACAGGGTAAACTACAAGACAGGGTAAACGATTAGACAGGGTAAACTACAAGACAGGGTAAACTATTAGACAGGGTAAACTATAAGACAGGGTAAACTATTAGACAGGGCAAACTACCTATAATCTCGCAATCACTAGTTTTCAATTTGTCTCTAAGACTTCACTCTGAATCATAATTGCAATCAAACATATTCACTTTGTTCAGTATCAATTAGAAAACTAGAAACAATAAGTTTAATGCCTTAGATGACTGGACATCTTATACATTTACTCGGCATAATACATCTCTGAATCGTCTGTATTGATAGATAGATGCACATAACTTGCATTTTCTTCTGTACAGCACAATGTAAATCAGAAGTTCATTCACACTCTTATGGTACCAGGTGTGGCACTTCACATGTTGGTTTAGTAGAAGTGTTGGAAGGGTGATTAAAGATAAAGAATAGACCAAGTGCAGACGTCTTTAGGTATTGCCTCTATTGTAATGGATGAATGCCGTGCTGATCTTTATCTTCACAAGTAGTTTACTGGTTTGGTCATTTTGTTTTCGAACTCATTGCTCTTCCACTTTGCTTTCTTCTGAACTCTTGGACCAAACTGTACAATGGATGTTCATTTTCTCTCATCATGGAGATATCATATACAGTGACTAAGTGACTAAGAGGTTTGTCATCGTAAGACTTGTACATAGATGAAGCAGACTTATAAGGGGAATCTTACTCGTTAAATTCCCGTCTCAAGTAAGGAGACAGGGTCTGTCAATTGAAAGGTGACATCACAATGTGAGGATGCTAGATATCAACCAATCAGATCACAGAATTCACCAGGCTGGGAACCTGGGAACCTGGGAACCTGGGAACCTGGGAACATGGGAACCTGGGAACCTGGGAACCTGGGAACCTGGGAAAGAGGGAAACAGTCATATATGTACAGTCAAAATGTCTTAAATTGTCTTGAAAAGTTAGTCTAAATGTGTAAAAAAAAATCGTACCACTTTGACTGACAGTCAACTCATTTTCAGAGTGTGAAGTGTATAAATATAGTTTGTTGTCAAAAAAGAAAACATTGGCGTCAAGGCGGCCTCACTAATTAGACCAATTGCCTTGAACTTCTTGTAAAATGTACTTAATAGTCAATCAAATCGACTGTATTTTAGATTATTATATTGTTGTACTTGTGGTGAAGTCGATTATAATAAGAATGTCGATTATTATGATGTTTTATACTGGTAATTAAACTAGTTTTGGGACAGGGGTAATTTGAAGGGCATGTCGTAAAAATTGCAATGCTCCTGAATATTCCTAATATGGCTTAGGGGAATGCTTTGCAAGCTGTCGGAATAATTGATTGTAAACAACAATGCCAGTACAATGGGGTAAAAAAAGAATATCATGGAAATTGGTAGGGGTGCATGAGGGGGGGGGGGGTGAGATGGTTTGTTTGCCCCGGGGTGAGTGTTTATATTCGATGGTTATAATGAGAAAGGAGGGGGCAATCACAGGGGATATCACTGCTCCCAGATTACTCCGCGCCCTTGATGGATTACAATGATTGGCTCTGTAATTGGCTTGCAAATAGTCCGTTGGGAAACAGATAAAGATGGACGCAAACTTCCTTGACGAGAATTGGGCCAAACTAAAAAAGCAACATAGAAAGAGAAACGGTGAAATAAAAACTATTGACTCTAGAATTATCCTCATTGGTTGGGGGGGGGGGGGGGGTTGCCTGCCTCACTACCACTGCACCAGCCCAGCAGGGTGTTACTTATGCCATATGTATCACTCCGCCCAGTGAAACGCCTCCAGATATAGTTCGTCCAGACATGAAACAGATCCTCACCATCCCCAGCTATCTTCCACATCATATCTGCTTGTTAGGCCTAAAAGACCAATAAAAAGCAGGAAAAAGATCTTCATAGCTTGTCACTCGGGGGCATTTCAAGAATAGACGAATCACTCTTTCCAAATTTAAGGCATCTAGCAAGCGTAAGTTTCATAAAATCAAGATATTTATTGGTCACATATGTGAAATTCTACAATTTGGCAAATGATATTACCTGTGTACAATAATAATAAGTATCAAATTATATTATGTGGTAATCTTGGAAAAACGTCCAAAGTGATAATCTTCTTTCATTTACTAACCCATATTCATTGATAGTGCCTGCAATGACTGACCCTGCAGCCATTGTCTCCTTACTCAAGGTCATGTAGTCAAGCACGTGTTATCAATAAGTTAATCAATATGAGTAATGACATAGTAGATACTGACTAAGATTGACTAACTTTTTAACTAACATGTTGGTCAAAAACGCTATTTAGGGCAGTCGTTCTAGCAGTGAAAACGTTCACAGTTAGTCAAAAATTCTTAAGTACAGATAAGGTGGTCTCTAAAAATGTAGTCAGAGGTCTAAACCTGTATTGAAAATGTCTTTTACAATTTGCTGTTTATACTAACACACTTGCAATATACGGTTGTACACACAGTTTGGAAACCAGACAGAAAAGAATAAGAAGTTATAAATAAGTTAACAGGAATCTGTTCTTAATTGACAGCCCTACAGTCATTTAGATCTGAATATAGCTTTATGTGACTAACTATTTTGTCCAACGGTTCCAGAACATTTAAATATACACCTACTTTATACAAGAGCAGGTTTTGTTTTTGGTTTTGTTTTTTGTTACATATGAACTAAAATTACAAATGAATGATTTTATATCTTGATTTTATGCCATTACATGCATGGGATAATGAGAGGATTGGATTATAGAGTATAGCTTACTTTCAGCAACTCATAACGTATGGAGAGGTTTGTTGATTGAAGCTCAATTATAAATGTTTAATTGACTCGTAGCTGATGTCAACACTGCCTTATTAATCAGCCGCTTTGTCTGTAATATCTCATAATTCCCACATAATATATTAATATATGAATATACATCTACCTCACTGTGAACAGTTCTCTATTAGGACCACCTCGCAATTAAGGCTACTTTGCTTTAGATTCAGTGATCATGGTGTGGACTCCAAGACATATCATCTCACCATTACGTCAGCCTCAGGCCCCATTGGTCATATAAGCTGACTAAGCTTCAGGCCAGTAGCATTGGGGCATTGAACATTGAATACTTCTACACAGATTATGATGTATCATTGTTCAACAGAAGAAATGTTTGAACTATAATATCAGCCACAAATGAGGGTCTATGTGCAAGCGGAGGGTGTCTCTTCAATGTCTCTGAGGGACTTTGCCAAGTTACCCCAGGGGTAAATTAATACAGCCCGATTTTCTGCTTATCTAGTTCTAGGAGAATGCATAGACTTGGGAGGATGTCATGTATGCTGCATTATGGGTCTAATAATTAAAGAAGCAATGCTGGGTGGGAAAGGGTGGAACTGGCAAGCACCCTAGCGAGAACGCCACCCCGGGGGTAAGGGTACTACTGACAGCCCAGCATCTTCATTGATAAGACTGCATTCTCTTACTCTGCCTCTGGACCAGCTACACCATGTGATCTATGATTGAATATACCATGTAATTCGACCTTGTCTGATTCCCACGAGTTCTGAATCTATACTAGATTATTGTGGCAAAATGGGATCACCCTGTAATACCCCTTTCACATGATGTGTATTGCTAGCTTGACATGAATGTATAGGCATAGAGATTGTACATTATACACCTGATATTGATGCATGAAAACTACAGGGTTCTAATGAGAATATTAGCACATGTCCTACACAAAAATGTCATACCTGCAGGCAGTAGTCTATGAGGCTATGATTGTTCTCAGTGTTTGTCTACAAAATGCACAGTAAAATCTCACCACCAATATATTATTGCTTTAGTATTAGTATTTAAAGATGGGGTGGTTGGTCTTAATAGGGAGGCAAAACGGTTATGGAAATGTCATTGTATCCAAACTTTGGTAGTCTATATAGATAGTCGCCAGCCAATGGGTAGTGTTACTGCCAAATGCAACAAAGTGCAGCCAAATTCAATAAAATATAGTCTCATGACACTACAATTTATCTGAGTGATTTTTAAAGTCAATTTAAGGACAACTAAGCAAACTACATTGTAAGCAAACAGGCTTAACAGGCAAACAGTTGCCTATAATTGGCTATATTTAAAAAAATGGAATCTACACATGGGTGACAGGGTATGCAAAACAAAGATGACATTATAAGAACGCATGAAAAGTGAACTGGACTGTACCATTGCATTCGGCTGTAGCAGTAGATATAGTAGATGTTTATTTGCATAAAGTTATTACATTTCTTTCTGAATTCAACAAATATTTATAAAAATGTACAACTAATATCCACATGTAACTTATGCAGGTAGCTCTACCTAGTGTAGGTACACAGTATTGTAGGTGAGCTTAAGGAGGGTTGCACTGAAGATATATTGTATTATATATCCATCTTTGAATGGAATGATCCTATACATGAGAAATGTGCCAAGAAGACCGTTCTGTTGAATCAATACATCATGGTTCAGAGTCACATGGTACCCAAAAATAAAGCATGAAACTTTCTGGTTTCTGACTTTCTATTGTGTCCAGTGTCCACACTTGTTATTCTCTAATTAAACTGGTTATCAACAGAATTAGTCTTACCTGGATGTGAGGTCCTGAAAGACTCCCATTCAAAGATGTGTGTTAATCAACTGAAATCATCAACCGGCACCAGTGTGGCCGACAAAACATTTTTTCCTTATTCATCCAAATCTTATATATCTTCTCCTGCTGTGTCAGTAATAGCTGAAAAGTTTTTTCTTATCTAAGTCTCTTTACCAAAGAAGTTGCAATTTATTTGTAATCTAAATCAGCATAGTTTCCAAGTATTGAATTTCCTAATGGCATAATAAAGATTGCATTCTCGACTTATAACCTTTACTTAGCATTCCAACTTTATACATTTAATAGGCTTCAAGAATTATGGAATGCATTAGTTATATATGAGAGTATATTAAGTTCTGTATGAGTGTGGCCCGCATATTACCAGTATATCACGAAGAATATATCTTTGGCAATAGGATGACTATTTTAGTTTACATTGTTCAGAAGTTACTTATTATAGCATTCTAATAGCTCAAAGACAATGCCGTCAAGACCAAAATAACTGCACCTATGTCATAAGGGATGTCATCAGGCATCTTAGGTACAGTTCTACCAATAGAAACGACGCTGACCCAATTTGGAATGTGGGTAGGTGTTCACCTTAAAACTATGGTATGCAAAACTATATAATAGTTATATAGAACATCGTCCTAAAGACAACCTTAGTGATCTTTATAGAAGTGTGGGAAGAATCAGTGCTTTTATATTGTTACCTACTAGGGTCATACATGCCATATTACATGGCTTTTTTCACGATTTACCGATCATTTATTCATCCTTAATATTCATTGTATGTCTTCACTGACTTCACAACCTCATGTAAAATTAATCAGCCTATTATTGGCAATTTGACCAACATATCAATTGAATGATCCACTAATCACTATTTATAATGAAATCTACAATTGCTTCTGTCATAGATCAAGCTAAATCTATGGCTGGTTCTTACGAATAGAATCATTGCATTTGCCAATATCATTTTCTTGGTGTTAAGAAGCCTTTTCTTGCTCATAGTCCCTTGTTCTATGGGAAATGGACCAGCTGTCTCTTAACCATCCATTCTCTCCCTAAATTGTTTGTTTTGGCCTTTCTGCTAAGATTCCCACTGCTAAAATTGCCTTAATTGCCATGCAGTTTTCTCTGCTGGTTACTGCAGCTGATTCATTTCGTCATTTAACTAAATTCATTTTATGCTAAGGCAGTGGGGTGAGTGGGGAGTTTCAAGCATCATCTTTACCGAGCGAGCAAAAAGAATGCATGCAAGAAGATGCTTTGGAAACGGTTATGTTAGGTGTAACCATTACCATGAACACTTATCCTGAATAGGAGGTAGTTAACTAACATTTTCGTTGGTTATATCCCGATGCCGAAGGATATAACCAACAAAATTGTAGTGAACTCCCGACTATGAGGGATATAACTAACTTATACTCCATTAGGCATATTTACTTGTTTGATTGTTAGCTTTGTTTTAATGCCTTTATTATGCAAAATAAATTCAGTTTGCACTCAGGAGGGAGTTAACTAACATTTTCTTTGGTTATTGCCCGCTTAGAACAATAGGAAAACAGTCTCAGTGATCTGAAACATGTGTATTATCGGAGGCAGTGTAACACAAGTTTTACTTCATTTTAAACATGTGCACAGCAATCAAAGTGGTCTTATAAGTTTTTTTTTTTTTGGGGGGGGGGGTGGTGTACGTATTTAAATGTAACTATAATATCTACCAAAATTAATGTTTATGATAATATATAACTCTCACAAGGCACGGAGCAGCAAAAATGCCATGAATAAAAATCTTGTCAATAGCTTAAAACGTATTAAACTATTTAATTGAAAATGACGCCTCTCGTTTAATTACTTATTTTTATGCCATATTTTCCACGTATTCCCATTTATTTTCTATTGTTTCTCAGCATCCCATAACCGTGATGATAATAAGTTAACACTGGAAAAATGAAAACAACAGGGAGTCAATTATGATTTGCCATATTTGAGGCAGAAGTAGATTATCTGAAGTGGGAATTGCTGTTTGGTCTCCATTTAAAATATGGTCAACAATAATCATTGTATGATAATGGTGAGATAATATTACTTACTCAAGGAAGCTATTAGAAGCTCTCTATGGCAGCTACTTGTGGTTCCAAGTCCAAGAAGTGCTGCACTTTTCATGGAAAATATCTACAGTTAGTTTCGTTAAAAACGGCCTGTCAAATTTAACCTAGACAAAGCTAGACAACTTTTGCTATACGATGCTACCTGCCACTAAAGGGAACTGTCTGGCTATAGCTGGCTACTCAAAGCCAGATCTAAAAGTTCATATTTATGATATATTAGATACATTTCTTATTTTTACCATTTGTTGGAATTAGAAACAGGTTGCTACAGCTGTCTAGAGTCGACCATATTTTATGAAACTAACTGTAAGTTGATAGATCAGTTTCTTGTCTAAGTTTCTTTTCAAAGGAACCTGAGATGAGAGATAATACCTGAGATGAGAGACAAGACCATCTCTGGGAACCTGAGATAAGAGATAAGAGCTGAGATAATAAATAAGACCAACTCTGGGAACCTGAGATAAGAGCTAAGACCTGAGATGAGAGATATGAACAATTGATCATCTCTGGGAACTGACATAAGAGATAATACCTGAGATAATAGATAAGACCATCTCTGGCACCTGAGATAAGAGATAATACCTGAGATAATAGATAAGACCATCTCTGGCACCTGAGATAATAGATAAAACCTGAGATAATAGATAAGACCATCTCTGGGAACTGACATAAGAGATAATACCAGAGATAAGAGATAATAACTGAGATAATAGATAAGACCTGAGACGTGAGATAAGACCATCTCTGGCACCTGAGATAAGAGATAAGACCTGAGATAATAGATAAGAGCTGAGATGAGAGATAAGACCATCTCTGGCACCTGAGATAATAGATAAGACCATCTCTGGTACCTGAGATAATAGATAAGACCTGAGATAATAGATAAGACCATCTCTGGGAACTGACATAAGAGATAATACCTGAGATAAGAGATAATAACTGAGATAATAGATACGACCTGAGACGAGAGATAAGACCATCTCTGGCACCTGAGATAAGAGATAATACCTGAGATAATAGATAAGACCTGAGATGAGAGATAAGACCATCTCTGGCACCTGAGATAAGAGATAACACCTGAGATAATAGATAAGACCTGAGATGAGAGATAAGACCATCTTTGGGAACCTGAGGTAAGAGATAATACCTGAGATAAGACCACCCCTGGGAATGAATGAAATGTTCTTTATATAGAGGTAGTCGTAATTATGGGCCTTTTTGTTTTTTCATATGATAGTATTTTTACATTTTATTGAAGGGGTCTTAAAATCTAAGTTTAATATGGGGCCATCTAATTTGTTAGCTCCCACTGTTTATTATTGGGTGTCATCTCTGTATGTCAATAATATAGTTGAGCTGAAAATATTGTAGTCCATGCGGCAGATGTCTCAATATATCAGGTGTCATATGTTACGCAATAAGTCATTCAGGCAAAGAGATATTGACAGCTGGAGAAGTTAATCAAACGTTTGTTGTGCAGAAATCAATGAGGCATGACAAGGGCCCGTATGGTCTGTTTTGTTAGCCTTTAAAAATATTTCTTTTTCCAACAGAAGATGTCAATTTATGCATTTGTTGTCAAATGCTTTTATTGTGGATGAAAATATGAAATTGCTTCCATAGTTATTTTGCTTTCTTTTCACAATTCTTATCCATCTGCTTTGTACTTAAATATGTATAAAAAAAAGAAATAATTTCATCTTAGTTTCATTTGGCACAAGTATAAGAATAATGAAGCATGCAATAAATTGCAAATGCGAATTCCACAAGTAATATCAACATACTTAATTTTTCGTACTTATTTAGGAACTATCACATTATTTGTACTACACGCAAGAGAATGCTTCATCACCCGATTACTTGGTTTACCCTACCCCTTTATACATAAATCGCAGTGTCATGTTCAATTTTCATCAAACTCAGTTTGAAGTCATTTGCAATTGGAAGTGACACCAAGGCACAATTTGTACATGTTGTTAATAAAATATTAACTTGCGTTCAGTTTTCCCATTATACTTTCCTGTAATTTCAAGAAATTATCTGTCAAATTTCTCGTTATGTTTTCCTCTAAATCTATTGGCCATAGAGTGCACAATTAGGACAATGTTGCGTCACACCTCATACTTAAGCATGGGCACTGCCACCTGCGGCGTTGGCCACTTGTTAAATTAGGTGTTCTTAATAACGTTTGAATTGTAAATTAATTACCGAAGGAAAATGACATCTCCGATTGGTTTTGATTGGTTGCATGGGAACGTTATTTTAACCACACTTCGTGGATGTTTGCATTAATTGTTCATGACAAGAAATCTTGTAATTATCTGTATTGTTTTCGAGGGCAAACGTGGGCAGCAAAGATGCCCAAATCATGCATGGAGATTGATAATATGTCAATGCCCAAATAATTTAAAGCTTACTCCCTTGTATGTTGACATTCACATCAGCAATGCATGAGATAAGATAAGATAAGATAAGATAAGATAAGATAAGATAAGATAAGATAAGATAAGATAAGATAAGATAAGATAAGATAAATATTAGTGGTTTCTTCTACAATGTAAAAAGAGGAACTCTTTTGATCCAACAACAGATTTCAAATAAAATGTTGCCAGTGTTGTAACGTAGTTTAATTATCTAGCCATTTTGTTGATACATAGTTATGTAATTAGTTACACCACAATGCATTTCGGTTGATTTTCCTGGACTGCGTACAGTTAGTTGCATTAAGAACGGCGCCTGTCAAATTGAACCTAGACAAAGCTAGAGCTACCGCAGGGCTTCTTACACATTTTTCTTGTGTTCTTATAGATATAATATAATATATACAGAGAAAGAGAGAGAAATGGTGAAAGAAACCTTGTGGATGCTACCTGCCACTAAATGAAACTGTCTGACTATAGCTGGCCACTCAAAGCCGGATCTAAAAGTACATGCAGCACCATTTGAGAGTTACTCATATTTTTCATTAAAGATGCATGTCAATTTCACATACATATTTATGATATATTAGATACATTTCGTACATTTACCAAGTTTATATTTTTTCAGTGGTAGTAGTTTAAGCCGACCATAAGGTAGAAGTAGACAGAAGTGGCTGGCTTTAGCCGGTTATAGCTACAGCCAGGAATAGGTTGCTAGAGCTGTCTAGAGTCGACCATATTTTATGAAACTAACTGTATGTCTAATTATGCAAGTGACGATTTTGAGGGGTTCCAGGGTAGTGTCAGTTCTGGGGTAAATTTACATGTGTTTACTTTGGACGGTAATAACTTACCAGACCAAGGGAGATCTTAATGGTGATGATTTTCCTTATAAATGTACTCATCATAAGGCAGCCTAACTTTGATTAAAGTATATAGTCTTCAGTAAGCACTTGTTTTTCTTGTATTGCATGCGTTACAAAACAGAACAAAAAACTATCCGTTCCTTGCTTACTGTTACAATGGAAAATAAGCATGCAGGATTGAGGCCTGGGATTGGTAGAACTGTACCTAAGATGCCTGATGACATAGGTGCAGTTATTTTGGTCTTGACGGCATTGTCTGTGAGCTATTAGAGCCCCAACGATCTTTATTTAAGCTGAGGAGATTCTTGCATGTTGCACCAAATCTGTTGCTTATAAGCGGGGCACAGTAGAACAATCGCTGGGGACCCAATGGTATACAAACAGTGCCACATGTGCATCTCGCTACTCACTCAGTCCCAGATGTAGCCTGACTTAGATTTTGGACGCAGTTTCTGTGTTGTGCTGTTCTGCAAGGCATAGAAATCTATTGTGTGATCACTACCCAGCACTGTTCAGTATACAAACCCATGGAATGTAGAGATTTAGAGGTCGGGTAGTTTGGTGGTTTGTGTAAGGCTTTCACCTGCTCCAAATCGAATAGAAAAATTAGCATTTATGTATCAAGTTTTCAGCAGATGCTCATACCTTGGAGAAAATGGTCTCATTTCTCCAAGGTCATACAGTTTAACCACCAACTAATTATTAAGAATGACAATGGAATCTGAGATTTTTAGAGCCATTTTTTGGTCCCAAAACTTACTGCAATGCAAGAAAGTTTCAGAAGTAAAGCCACCACGAAGTTAAAAGTACTTTTCAATGTCATTTTTGCATGTTTGGAAAAGACTTTTGGTATTGCACAAACTTTCTGAATTAAGCCAGGCCTTTTCAGCATTGAAACCAGTTTTATTGGCGATTACTAACTGTAGTCCGAACTGTGAGGTTTGACTGTTCTTCTATGACAATGATCTGAAGGTGGACAGGCAGACGTCATGATGAGATGATAAGGGTTGGAGTCCACACCATGTTACACCTTAACCCCATGGGTGGGTTCTTTTACTTGCCTCAGCAAAGACACCGAGTACAAGGGACTGCCAATTTAACGTCTCATCCGAACGACATCCAGCTGGGATGTATAGCTCATGAAGAGTGCCCGGGCCGGAGATCGAACCCGGGAACTTCAGCAGAGCTGGCCAATATGGAACTGGCGGATGCCTGAACCATTAGGCCACCCAGCTTTATGATATAGTTTTTTTTTCCTCATTATGGCTTTGGTCTACCGGTTTAGTCTTGGTTCTTTTCTCTCACTGTCCGTTCTACATTTGTGGTGAAGTTCGTTTACATTGGACGAGCCTTGATTTTGGTGTGGATGCTGAGGCAAGTGAAGATACCACAAATGGGGCAAATGTGTTACGACTCGTGAGTGACTATTCCTTGCCTTTAGGACGGCTAAGTTTTGCCTTTATAGTATATAGTACTCACCATTCCCAGCAGTTTCATATTGTGTTTCTGTAATCTATTGACACAGACAGAAGGAAGTGGTACAAGAACCGTATTTAATCGAATAAAAGCCCTACTTTTTTTTTTTCGGAGGACATCCCAGCCGGGCCTATTTATGAGGTGAGGTTCTATTCAAGGTGTCCCCCCGGTAATATTTTTTAGACAATGTAGGAAAAAACAGAAAGAAAGGCTGTGTAAAGACCAAAATTCTTAGATTTTAGCTCAGTTCAAAGGATGTTCCATGAAGGCTGTTGGACTGAACACCAGAATGGTGGGGGGGGGGGGGGGGGGGGCCTCTATTCGAGGGAGACCTTTATTTTTTTTTTGGGAAAGCAGCTACCCTGGGCTTCTATTCGAGGTGGGCCTCTCTTTGAAGGGGTGTTTATTCGAGTTTATACGGTAGGTGATCTTGGAGTGCGAATACAGTGTCCCTTTGCTCTCTGGCGTGCTTACGGGGACAGGTCCATTCAGAGTAATGAGTGTACATAGTTGGAATGAGCAGTTGTCACGCAGAAAATCGTTTATCTTTAGTATTAATGTTGGCTGGGTGATGCACTATGGCCCATTGTGCATTATATGGAATGTGAAATGGAAATACAATCTAGTGCAAAGCTGTTCTTGCAACCAAAAATAGAAAATGTGTAATATACATTTTTTTCCCTAATGTATTTCTCAAGATTACTGGTTTTAAGCAACGTCAGCTGGTTTAAGTTGTAGAGGCAGATGTAATGATGAGTTGGGGCTCGTTATTGGCACAATATTTCATATTTAACCCATTAGTCTTTTAATTTATAAGGATCTTCATAGAATTCATTAGCGGGGAGGATTTTTGACCTAATACTGCAAATTTACTAACATATTTTGATCTAGATCTTCCACAACTGCTTATGTAGGACTGTTGTTTCGATACCGATGATAAATTTGACCTACCAGAAAATATAATATTTAATGGACACTTCCCCTAGATCCACAAGGGGTGTGGGGGCCTAGCTCAGTGGTAGCGCGCTGGGCTTTCAACCACTGGGTCCCGGGTTCAACTCCCGGTCGAGCCTTAGTTGGATGGCTGTTTCATCCATCATCTCATTGCCATGGTCCTAATTAGATGCAGAAATACAGGACGTAAAGTCCTAACCCACCCATCCCAGATCCACACCTTACGTAAAATGCAAATGTGTTAATGCTTTCCAACACCAGAACCGGTGTAGACTTAGAAACTGAACTGCAGAGGATGTTATGTTAATCAAGGACTGTCATTGGTTTAAGACAGTCCCTCAGCCTATGGGAATTTCTATATGTCTATGAGTTCTGCTGTAACGTAGAGTGTCGTAGAACATCCTGATGAGTATCGAACATTGGCATAATCCAATCACAAATTGTTCAGGTTATTGTTTGAGGCTCAGAGTAGTTTGCAGCCTCCAAGCCGATTGGATTGGATGGTGCACACGTACGAAGGTAAATAGTGTGTATACGTATGGTAGTCTACCCCATATTCCTCTGTCGCCTTCTCTCTTCCACAAGACAAAAGTTCCGAAAAACAATGCTGCTTCTGTTGCTGCTGCTGCTGCTGCTGGTAATGCTGCTGATGATGATGATGACGATGATAATGACGTAACTATGCCTCCATGACGGCCGTCAAGACGCTAACAGCTTGTGCTAGGGGCGCCGTAGCTCCATGACAAAGCCAGTCTTGTGCCATCCGCTAATTGTCACAGACTGTCACTTCCCTTTCACTCATCAGACTGCGTCAGCCTTTCCTTTTGCTCGGTTGTCCAACATCCAAACATACTTTCTTGTTTGTACTACCATGGAGACAAGAGTAGACTCCATAGTACTACTGACTGCCACTTTTCGTTTTTTTGTTAATGAGTAGTTTTGCATATTCAGCTGTATGTGTTTGAAGAAAAGTGTGTCACAGTTTGGCTCCTATTATGTGGTTCGTCGGCCATTTGCCACATCATACAAATGGCATGCACTACTGAAGTGTTCTATTCAGGCCACTCTTAATGTCACACTTGTCGCATAAATGACGTGGCCTAAATAAACAGATATAATGATTGGGCAAATATTAGTGTAGCTTTACAGCAGATTTCATAGACCTGGAAACTAAACTAAATAGATAGTTGATAAATAGATAGAAAGATGAATAGATAGAGTGATAGATAGATATGGGAAGTGCAACCCTCTAAGGCAAGTTCTTGTCGCTATCGAGGGTTGGTTGATAAGGTGAGATAGAGTAGGAGTCCACCGACGTTACACATTTACCCCATGGGTGGGATCTTTTACTTGCCTCAGCATAAACACTGAGTACAAGGGACCAATTTAACGTCTCATCCGAACGACATGCAGCTGGGATGTATAGCTCATGAAGGGTGCCCGGGCCGGGGATTGAACCCAGGTCATTTAGAGGACATCATGTGAATCCAGATTCCCATTGGCTTAGGGACTGCTTTAACCAATGAGAGTCCTGGATTCACATGACATCCTGCGGAGATTAGTTTCCAGGTTGTTGAAATCTGCTGTAAGTGAGGATCAGTATGTGTACATTATTAATTGAGCATGCTTATATGTGTCAGTCAACACGGTCACTGAACTGTGTGATTAGGTTTCATAAATTCACGAAGAGGCAGAGCCCTGTGTTGCTAAGAACACAGAGACAGTACAATTCAATGTATGGTATTTCTTGAAAATAAACCAGACTTGCTCTACTTTGTGTGATTTTAAAGTAAGTCAGATGCATTTTTCTGCCAGAAGAGGCCATCAATTAATGTGTCTGTGATTTTGTTTTGTGCTGTCTTGGTTATAATTAAACTCGCTTTCAAGCAAAGCGACAGATTCATCAAATAGTTGGATCCCTCACCGTGACACTTATCTGAGCCTACCTCACCATTAAGGAGACTGGAGAACCATATAGATCCTTTCAACTGTGATTGGTTGAAGTAAAATACCACGTAATAAAGAAGTTGCTCTACCAAAATGTTGGTCTTAATAAGGAAGTTGCTCTACTAAAATGTTGGTCCTAATAATGAAGCTGCTCTACCAAAATGTTGGTCTTAATAATGAAGTTGCTCTACTAAAATGTTGGTCTTAATAATGAAGTTGCTCTACTATAATAATGCAGACTGTTTGGCAACAGTGCATCCACAGCACACAAGGAATATGTATATTGTCCAAATATAGACGATATCATGGGATGTCCAGCTTATCTTGGAACACAGCTGATACCAGAGGAATCCTTAGGGGTCCTGTATAGCATCTGTTGGATGACCAATGACCGCTGGTCAACGCTGGTCAACTCCTCCAAGTCTGCCCTGGTCTGGTGGGCCCTAGTAGCATTTCCTACACACTGGTCAGTTGGGTGAGCCTTGATTGAACGGTCAGTCCCTGGAACAGGCTGACCAGTTAGTAATTGCACACATACTGAAGGGATACTGATGGCCACTTGCAATGGTCAGCACAGCTTTAAAATGCCTTGATTACACGGATGTCCACTCTTGGACACCTCTGATTGTGATGGCCTGGGGTGAGCTTGCATCTTGTAGTGTGGACATTCCCTGTGCTTGTAAGCAAAGCAAGTGACCACCAAGGTAGGGAAAAGATTGTTGTCTCTTTTATTGCACAGAAGTTAATGGATACAACTTAGCACCAGCAATGGTTAATTGCTTTAATTTCTTTGAAAGGAAGCTAAATATAAAGATCGTCATATCTGTGGCTGGCTGGTGTTTTGGTTAGCGGCTTAAAATCACTGCTTAGACATTCATATCATAACAAAGGCAGTAAATTAACAATATATTTAACTGTGAAACACGTTTAAAAATACTGTGCAGAAAACATCATTAGAATATTGTTGAGTGCTAATCACATTGCAATTCAAATAAGTGTACTGGGGTAGGATTTTGTATGCATCTGCCACGTTGTTGTCACTATGTCTGCAGCAGCAACAGAAGCAGCAGCAGCAACCACTCTCTGTGGCCTTTTCATCATCACTTAATGATATCAACATGGCAACAACAGAGTCCACCTGTAGCAGTTAACTGGTCGTTTTTATGGTGACCTGTCATTAGGCTTGACCATTACGTGTCTTTGTGACTAGTGGCTGGGGTTATACAGGGAGCTATAATAAAATATGAGCCACTGTCATCAGCTTCAGTGTTCTGTAAGAACCAAAGCTGCAACATGGCCCCGGCATTGTAAGCCTTGTATAATGAAGATTAGTAGGCATACATGTTTATCACTGTAAATAAAATGGACACATATCAGAGATTATCAGCAGTTTTTGTGCAGTGCATGCTCTGAAATGTGTTCTAAACAGGTACATGTAATACGTCCAAAATCTGTTCTGATTGTGTACTAATGGGAAGCAAAAGTACTAATATTGTTGGGTTACAATAACTGATGACGTCATCTAATTGTGTTTTAGTTGCAGTTTTCTCATTACGAAAACCCTTGACAATATCATCAAATCACAAGGGCTGTAATATTACCAGTTGTGGTGTTAATTGCATAAATCAGTGGACAAGCCAACTGCATACAGTATACAACCTTCTCAAAGTGATTTAGTGTTATGAACAGCTGATATAAAGCTAATAATGCCACAATATAATCTTGAACTGACCAATGATGGGTCATGAAATTATTCGAGATTTTAGTAATACTTACCACAGCTGTTTCACTTTTGTCAAATGCTATATGTAGAAATAAAATATAAATAAAATATGGTCAAGGATAAGCTAGGAAGTTTGCATGATACTTTCGGGTGTGAGTGTGGTTCGAAATATTCTTACATTTCCTGTAATCTTTTTCAAAGGATAAGGCAACAACAAAGGCAGGTAATACGAGTCTCATAGATCTATGGGTGACATTTTTAAGAGAACGATGAACAAAGCAATGTGAGATGGATATGTGTTGACGACAGTGTGTTTAAAAGGCATGGGAAGTTCAATGGAACAGAATAGAGGTGAATGAAACTAGAAACAAGTTTTGATAGACCACGAGTCAGTCGTTATGTCTTTTTCAAAAGAGATGTTCGATTGTTGCCAGTCGATTCTTAACAATGAATTACCTGAGCTGGACTTGATGTGGCACTTTGTAACAGGAACCAAGTTGCAAATTAATGGAAACCTTTCTTTTATTGCTGGCCTCAACATGTCCAATTTTCCCCTGACTTAAAAGCTGCTTAGCTTTTTTCACAACAAAACCATCAATCAACGACTGAGTGACTTTTCAGTTTTTGATTTTGATTTCGTTTTCCTCTAAGTGTTATTGTAGCTATTACTGCTGATGGTGTTGCTCCTAAAATGCTTCAAAACATGACTGCTGATGTTGCTGCTGCTGCTGATGCTGCTGATGCTGCTGATGCTGCTGATGCTGCTGATTCAGCTATTGCGGCACTTTTAAAAAGCCTCACATCCTTCAACCTTCTTTGTGAGTAGCAACTAAACATAGCAGTTGGATCAATGGTCCTCATACCTCTTCAAAGGAGATGCAGTCGTGGGAATTTGGCTGCTGAGAAATGATGACTTAAAGGCAAGCAGGTTATTGCCCTACTGACACACATGTACATCTCTTTTGAACAAGGCTTTGGCGTCAGAAAACCATAAAGAGTGCCTGGAATGGGTGTACACTTTCCATACCAGCTGAAATACAACGATTCCATTATGTATTACATGGACAAATGTGCCACGTGCGTTTTCCATGAGAAGGATAAACGCATGGAAAACGCATGGTTTTTAGCTAATTATGATGAGGCAAAAACCGTGTGTTTTCCATTTGTTTATCCAAACGCATGGAAAACGCACCTGGCACAATAGGCCATGTATGCATGTTGGAATACATATTGTAATTTTATTATATGACTTATACAATGGTTCTCATTATCTCAGGTGCACTATTGTTCATTCCAACAAGCTGGTGAATGTATTAATTCTTGTACCACATGAATGTTTCATTTTCTATTCGAAGTTTGAAGTGCTGTTCAATTTGCCAGACAAGAGGCATGTCATGCTTAATTGTGAGACATTGAACCTTTTCTCTTAACAGCAAATAAATTGCCCACATGGCAGCTTTCAACCTCTCACAAAAGGCATTGATCATCCATGTCATTCTTGTGCAAACTGGTTTCAGGATATTTTTTTTTAAAGCAAAGGACATCACATCAATCTTTACAATGTAACAGTCATTGGATGGTCCTTCAGCCAGTGGGAAGCCTGGTTCCACGTGATGCCATATGTTATATCCGACTACTATATGTATATATATTATATCGTTTCCAACTCAAATGGATTTTGCTCAAAGTGACGTCTTCAAGTTGTCGAAAAATAGATGAAAGTTATTTTTTCGCTTTTCTATAGATTCTTGCAAAAAGTAAAGCTGCAGCAATAGCAGTCAAAAATTCCTTCAAGGTATCTTTTGACCTCAGCACACTCCAGTCTAGTACACTGTATTCGTGTTGAGGATCAGGACTGGTCCTCTCGTGGTTTCTATGTTTAGATAGCTTGGGGGACAAAAAGTCAACTGACCTCTCCTAAGATCTGGTTCTCACTGGACAAATGCTTCGCCTTTTGGCTCTTAGGCTCTTGTCACAGATGTGAGCTGGAGTCTGGTTACTTGCTATTGTCTTGTCCAGCAATGGTCTGGTCTGCAGCTTTTGTGGTGGTCCCCCATTGGTGCAACTCTTTAAACATTGTAGCGGTGTAGCTTTTGAGCTATAAACTAGCCTAGAACGACTTTGAGGCTTTTGTAAGTGAAGAGAGGTCTGAGCTCTACGATAGCACAGCAAGGAATTTGAAAGAAAGTATGTAAATAATACTTCACTATACTACAACAGTTCTTGGTATAAGAAAATAAAAAGTGAAATTTACTGGTAATATCATGCCTTTACTCGATATTGTAAAAGACTTTTTTTATGTTTATGGATATAATATTGAGCGATAGAAATTTTAGTTAGATATCATTCAATTTTGTATGATACAAAATGTATATTAAAAGTTGAATAAAAATTGATTTCTTTGGTACTTTGTAGCATTTGTGGACGTTTTTTTTTCTAATCTGCAGATAGCAAGTTTATTTTTGAGGGTTTGAGAGATCGGTGGTTCATTTAACCCATGTGGCTGACGTATAAACCTGAAGGTTCTTGTGACAAAATGCTTTGGTCACTCAGCAGATGTCCATGTCTCTGGCAATTGTGTGAAACATTCTGCAAGATCCCTTGAAGGTAAGGGGAGTTATGGGCCATTTGTGGAAGGCTGGGCTTGTGGATTTAAGAACCAGAACCAGGGGTTTCATTCCTTCTATGGTCCCCACTCAGCTCAGCTCTGACCAGACAGCAAGGGTTGAGTGGACCAGAGGCGAGCAATGCCCCAGTCTCATGGAACACCAACTGACGTCACCCATGACAGCTCTAGTCCTCAGTTGCCATATGTCAGCTGGCATCTGCTTGGTGACAGCTGTACATGTGATACCAAAGCACACATGGCTCGCTTTTCTCAGTCAATGCTCAATGTCTTGACAAGTAAATTCCCAACAGCCTCAATGTCTTGTCTGTGGCTGCCGTGGGATTTCAGTCTGCTTTGTAGACTCTATTATTCAAACATATCTTTGGTCAGCCCTTCAGATTTTTTTTCTTTTTATTAGTCGTTCTTGTTAAAATCCTCTTTCTTGACCCTCCGGTCTGCTCTTTATGCCGTTATTTATTTTGTTTATATGTCTTCTGATAACTTAGTTTTCTGTGTGGGTTTATCTCGCGATGCTTTGCATTCTTTTTGCTTTCTCTTCTCTCTCTTAAAGTGGACTTGTGGCTGATGGTCTTCCTTATCTGCCCCTACCATGTGCCTGGAGATTTTGCTCTTCTGAATGCATAAGTTCTCTCTTGTGGCATCTCCTCTTGGTCATGTCTACAACATCAGCTGAGCTTTTTATGCACTTAACCCCTGATCCATGCATGTCCATCAAAGGCTACACCCCCCCCCCCCCCACCCCAGCCCCTGCATCTCTAAAATACATCCCTTTTTATAGTGTCAGTCCGCACCATGCATAGGTAAAAGTCTGTAACATGAGGTGGTTTCCATGAATTCATGATATTCATCTCATCATTACATCTGCCTCGGGCATCTAGTGATATAAACTGGGTTCATACAGCATCTCATAGACAGTACAATAACATACAAAGTTTGAACATGTGATCACATCGTGGTATAACCAACCATTTAGCGTTTACAAACACATAAATTATTAGCACTGTATCCTATTTATGCATATGCAAGCAGGTCTTTAATGCGGGCTTGTGTAAGCAGGAATAAATGTGGCAATTAGAGGAACAATTGACCTCGTTAAAATACTGCAAACGTTCACTAAAGTTCGAAAAAAATTTTTTTTTTTTGGATCACAACAATTACCCTGTACTTAGCATACTTGTGAGACCGAAAAACCAAAAAACCTATATCTGGCTGCTGAATTTGTCGATATTATTCTTGTCTTTCATATTTTGGGTACTTGGATGCTTGGATCGAGGTTCATGAGTCATTGTTTAGTTTAATATACATACTACAAATGTAGATATAGTAAAGACGTAAAGGTGAATGAATGTTAAACAAAGACTTCGATATTTTAACATACTTCTCATTTTTAAATGTACATGACCTAGTTCCTCTATACCTTTGTTATAATATAATCATGGGAATGTGAAATTGCTTTATGTAATACAAGGTCTTTTGAAGTGTGAATGTATTTATTCCATTTGAAAATATGTCTCAAACTAAAAACAATGTATCCACAGCTGGTAGATGATGGGATGTTTTGCCTGCAGATTTTAAATGTGATACTGATTTAAATATGTTCAAATTCAAGCTTAAGCAATTGATCCTAAGTGGTGCTTTATGATTTTATAACTTGTTTTTATTTTCTATGCCTTTTATGTACATATTTATATTCTTATGATCATTGTTTTATGTTTTTTGTAACAGGACCTATTTGAAAACAGCTTTGGCTGAACATTGTAATCCTGTTTAAATATATTTGAATAAATAGATAAATAATAAATACATCAGGTTCAGGTCTCCCATAACTAATATTGGTAAACTTCATTCCTCTGAATTTGTTGAAGGAGAAAACAATTTGTTATATTTGTCGTGATAACTGAAAATTGATTTCATGAATCTGATGAACATGAACCTTGAATTGGTTCCAGAAAAATGCCTTAAATCTTAGAGACCTTCTTTCATGATATTGAAATAAACAGTGGACTAAAAATTATCTTCGATTAAACAACGTATAATTATATGTTATTTGGTCTAAAACGGAATAGGTGGGCCATTATGTATATGCCATTCAACAACATGCAATCCAAACGTGAAAACAGTGTGGTTTAATAAATAAACCAATCATGGATTTAACATTAAAGCAAATTTCTTATTCCCGTTTTACACCAGGTGAAATTGTGGTGGGAGGGTTGGTTTTTACTTAGGTTCTTATATATGTGTAAATTGTTTCTCTTATTGGACTGTAGCATCATTAGTGTAAAGAAGTTAGCTATTTATTTAATGTGGGATATGTTAGTAGCGCTTAGGAGAAAATTGGTGTGATCATTACTAATCAAATTAATTGTATGTTGCAGCTGACCAGTGAAGAGGAGGAAGAGGAGGACATCACTACCCTGGCTCTTGCTCCCCCCACATGATTACGTCACACTGGTCACTAATGATGCGGTGGCCCCTGGCAGTGGACAGACCCAGTGTCCCGTCACAGGTGGACAATGGCCAGGGCGGATGCATGTAGACCATGTAAGCACCATGAGGGAACATGTGATTAGAGGCACGTGTGATGCTAAAAAAGTGACTGCTGAAAGTTGTGTACATAGAGTGAGGTGACGGGTCGTTGGGCCAGTGGGTTAAGAGCTAGGACGCACTCTGTGAGACTGCGCGTTCATGCTGGGCCAAAACGAAACAGCAGCAGCAGCAGCAGCAGGCCGGATGGGAGAGACTGAGGGCAAACTGTCGACAGAGTCTGAACCTGCTCGACCGATCTACGATGGCTAGGCCTCTTCCGACGACCCTACAGCTGTCGCCGCCGCCGCCGTCTTCACCGCTGCCGCGACGCTGCCACTTCCGCCTGCCGACGACACCCAAGCTGAACCAATTGCTTCTCTGCCTTCTCGTTCTTCTTCAACTTGTATCAGGTAGGCTCCATTATATTATCTTTAGAGACATAGTGGGAATTTGTGACAAAAGTAGAAGGACTACAAATAGCAATGTATCGAGAGTGTCATTGCAGAAGCATAGGAAATTGGCCGAGGGTTGTCTAATATGCACTCATGATTAATCAAGTCTACTTCTTTGTAAAATATATGAAATTAGTGTAAAAAAAAAACTATGTAAATTTGATGTGTCAACCTATGTTTAGATGAAGACCTTGTCCTGACTATTTCATTTTTTTTTAAATCTTCTCTTGTAGACTGTTGCATAAAAATGTAGGCACGTCAAATTATATTTGTAACTTTTACAAGTGTCTACAAGAGAAGATTAACTTAAACATATTCATATATGGGCATTATGTTTCATATCTTGAGAATATATTTCATGTTGCAACGGTTGCCACAATTCTACCTACTTCCGTTTTAACCGGAAGAAGTGGGTAAAAAGGTCGTCCCTGCTGAGAATCACATGTAGAATTTGTGAGATTGATCCACGGCAACTTCCACCAAGGTCTCAGGCGTTTAAACCTTATCCAGCAGGGCTTAAAGAGCTTGGGGATTATTTGTGGGGGTCTAAACAGAAGTTCTTTAGCAATTTAGATGATTTTGTTCCATTTTCCTGATGCCATGGCCTTGATTTGTCTGCCTCAGACGAAGTTTAATCCCCTTTAATCAGCAATTGGCGTATAAATGGTGTCTGCAATAAGGACGTTCATTATTTTTCGTGCGATTTACGTCAAAACGCCATTACGTAACGGCCTTGCCGTTGACGTCTTACACGTGACCTTGTCGATTATGACGCCTCTTACGTGACATATGACGTTGCAGTCGACGCAACCAAGAATGCCCAATACCAGAAGTCTTGCAGTCCAGATTATCCATCAGAATGAGCCTGATAATTGATTGCATGCTATGAATAGTAATAATCATGCACCGGCAGTCCCGATATATTGTTGTAGCAATGATTGTGTATAATTATTATTGGCATAAATGCATTGTATAGGTGTCAGTTATAATGACTTAGTGGAGGTATTTTTTCTTCTGATAAGGCCAACCCTATTCATTTTAGTAACTTGTCAGGACCCCAGATATAGGAGGTTTGCATGTATGACCTCCCAACTCATACCCCTGTCTCAATCCCATAACAAATATAAGTGTGCCCCCCGCCATGCCCTTTGCCAGCGCTGCTATCGCACCTAAAGCACTTTTTAACCCCAATGGACTTAATGACCGTTTCCACGGGCCAGGCATTGATTTGCAATATCAAAATACAATGCGTTCCATCTTAAGCATGCAATAGGCACATATAGAGTAGGCCCACTACAGGTGACAAGTCAGTGTCAAAACTATGTCAGAACAAGGACTATTGGCAACAATGGTAGCTTTTCTTGAGCTAATCAATAGAGAAACAGTTAGGCTCCTTTAATAGTTGTGTTTGGCACCCAATCTGTCAATAAAACAATGGTTAAAGCAAGTAGCATAGCTTGTAGGCAATTTTGGCCTCCTAGAATAGTACAGATGTCAGTTTTGAACCGTTTCAACACTTCCCCGAAAATGATGACGTATCCTGTTTTCGGGACACTTTCACAAAAAATGATGACGTCAGTTTATTGATCGCAAATCTTATTAATAGGCCTATTTGGGGGATCTTTGGCCAGGTAGCTAATTGCCCCCGTTTCAAAACCTCCCCCAAAAATGATGACGTAGCTGTTGGTTGATGATGTCATATTAAATTGTCATTCTGTTGACCACAATTCTTTGGTTTGGCCCTTTTTGGAAAATCAGATTCGCCACTTGGGGCAGATGAGTGCTGTATCTGTTACGCTTCCCTCCAAAAATAATGACGTATCTGTTTTGGTTATTTCCCCAAAACAATATGACGTCAATTTGTTGACCACATCTTTGGCACTCCGTAATCATTGTTGAATTGATGCGCCCAGCCGTTCTAATCGGCCATTGTGGTCTGTGGAGCTTGAAATCAAGTTGTTTGTTGACAAGAGGTCGGTTGCAATGTAAACACAGGGATGCCCAGTTTGATTGGTGTCTGCTTTGTTCGCGTATTGATGCTGAGGCGATGGAGCTTGTGACTTCATGCCCAGCCTTCCTATTATGTCCATTGAAACTCATGGAAGCGTATGATCCCCTTATCACCTCTCCCTCCCTGAATTTCCGTTACGTTTTGATGACGTTTCTTAACGGCACGTGGCCCCACGTGCCATTCTAGCTCATTCTTAAGGGCCCCTCACGCATGCGCGCATTGTGCGTATCCTTTGAAACGCAGCAGACGACATGTACCAGGTTATGTCACACTTCCTCAATTGAATCATTAGCATAAATCAATAATCCTAATCAGATCAGAGGAAATCGATCACTTTGCTAGGATCCAATTCACTCCTGCATCTGCCACCACAAATGGATTACCCGCCAAGACCAACTTGTAGGTCGGTGGGCTGGAGGTCACCAAATCTTTGTTCGGATAGCAATCTTGCCATTACAAAAAAAAAAAACACAATAGGACACTGGATTTACTACACAGTTCTCACCATTTAGAATACCTAAAATGGTCTTAGGGGTACAGTTAGTTGTATTAAAAACGGCCCGTCAAATTAAACCTTGACAGAGCTGTCGTAGCTGGCTACTCAAAACCGGATGTAAAAGTACATATTTATGATATATAAGATTAATTTATTTCATTTACCAAGGTTTATATTTATCTGGTTATAGCCGATAATTGGCTATAGAAGTGGACAGAAGCAGCTGGCTTTAGCAGAGTTTACCGTATTTTATGAAACTTACTGTATGTTGATGCCAAAATGTTTATCATCTTGGAACGTTTCACCTTGCAATATTAAACCAAAGGCCCAAGGGGTAAGACAAGGCGGTCTAAATACGGAGTGGTCTATATCGCAGAGTTCTACTGTTACAAAGTGTAATTCACCTAAGCCAATAAGCATCATACGTTAATTCAGTAGTATACATTGATGATCAGGTAGCCAAAATTCTGTGATCTAACCATTGCTCAGTGTCACCGTGGTCTCTTCAAATCATTCCTTGTCATTAAATCCTGGAAATTTGAATGTATCTAAAACACAGGTATCTAATTTATCAGGGCAATCAAACCCAACATGTGCAGATCATATTACCCAGTTATATGCATTTTGAATATTAAATCTCTGTAAAATGTAGATCTGCACAATGTTATAATATGGCAATAATGTTTCGTGAGTGATTCTATCACATTATGGGTGATCCCTGGACACCATGCAGCTATTTTTGCATCGTGCACTGTTTTGAACAGGAAACAGGTCGTTACTCAATATTTCCTATTCCCATGACAACCTACAGACTCTCGGGACATCCCTAATGCTCATGTTAGAGAAACATACTCAGTAATTAGATAACCGGTTATAAGTCGATCCCCTGGGATGCCCAACTGTTCTTAGTACCGATGTTCTCTGCAAGAAATACCATGCCACAGTCTAATGCATGTCACCCAGTGTAAGCCGAACTAACACTTGCAAGTCATGAGGCAATTCATGTAAAGATGATCAGAGATGTGCCTATGGACCAAGTAACTGTTTTATGTTATAATTATATCGCCCAGTTGGAGGGAGTTAATTAAGTTTTGTTTGTCAAATCCCGACATCCCTATATTATGGCAATGATAGGTAACCCCAGACCCTATTTGGGGGTATGTGTAGTAATTTGTTTGATTGCTTTTATTAGGCAAGAAAAAACTAACATTTTAAAAACGATTGAAAATATATCAGTATAGCAAATAATAGTCTTTTCACTGAGCAGACCTGAGTTCAGCAAGACCTAAGTCCTTCCTCTCCTGTTATTACTCATTTTGCTTTTCAGACATAGAAGATAATCTCAAACTTATTCAATAAATATACTTTGCTCAGGGAAATAACAGAAAATAAATTGAACGATAAGATGTCAAATATACATTAAAATGCACTACAAATACTGCTGCTTGGATGCACTTTGCTTCAGCCTATCACAGTCAAGGGCGGGAACTTTGGCAGCTAATAGAATTGCCGTATTCTGTCATAGCCACCTGGTGGAAATATAGAGAACCTTTGGTGAAAATCCACCAATGCAACTGGCATCAAATGAATGATACTATTTATATTATTGTTTGGTGGCCCGAGTGCTTCCCATATCTTGTGTTTTCCCCTTGATAATGCACCAAGTATGAGCCCTGTGGCAAAAAATAGAAGCAACATTTTTCTCCTTGTCCATTTCGTGCTTTTTATTGCTAGAGGCAAACAAAGCACTTGAGACAAGTGAAGGGACTCGACTATCATTTGGGAAGCGAGCCTAATGGGCAATTATTGAAACATAGTCATAAGCAGGGCCTCTTGGCCGCCCGGGGTCTGTGCAACCTTCTCTAATTGAGCATCCTCCATTCTCCTCTCCTCCGCATCCCTGCTGCTCCATCTACTCGTCTTAGCAGCCAAAGGATATTGTTAGTATCTTTGTCTGTATCCAATAATATTAATAAAAGAATGGATAAGAAGTAATGAAAAAATTGTTTTAAATTGATGTTGCCAATATAAATGAGCAAATTCTTTTTCAATGAGAGGTATAATAGATTGCATAAGTTTATGTGGTGCACAATAGACATACATAAAATATACATATGTGTCAGTGGTATGATTGTGTGACAACTGTCATACAATTGAGCCTCGTGACTGGCTTTAATGGTGAGGTGGTCTTAATGGCTACAGATGGTGCTAATATAGTACATAAATCTGCTACCAAAAATAAGCATATCTTTTTTTTTTTTCATAACTTTGAAAAATATCATGATCGTGTGACTAAAGCCGTTGACAACGATTTCTCAATTACGAGTTACTTCACTAAACTTAAATTCAAATTTGCATGAATATCTGAGTTATTTTAGTAGCAGGGTTTTTGTGTTGTTTTGTTTTTTAACTTTTGTTTGACAGGATTTAAAGACTTTTTCAACTTGCCCTTTTCTCCTAGAACTCATTCTGTCATATTCTTGTTTTCTTTCCTTGACAACTTGACAGTCTTGTGCGTCAGTTTCAATTATAACACACAGTTGATTAACCAAACACAGAAGGTTTTGATTAGTCACTTGTTGAACTCAGTTAACCGGTACTTACTAAGTCAAGAGTTGAATGGGTGATAAGGTCAGTGAACTAAGGAGTGCATGCAGTGCTGGAGCCATGAACTATTTTGAAGTCCCAGGTTCAAAATCAGTCCAGTTGCAGGATTCTTCGTTTGTATCTATAGTCTCGTCATGTTATCATGGACAATACACTGCATGAGAAATCTATGTTTTGAGTCTGCAAATTACTGTAAATTTCCTTTAAAAAAAAAAGCCATTCCCCAGTTACTTTCGAATTCCCTGGAAAAGGATAGATGCGGAAAGTGCAGCCCTCTAAGGCAAGTTCTTGCCGCTATTGAGGGTTGATTGATGAGGTGAGAGAGAGAGGAGTCCACCTTTGTTACACATTTATCCCAGAGACACCAAGTACAAGGGACCGCCAATTTAACGTGTCTCATCCGAACGACATCTAGCTGGGATGTAGCTCATGAAGGGTGCCCGAAGGGTGCCTGAGCCCGGGATTGAACCCGGGTCCTTCAGTGGATAAAGAATCAATGATGGTCTTGTTAACTAGGTTTTATCATTGTTCTATTGTGACATTAAACTTGAAAAGATTTGTCAAAAGAACTAACACAACGAAACAGTCATCAATATTTTTGGTAAATGCTGTTGGTAAAGACATACTCATCTTTACGATGTAAGGATGCCATTGGTTCAGAGGACGTCATGTGTGTCCAGGACTCTTATTGGTTGAAGGACTGCCTTGGCCAATGACAGTCCCGGACTCACATGACGTCCTCTGGAGTTTAGCTTCCAACTCCATGAGACTAGTTTCCAAGTCTATGAGTTTGACTGTAAAGTGAATTCAATGGTTTTATTTACTACATCTCTCTACTAACTGAGCTGTTTGCCTTGTAGTAGTTGGAAAATGTTAATGTGGCTCACGATGGATTCTTTCAGTTAACGCCTGTCGTTAATGCCTGTGAGCACTTGAGTGTTTCTTTTCCCTGTCATGTGTTCTGGATTTTTGCCTCTTTTCCTCCTTAAACTTGCTTTGTTAACGTCAGAAAGTTGTGTGTCTAGAATGTTCGTTTTATGAAGCTGGTCAAATGTTTACTTAGCTGACTTGCAAACTGCTGGCAGAGAAATTTGAACAGAGTGGTGCAGAACTGCCATGGATTTTGGCATGGACTTGGAGCCCCTCCCCCTTATCTCGCATGTTAAAAGGAAGCCTCTGTAAATTTAAGCACTTACAGTCGTGTTTAGCAGCCATGCCCTCTCTATTTGTGATAAGTCATCAAAAAGTCGTGGCATCATTCTTGCCATCAGCTAGCCAGCTAGCCCATATGGCTGGCTCCAAACTAGTTCTACCATTGACTTCATTGGACATGAGGACTTGGCATTCCCAAGACAATAAGCCGGGAACACGCAAGCAACAGTCTGGGAAGCCCTGGCACATCTCTTGCCTCCTCAGCAACTTTTTCTTCCCGTTGCATCATCAGGGTACACTTTGGAATCCATGGCAAAAAACCAAACTGATCGGTTTTAATGATGCTTATTCAGTGCGCTGCTTGTTGTAATGTTAAATTTGCTGATGTAGTCACTCAAAGAGGCAGTATAATGTAATAATGGACAAGTTTGAGTCAATGTAAACGAGACAGATTAAGATAAGACAAGATAATATAAGATAATAAAAAATAATATAAGATGATATCTGATAATATAAGACAAGATAAGACAAGACGAGATAAGACAAGATAATATAAGATAATAAAAAATAATATAAGATGATATCTGATAATATAAGACAAGATAAGACAAGACGAGATAATAAAAAATAATATAAGATAATATCTGATAAGATAAGATAAGATGAGATAGCATTGGATGAAGAATGCCACATTTGGACAAAAAAGATAAGATAATACAAGACAAGATCAGATCAGATCAGACAAGACAAGACAAGATAAGACAAGATAATATAAGATAATATAAGATAAGATAATATAAGATAAGATAAGATAAGATAAGATAAGTTAAGATATAATCTCATGCAAATTTTTGAACCAATATTCATCCCTCGAAATCATATATACACAAAAAAATTACTATGACTTCTATGTAAGCATGTACACCTGTATTTTGCGGAAGGCTGAATTTGTCATTCTAATAAGTGAAGTGGTGTTTAGGCCAGGACTTCAGCTCATTCTCTTAAAAAGTCCAACCCAAGCACACAGTGATACTTAGCAAGAACCTCTGGTGCCCCATTGGTGTAAAATGAGCATATGTTATTGGCTGGTTTCAGAGGCTTGAGAGCCTAATGTGCTAAAGTGTCAAACATGTGTCTTCTTTTTTTATGGTTTTCCCACTTTTTAGCCCTTCCACTGCCCTCCAGGTGATCTTTATTGTCTCCAGGGTTGCTGCTCCATTTTGTTTATTGTTATGACGTCACAGTTGCATCACTACGACGTCATCACCGATCTCGCCACAGGCATTCTTTACAAGATCTCGCACGTGAGATTACGAAATATATGTCAACAAATCCACAGTGTTTCTCAGAGCTGATGCCCAATAATGTAAACAAAGAAGTGTTTCCAGACAACAGAGATATGGAGAAAGTTAATCCGGATGTTCTTGGTTTCAATTGTTCACACTGCACCCATTGGGTTTCTTGTTGGAATGGAAGTTGAGCAGTCAATTTCAGAAAACTTTCTAGCTTTCAATTGCTTAAATTTACTTTTATCTTTTTCGGCAATAACTTTTTTGGAATAATTATATCTAAAGCTGAACTTGATTTAAAAAAAACCTTAATGTTTGTTATATGTATAGCGTGTTTGGTTAGATATAAAATTTCATAGTGCTGGTGTTATTAAAAAAAATTATGTAAAGTCCAAATTGAATTGTGGCAGTTTTTTCTGAATTTAGGAATTTAGTAATACCATGTTACAATGATTCCCAGCTTTAGTTGCACTTGTAAATAAAAACAAAAGTAAATTCTTGAATAGTGAAGACAGTCACCTACATTCTAAGAGCTTTGATACTATACCCCACAATTCAATGGATACTAAACCCCACAATTCAATGGATAATAAACCCCACAATTTAATGGATACTATACCCCCACAATTCAATGGAATTGTCTTTGACCAGAGAAGAATTCTTTCGCAAGTCTCCAATTCATCCAGATGAGCAAACTGATCTCCATTAAGGGCATAGGGCCCTGTCTCTTTGAAGAAAAAGAAAGACAGTGCTCATTTTATTGTACACCTTGTACACCTTGATGGCAACCTGTGTTCTCAGCATTACTATTGGAAGTAGGTCAAGTCTCCTTTCTTACATCAAGCCAAAAAGGTGGAATCAGTCAGTGCCTTAGCATGTGTAACTGTCCAACTCTGTTGTGTGGGGCAGGATAATTTTATAGCTTTTTACTGCTAGCTTCTTTTTCTTTCTGCTTCTGCCTTGCCTTTTTTTCTATGTAGACGGCACGCACAGATGTCTGTGCTTGTGGCTTTCAAAGACAGAGATGTGTTTCTCATGGCAAAACAAAGGCGAGGAGAGGCCCAGTGGGGTGTGTGTTGGTGCCTCATGGTGGGAGTGGGGAAACAAAGAAAACTGCTGACTGAGCGAATCCACATTTTACAGTCAAGGACAGCGAAGGGGCCGTACCAAAAGCTTTGGGAAATATTTGCTGCCCAACACAGTGAGAGGCTCAAAGAGGGCTGCCACTTCAGCCCACCACTTGCTGACCGTTATGAGTCATCACTTGGGAAATACACAGGTTTTAAGAGCAACAAACCTCTCTAAGGCGTTCCTCTGCAGACCATGTTTTAGTGCCGTCCTGCTTCAATGCTGCTTCAGCTAAAATTCACTTCTTTTTTTTTTTTTTTGCTTTTCATTTTATTGGAAGAGTACGATAATCTATACAATTGTCCATGACAGGTTTCTAAAAGCTGCCAGAGGCAGACGTAATGATGAGATTACAATGCTTTGAGTGTCAAACCTTGTTACACAGTTACCACATGGATGGGGTCTTTTACTTGCCTCAGCATAGACACGAGTACAAGCTGTCTTTAATTCGGGGGGAGTTTCGTCAAAACTTTTTAGGATCATCCTCTCTAACAATAAATATGGTTACCAGATGAATCATGGGTAACTATCCATAACCCATCCACATACATTTTGGGCATCATAGTAAAATTTCCAGAAAATTGGTCAAACCAACATAGCATCAAGTACTGCATGTAATTGAAGGCAATGACCTGAGTATCATCCCATACCACCCATCAAGGCTTCAACCCACATTTCACTTACAACCAAATTACAACCAAAGATACAACCCACGATACAACCCAAGATACAACCAGGCTCAGAGAGGTCAGGAGCTTTGGTCTCTCCTGGTGTCCAGAACGTTCATTTGGATCCCTGCGCGTTGCACCTGCTTCTTAACTGGTCGAGATTAGATCCAGAACTGCAGGTTAACACGAGTTCTTCTCATGTAGGGAAATTGCAGTTGTCTGTGAAGTCAATGGGAGGTCGGCTTAGCTGGTATTATCGGGGCGTTTAGCCCAGTTTCATGTACAGCTGAACTTGGGGGGCCATCTCTATGATGGATGAGAGAGTAGAAACTTCAACTCTGTGTATTGGAGTGTTCGCATGATAACCTAATGCACGCCACTGGAGTGTCTATTAATGCCTTTAGTTTTTGTGATAAACACTTCAAAGATGGCTCTATTAACACCTGACAATGGTAGGGGCAAGAAATATGACTTGTATATGTGTTGTACTTCAGATGTTCGTCTTCAATGTACATTTGTAACCACAAAAAAACAGAAGCTGAAATACAGAACAACTGAAGCTTTTGTACAGTTCCCAATGCAAGTTTCATGGGCAGCCCTACACTAGCTTTTAGAACCAGAAAGCAACTTGAACATTAGGCAACTTGCGATGAACGCAGTTCAGCAGTATTTTTATGGTTTGACATTTGCCTCGGGCATGAGTTAAAGCCAATGCAATCCCAAGTTCTTTTTGTGCTTGTGCTACAGCCGAAAGACTGAACTCTGCAAAGATGGAATGAAACATTTGTATCCTCATCATTTCCGGCATAAAGCCCCGCAGTACGTACTTAATTAGATTAGACAAATTAAGTTCCTTCAAGGGCCGGGGGCCACGCAGTCGTCATTTACCATATCTTGAACAGTGGAGGGGATCTTTCAAATCGTAAGCAAACAGTAATTGCAATGAGAAATGGCAATGGGAAGGAGGAGAGAATCTTAAAGCGGATAGATTCCAACACATCAAGTTACCCTTGTTCCCAAAGAAATATTGATTTTAGGGCTCAAAAATGAAGACACACAGAACCTGCCGATTGTGCCTTTTTTTTCATTGCAGAGGAATTTTAAAAAATGTCTCTCAGTTGCAAAATTTTCCTTTTACCAGACTCGGCTTCAGAAGCTATAGGCAGCAGCAAGCAAGTTGTTGCAGCTGTGAAGTTAGATCTTTTATTGAAAGACATTAGTCTCCTCTTCTTCTGACAAAATAATGTTAAAGAAACCTGAAACACAAACGCTGTTTTCCGTTTGTTTCTCTCAATGCTGAGTGTTGTTTTTATGCGTGTAAATGTGCTGAGTAATTGTCAGCGAAACCTCAACATTGAGCAAGGAGCAGAAAAATTTCATATTTCGTATTTATTTTCCACTATTTTTTAATAATGTATATAAGGCATATGGCCTTTATTGCAACCTTAAGGTTGGATATTAACAATGTATAGTTTACTGTTTTTAAGTGCTGCTATACCCATTAAGTAGTGCAGCTCTCCTGACGTCAATTTCAGCTCCCTTGACTAGACTACCTGCTCCTCGTGTCATATATTTATATAAGCGCAGACCTATTTGTCAAATATGTATCTATGTATTCATGACTTTATTTCCATATAACAATTACACAATTACATTATCTAACTATCTGTCTATCTATCTATCTATCTATCTATCTATCTATCTATCTATCTATACACCTATCTTTCTATCTATCTATCTATCTATCTACCTATCTACCTATCTTTCTATCTATCTATCTATCTACCTATCTACCTATCTATCTATCTACCTATCTATCTATCTATAGGGTTGTGTTATACCCTGTAGTAGTAGTGGCACTTGTCGCCAGGTGACAGGATTGACCGGAAGTGGAACTCTCAATGTCATTATGACGTCATCTGCAGGTGACTGTCGAGGAGACTGGTCCTTGTCCGGCTTCTAAGCATTTAGCGAAGGTCATACTTGGATTGGACCTAAAATATCTCCAAAGCAGTGCGTAAGTAGAACACAGAAGAGTTACTGCTCTGTGACAGATAGATAGATAGATAGATAGATAGATAGATAGATAGATAGATAGGTAGATAGATTGATAGACAGATGGATTGATAGACAGATAGATAGATAGATAGATAGATAGATATGGATAGATAGATAGATAGATAGATGATAGATATATATATAGACAGATAGATAGATAGATAGAAAGATAGACAGATAGACAGATAGATATATAGATAGATAGATATGGGAAGTGCAGCCCTCTAAGGCAAGTTCTTGCCGCTATCAAGGGTTGATTGATGAGACGAGAGAGAGGAAGAGCCCACCCACGTTACACATTTACCCCATGGATGGGCTCTTTTACTTGCCTCAGCATAGACACTGAGTACAAGGGACCGCCAATTTAACCTCTCATCCGACATCCAGCTGGGATGATGCTCGTGATAGGTTGCCCGTGGCAGTGGAAATATGTATGTATGTGTGCAGGTGTTTTGAAGATAGATACAAAGAGTGTGTTTTTCTGAGAGTTTCTGAGTCGGTGTTTGTTCTACAGATATCCCTAATGTGAAAAAAAAAGTATTATTACATTGACAACTACACAAGTAATGCCGTAGACCTTGTCCAGGAGAATGTAAGAATCATTGTTACAAACATGCATACAATTCATTGCAATTTGACACAAAACATAAGAGAAGCTAATACACTAATGACTGTGACATTTCCAAATTGATATTACACTGTATTATATTAGTTACAATTAAGATGTTTGCAGAGTTGAAATTCGGACTGAATAGTATAATAACAAAATCTTTACATGTATGGCCATCTGATAGAAGCATATTGCACAAGCTGGGCGATTTAGTCACTTAACACCACCCCACTACATATACTAATGAACATGAAGGATTGTTGAAACATTATTACCCTGATTAAAAGTAAATAGTCGTAGAAATCCATACTTATAGAAATATAGAAAGGTTTTTGACAGCTACCATATGCCATTGCACATGCAGTGTGAAGTCTGTGTCGCCAATGTGGTCATCGGAAGGTGTTGCCAATGCACACGATGGTGCTCTCACTTTATGGCAGCTATCCTTTTTTATGGTGCTTTTGTGGTGCTTTGTCAATATGTCTCTGCTTTGTTTATAGCATTGGCCTCTCCTGGACATCTGTCTCGACCACAGGTCAGTTTCAAAGGTCTGCTTGCCTCTGCACTGCTTTGCCAAGCCCTTAGAAGTGATGCTACAGGCCAAAGACATGGGTAGAATGCATACACATGACTTGTTGATTTACGTGTTTTGCGTTTTGTTGTCGTTTCCATTTTGTTCACTTTTTTTTTCTTCAGAATGTACGTGAGATCATTACAGATGTTGATATATATGTCATGATTTCTTTGGAGGTTTAAAATGTGACAAAAAGGCATATTAAATGGGCTCACAGAACGGGTCAGTGTGTGTGAAAGTTTGCTATATTACTAATTATGGTATAGAAAATTACTTTGCACAAATGATACTGCCAATCTTTGAGAATAACTAGTAGAAGTTCACCAATGGGAACATTGTACACATTATAACGTCTAAATTAACCAAGTGCATTTTTAACGTTGGCTTCAAGCTCCTTACTTGTTTTTACTTGCTGTTTGTTCAAAGCTATTATCAGTATTTAATCTGAAAATTAGCAAAAAAAAATTCTTTTTTCTCCTCAGTACAATGAAAATGCAGTATGGCAAAGGCATGCTTATCTCTCCTCAACACGTAGTGTTCCACTAAAGCCAACATGTTTGTGAGTCACTGGGACGAACGCACACTTGTGTCTATTCAAACATGGGGCTGGTTTAATTAACTCTTTTTGAAGACATAACTCTTGCTGATAATTTTCTGGGGACCACGGCTTATCTGTAAATCACAGGACACTTCCATAACAGTGTTTGCAAAGATGTCCAAAGAGAGATTGGGCTGCTGTGAACAATAAAGTTTTTGCCTTCCACCAAAGTTATGGCAAAGCAATGTTTTTATCACTGGAGTGCTGCCTGTTTTCTCCCTTCCTCTTAATTAGTCTTGCCAGAGTTTAGTGCAAATTTAGTGCTAATTCAATATTCATAACGCCTTTTTTGTTCTTTTCCATTGCAACTTTGAAACTAGGGCAGTTGGTTGAGTTTGGTAATAACTTTGGCAAGCTGATGGAATTATCCGACTAAAATAATTCCAGTTTCCACCTAAATATTCGTAATTGGGTCAGTCGTTATAGCGTTCTGGTATGACAATCAATATACATATGAATTGTTTTTTGCTAAATTTTGAATATTGCGTGACTGATCAGTAATACAAACATCAAATGTAAGTCCTGCTTTAGCAATATGGCATTAAAGTGCCTAGCGTATTAGTGGTTATACAGTAAGTTGGGTAAGCACTGAAAATAACTAAATAAAGTGCTCATGTGACCTAGATCATTGCTTTGTATTGTTTGAAAACAGTGAAACAACTGTCCAAAAACTATTCAACTTGCTCAACCAGTCGAAAATTTTGACCAACACAGGGATTATCCTAAAATGCTGATTACCGTGTTTTATAAACAGTCAAGGTTGGCTGGTGATATTCAATGGTCTTTCACTGCTTGAACCTACTAACAATTACAACCAATGTGACGTGGCAGAAGCACTCTGAAAACATTTGCATTGTTCGCCAGTGTAACCACTTTTCTGCTTGGCACTGTAACCATGGTAACCGATTTCAAGAAAAGTGAAATCTGCCCCCCCCCCCCGTTACTTTATATACACTGTATTTAAACAAATTCCCAACCTGTTGCCATATGAATAATGGTTAAGTGCGTGACACTTGTCGACTCTCAAGTTTTTACTGCTTCTTATTGATCAGAGAAAGAGCACAAACATTTCCTAGAAATCTCCTGAAGATAAGCTACGGCCACATGAGGGTCAACTGGCGAATTTCCCACTGACCCAATAATACAGGTCCGTGTATTATGCCACGCAGGAAAAATCTAGTTAGCGGAGCACAAAGTTGGGCTGACCGGTTTGCGGACCAGGTGAGGACACAGCCCAGATAGAGAGCAGCTTGTCCGCTGTTTACATAATCGGTCCGCTTTCCAGATGTGGGCTGAGAAGCACCACGTGACGACCCAAACATCCGGTCGCCATCTTGGATTGTGTGAATGAAACCCCCTCTGGCGGTAGACTGGGGAAACTGTTATGACGTGTTGAGTAAATTTTCTCACAATTCGGATTTGTATTCAGGATAAAAATAGGATCTGTATCTCAATGCATGCCTATGCCTGTGTGGAACATCTCATTGAGCTTTGGTGAAGAATACACATAGATTGTGTTAGCGTATTTCATAATTTTCAAACACAGTTTTATACTTTCTTCATTTAACAGTTATGTTACACAGTTAGTTTCATAAAATATAGTCGACTCTAGACAGCTGTTACAACCTATTTCTGGCTGTAGCTACAGCTGGCTAAAACCAACTGCTTCTGTATACTTCTAGCTAATAGTCAGCTTACACCTACCACCATTGAAAAAAATATTAACTTTGGCAAATGTAAGAAATGTATCTAATAGATCATAAATATGTACTTTTAGATCCGGCTTCGAGTAGCCAGCTATAGCCAGATGGTTATGTTTAGTGCCAGGTAGCATCGTATAGCAAAAATTGTCTAGCTTTGTCTAGGTTCAATTTGACGGGCCATTCTTAGTGAAAGTAACTGTAAATGTCTAAGACAGGATCACTTTTTAGGGTTCTGTCCATTAAATGTGCTATTGAAAAGCTTCTTGAACAATCAACAGTTTCAAGAATAACATTTCTACTTATTGTTTTCAGATAGGCAACACGAACACCATAGTTTTTGAGTGTGTCGCTTTGGTTATTCCATAGTGACGACATGGTTATTAATAAAATTTAACAATCACTCTTTAAGCATGGTGTGTCACGATGTGTGACACAATTGTCTTATTTGTCAACTTTCGTGAGCTGGTCTTTTCGTAATTTTTCATCAACTAATTACCATCTCTTTCTCTAAACCTACATTGAGGCTCCATGAATATGAGTCTTTTTTCTAGATATGTTAGTCGCTAACGAGGTCATGCAGTTGTTTTCAAAATCATGTCTGAAATGTGAAGGTGAAATGAATTTACAGTAATGTTGGTCAGTGGTTTAAACTGTGCGTAAATTGCTAAACAGTTCTCAGGGCCAAAATAACATTCTAGTCATGAGATAATAGTTGGCATTATCCAGCATTTGTTCGTATTTGGCTGTTGTTTAAAATAATGCTGATTTAGTCTGGTTCAGCATATGTCCCATAATTATATAGCCCGAGTCACCACATTTTGGCATGAGTATCATGGATGATATAAAACTCCTCCCAAGGTCAATATCTCAATGCTTCTTTTGCAGTTTGGACAGATCCCACCATTGGGGTAAATGTATAACATGCGTTGGACCCCATGGCTTATCATCTCATCATTACGTCACTGGTCATATGAGCTTATAATAGCTTCAGACCAGTAGCACTGACAAAACACAACTGAACTACAAAGGTATACTTCTGTCAAAAGTATACTTATGTAGTAATACTAATTTCTAATATATGTCTAAGTTGAATAAATACAACCTATAAACCGATTTGGAGACAGTCCACTTTACAGCCAATTTCATTGACCTGGAAACAAACTCCAGTTGGGGTCATGTGAATCTAGGACCCCCATTGGCTGAGATACTTCAATGGCCAATTCGGAGTCCAGGATTCGGATGACGTCATCTGGAGTATATTGTTACCAGTCTATGAAATTGGCTGTAATGCATCTGTTATCATGAGCCTGTTTACAACCTCGTGTAAAAAACAAACATGCAACTAGAAAGCTGTGCTCTATTTGATTAACTCGCTGGGCCAACAACTTTCTTGCGCAGGCTTTTTTGTCAACAAAGTAATTGGTAATGACACCATAATATTAGCGTTTCTAATTGCTGCCTTTTACAGCTTGGAGAGAAAAAAGGTTCAGCTAATAATTGAATCTCGACATGACTCGATGGTTTTCCCCAGATACAATTTACTGAGCGCACCTGACCCGCTGCTTCTATAATACCCATCTCTGTTCGTGATAATTCCATCTTGCCTCTCTGTGCTTTCTTAAGGATGTGTCATCCGCTGATGCTGTAGATCCTTTTAGTTGCTGTGACCTACATAGGCTTGTTCTTGGGATGATGAATTGGATCCTGCTATCGAAGCAGGCCAGGCAAATCGAATCTATGTCGTTTAAAATTATCATTAGGAAGATGAGTGAAGTTGCCTTGCTATGACTGATTAGTTTTGTTAATAAGTGTAACAGCAACAACATACAGAAGAAAGGGATTGTCGTGTGTAAGATAATGTGCTGTGAGGGTGGCTAGGCAATGCACTGACACTAGAGGGGTGAATCTAAATCAGTTGCCTTTAAACTGGAAGTAACATCTTAGGCAGCTCTTTTCTGTGGCCTTGATATAGAGTACTCTCCATCCACTAATTGGAGAAGATTTGAGCCTCATTTGAGTGTCATCCCTTAGCTAGACATGTTGCTGCTGACAATAGCACAACCCCAGCAGGCTAAATACACTAATTTGAATCGATTTGACAGTGGAATGACTTGCATATTCCACATGTCTTGTCCAGAAGAGGTCACCCCTAGAATCATCATGGAGTTATCAAGGAGGTCTCAGGGAGTATGCAAAGGGGACCCAGTGTGCCCCAGCATAAAAGCCCATGCGGATGAACAGTGCCACTCGAACCACGTGCCCATTCATCCCACATGCCACGTGCACCGTGTGTATGCATGCACCAATCCTCATCTGCCTGCTTAGGTAGTGCAACTGCTGTTCCAGACATTGTCTTTCACTCAAGGAGTCACATGCATGTGCAAATTGCCCGTGAGTACTCTTTGAGCAATGTGATAAACAAGGTCGACGTGGAAACAGACTTTGTCACACCCTGCGATGATAATGGATGCCCAAAATGAAGTTTACCATGTTTCTCTTTCGTGGTGATCTTTTTGACCCTTTAATTAAAAGAATAGTCTTTACCTCTGGACTGAATGGTTTTGGTTTATTTCTTAATTTTTAAAATTTTTAAAATTTAGATGGTACGGAAGCCATTTTATGACATGACAAAAAAAAAGTTAAATGGTGATAGTTTGATTTTTTATAATTTTCATAGTTAATTTGCAAAAGTTGCATAGTTTAATTTAGATGATAATATTATTGAAGCATGGCACTAAGAGACTTTCAATGTTACGAGTCATTACCCAATACCATACACAGGATATATAATTATTAATGTCTACATACAATATGTATATCTTTTTGTCTCAGTGCTTCAAAATGTTTGCTTTCCCAGATAAAGCATGGTGTTGTTTGCATGCCATTGCCACATTAATGCGGTGCAGTTCCGAAGTCCACCCCACTTCCAAACACATTAAGATACTCTGTAATCCGATCTTTTGTTTGAACCAAGTAAACCAGTACTTTGCAATCCCATATGGCTCAGTATATATCAGTCGCTTCTTTTATTCCTGGTCATTTAAACGAGTTTCCAATAGTCCTGGCAAAACAATTGCGGCTTTATTTCTTAGTCATTTGCACTAATGTCCAATGCAATGCAATAGTCCAGGCAAACAACACTGATAATTGCCTTCAAACTGGTGCTGCTGTTGAAATTAAAATGGATCTGGGCAAGCCTGCTGCTTTAAAGTTCACTTTGACAAATGGTGCTTGGCTGACTATTGAGACCTCTGGATTTCCAGACTTCTGCTCGACTCCTAAATCTTTGCTCCGCTGACTTAAGAAACGTGTTCTGTCCTTGCGGATTAGATGTTGACAAATTATCTACTCCGCTTCCTTTTTCTTTCCTTTACTTTTTTTTCACCTATGCTCCACTCTTTTTTCTCTCCCCATTGATTGCTTGCAAACTGCAGCAGCCAGCACCAGCCATCACAACTTGGGACATCAGTTTCTCAGGTTTAGTGTCAGGCCAAATTGCCTGTTGATTGCATGCTGCTCGGGTCGACTCTATTTTGTAAGCTGTATCAAGTGCAAGCACTCGTTGTATTCAAAGAAATTGAATCTGCTGTCAAGTGACTTTTGTCGAGTTCCTAAAAAGCTGCTGTTGTTGCTAAAATTACTATTGTATTCACTGGTGCCAATTTGACACCATTGCCTGGAAAACTCCAACTGTTATACTCCTGCCAAACAAGTAATGACAATCTTTAATTGTCTCCCAACTTTTTTTTAATTGGTAACATTTACCCCAGGCCACTGAATACCACTCATAGAAATGAGTACTTTTAAATGCTCTGTCCCAATTTACTGCTGCTGCTGCTGCTGAAACCTCGGTGAAGATGCAATTACATGAGCTTATAATGCAAGTTTCTTCTTAGTTCAGGTGCGATTCTTGAATACTAGTTGCAGTATTCCTTTTGGTATTGAATGTAATAGACAGATGTTCGACAGCCCTGATAAATACAGCAAAAAATCTTAGAATTTGTGACTGCTTAGAATGACGTAAAATACTAACACTTTATCTTGTTTATGCTCGGAAGTTGACAGTTATGACTTAATGACATGCATGATGTTGATTGGCTGACTGACCTGTCAGTCAAAAATATTTAGCTTAGTGACAAATTTCTGTAAGGGTTGGTAAAAGTGTCCGAAACGTTTGACTGACCTTCTAGCAGCCAGAGTGGGTGGCCTAATGGTAAACCCCCAGTTCCATATTGACTTGTGGAGAGGTCCCAGGTTCGATCCCCGGCCCGGGCACTCTTCGTGAGCTACATCCAAGCAGCTGGATATGGATTACATGAGACGTCAGGCTGGTAGTGCTTGAACTCGGTGTCAATGCTGAGGCAAGTAAAAAGTCTATTAAGGGCTAAATGTGTAACGTTTTGTGGATTCCTAGCCTTATCATCTCTTCATTGTGTCTGCCTCTAGCGGCTGATCATTTAATCTGGCTAAGCTTCAGACCCAGTAGCAGTGAGAGACAAAAACACATCAATTATTCAGAAATAGAAAAAATTATTTGCAGAATACTCACTGTTTCCATAAGCACAATAAAATAATGCAATTACTTTACTTTTTCTCCATAAACAAACGAGGTATGATTATGTCGAACACAGCAGTTAGATGTTTATTTTAGACTAACGATTTGGCTCCCACTGCCTGTAGTAATGGATCCATTACCCCAAATATTTAATTGAGAGAGAAACTCCCAATTTGACAACTTGGAAACTACATGCAACCACTGACAATTTACTTTTAATTGCATTTGTGTGTCACTAATGATGTTATTTCGAAATAATGGATCAACAACAAGAATGACAACAGCGGGCTCTGCAATTTTAGATAAATATTTGTGATCACTTAATTTTTTATGTTTTGAAAGAGAAAATTTTCAAGGGGAAAAATTTATATCGGAATCTATCTATATAATGTTTTAGGTCTTGAAATTGACAGAGTTCCATGACAATTTTCGCACTATAGACACTTATGTCACTTCCTTTTTTTCTTTTCTTTTTTTTTTTTACTTAGCGACAGCCCATAGATCTGTTAAAATGGGAGAGAATTTTGTTTGCAAGATTGGCTACACTACACAGTGTACACACGGTCGGAAAACTACTGCGAGTGTAAACTCCAGCGTCCGCGCCAGTCTTCTCTAAGGTCCGCGACCATTTCTGGCCAATCAGAAGCCTTCTTCTTGGCACTTAGCATGGAAGCAGATCTATCTACTTATCATTGGGTGGAAACTCATCACCGCATAAAACGAAATTATGGACAGAATTGTCTTTATTACAAGGGTCTACTGCATTGATCATTCCATTGTGTCCTCTCCTTACTGTGCACCATTAAGACCAGAATTTGGATGTAGCTATGTTCTTACTACTTAACATTACCTCATAGGTATTAATAACTTGTTGAAATTTGTTATTTAACTGTTTTTAACATGTAAAATTAAATTTTATGTTAATGGAATACTCTCATATTCTGTTGCATGACACCCAGCATGCTGCTGAACGTGTCGATATAAGCAGGTTACTTAAGAGTCTTGATTAGCAAGAGGGGGTTTCATGACCCCAGCCCCGGGCCAGGATGATCCCCTCTGTGGGTCCTTAATCACACCCCGGGGGTCACAAAGCCCGCATTACTCTCTCAGGGCCCGCATTACTCTCCCTGTGCCAGCATTACCCTCTCGTGGTATCGTCATGGGCGTTTTGACGCAATGTCCATTGAAAGCAGCTCAGCACATGTTGGTTCTTCCAGAACACTCTTCATGTGGGTTTTAAGGGTCTTTTTGGGGAGTTTAGTGCAAGATATGCTCCCACGTGTCTTCAAAACGTTGATAATTAATAGCAGGTTATAGTATGCAAGAATGGACTAGACCACCGAAGTGGAATGGTATTCAAAGCTTGCTTCATGTATCTAGCCCAGCATAGAACAGTTAGTTTCATTAAAAACAGCCTGTCAAATTAAATCTAGACAGAGCTAGACAACTTCTGGTGTACGATGCTACCTGCCACTAAACGGAACTGTCTGGCTATAGCTGACTACTCAAATCCGGATCTAAAAGTACATGCAGCACAATTTGGTGCATAAGTTGATAGTTATGCATATTTGTAATATTTTGTTGAAAGGGTGCATCTATAGCACATACCTACTTATGATATATTAGATAGATTTCTTACATTTACCAAGGTTTATATTTTTTCAGTGGTGGTAAGCCGACTATAAGATAGGAGTAGACATAATTGGCTGGCTTTAGCCAGTTACAGTTACAGTTAAGAATAGGTTGCTACAACTGACTAGAGTCGACCATATTTTATTATACTGTTTTCGGAAATTTACACAGTGCCGCCCAAAATATATGTTCAGTCTTTTTCAAGCTGGACTTAGCTAGACAAATCTAGACCCCTATTTAAACACCATATTACCTGCCACTTGACCAAACCAATCTAGCTGTAGCTGTCTATAACTAAAGAACACTACTTGCTGCCATCTTGTGTTTTTATAATCCAGAGACGGAATCAAACTAAGTAATAAGTGAATGAACACTCGTGTTTTTGGTAAATATAATCATCACAAATTCAATATAATCTGCTCATACACTGACATATTTTAAAATACTTGTTTTTTTTTTGTACAGACATTGTATACAAATAACTCCCAGAGAAAATTTCCCATCACGATGTAACCTCTGGTACATTAAAAAAAATCAGACCATTTAACGACAATTTAACAATTTCAGGCTACATTTATACAAGAAAAACAGAAACCTTGCCAAATTTATCATATTCCATTGTTTATTCACATCATTTAGGTTAATGTTGGCAAATTTTGGATTTTTGTATTGTTTTGATGATGGTCTGGAGCCTGTAGTAAATTTATATGACCAGACGTAATGAGGAGATGATAAGGCTTGGAGTCCAACCCACGTTGCACATTTACCTCATGGGTGGGGTCTTTTACATAGACACCAAGTACAATGAATAAGTATGGCTAACAAGTTATATATGTATTTATTTAAAAAAAGCCTCCAATAACTGATTTTACCTTATATTACTACTTTTCGTGCATTTTTATATATTATATATTTTTAAATATTCATAAATATATATATATTTTAAACTATTTCATCTTTTAATATAATTTTTTTTAAATATTCCTATTTGTACAGGGCCTTAATGCATTTTAAACTGATGAAATGGCGCTTTATAAATTTTGTAAAATAATAATAATATATTTGTACAATGTAATATAGCTTTTATAATCAGCCATGATACTTTTTCTATTATTATTCTTAGATGGATTTATTATTTTGGTCTTAAAAGTTAGCAACTCTTCCTTACATTCTTGTCAAAAATATCGGCGTAATATTGTAGTTGATGACTTGCTCCGTGGCACGCTTATGGTCCTGCTGCAGCCCTTTGATGGGTGACCAAGAGTTCACTGTGAGCCATGCCTATCAGGCTCTTTGACCTCAGTTAACATTTGGTAATATATTCTCAGAGTCTGCCAAAGGTGCTGATGGCGTTCTATTGATGGCCCAACTTAAAATTGCAAATGCCTAACTGACCAGTCCTGTAGTGGACACTGGTCAGTGTTTCACAAGGCCAACGAGTGCACAGTATCTTGTTTTGTTGGTCTCCTGAGCTTCCTGTTTGGTATCCATTTTTTTCTTTCTTTGCTTTTGAGTGGAATTAATCTTTTAAAGCAGTTCTCTTTTTCTCGGTAATCCGTTGTTGCTTCATTCTGAATTAATTAATCTTGTTTTTTTCCCCTGTTGTTGCTTACCCCAGTAACATCCAGTAAACATTCAATGTAATCTTTGTTTCTATAGAATAGATGGTATACAAACACTTCATCATCATGAGGTTCAAGTGTCCTGCCATCAAGAAAAAGATCTAAGGGACAGGGATAGAGCTTCACTAATGTTTTTTTTTAATTTTATATATATTTTATGTCATCCACAGTCAAACGGATAAATTTCGGCAAGTTTTTAATATAGAGGTATACAATAAGAATATACTGGTCGTTTACACCAGGTGGTTATTCTATTCAGGTGGGTGGTATGGTAGGTTAGACTGTTTTTAGAAACTCGCCATGTGGCAACTTCATTTAAGACCACCTCTTAATTCAGGCTCCAAAATTCAACCAAATTTCTATATTATATATATATATCTGTCATAGAAAATAATCTCATTATTAAAGCCACTTAACCATACCCACTTAAAAAGCAAAGTTGGCCAACCACTGGTCGTATACTTCTAAGGTTTGGGTGCCCAGATACAGTTAGTTCCATTAAAAACAGCCTGTCAAATTGAACCTAGACAAAGCTAGACAACTTCTGCTTTACAATGCTACCTGCCACTAAACGGAACTGTGTGGCGATAGCTGGCTACTCAAAGCCAGATCTAAAAGTACATGCAGCACCTTTCGGTTGAGAGTTACGCATATTTGTAATTTTTGTTGAAAAAATGAATGTCTGTTGTAAATACATATTTATAATATATTAGACAAATTTCTTACATTTACCAAGGTATATATTTTTTCAGTTGTGGTAGATGTAAGCTGACTTTAAGCTAGGAGTAGACAGAATTATCGCTACAGCCAGGATTAGGTCGCTACAGCCATGGAGACAAGAGTCTACTCTTGTCTCCATGCTACAGCTGTCTTGAGTCAACTGTATTTTATGAAACTAACTGTATATGCAATGTTGATATGATCTGAAAAAGGCTTGCAAATTTAGTAACGAATCAATAATATTCATAGTATTACATAAGAACTCCACATTTAAGACCACCGCACTATAAAGACCACCTCACTAATAAGACCAATAATTTTGGGCCTGTATCTTTCCTTTGTATTTACCTTAATATGAAGGCCAATTGGTGTCTTTGAAAGATAATTTTCCCCTCCTAATAATATGTCTACACTGCAAAATAACGGTAAAATACCTATTATTCTGTGTCTATTAGAGAAATAAATGAAGCCTTAGCTCATAGAGCTAATCAAGCAACAGACAGCTCATTGTTTTCACTGAGGATGATCAGAATTTCAGTATGAAAATGCCCCTTGAATGATCTTTTGTATACGTCTTTTCTATCATCTGTAACTGTAGCCTCTCCACTCAGAGAACTGTCCAATATAGCTCGCTCTGGTTTTTTTTCTTGTGTTACGCTCAAGTCTCTCCTAACAACGCGTCACAAGACGTTGCTTCGCACGTCACAGAACGTGAAAACCGCCCCGGCAGCGTCGTGATTTGCATATGAGTCATATGGTGACGCAACATTTGGGTGCACTTTTGTTGATATAAAAGTGATATTGTTTGTAACACAAGTGCAGTGTGAGTAATGTCAGTTAATTGGTGAGATAGATAGATAGATAGATAGATAGATAGATAGATAGATAGATAGATAAATAGATAAATATAGATATAGAAAGTGCAGCCAATGGGCAAGTTCTTGCTGCTATCAAGAGTTGATTGATGAGGTGAGAGAGAGAGAGAGAGACACACACACACATTTACCCCATGAGTGGGTTCTTTTACTTGCCTCAGCATAGACACCGAGTACAAGGGACTGCAAATTTAACGTCTTATCCAAACAACATCCAGCTGGGATGTATAGCTCATGAAGAGTGCCAGCAGAGCTGGCCAATATGGAATTGGCCAATGCCCTAAAATAATATTTCAGAATACTGTAATATTTTTAGTTCGTATTGGCTAATATGTGAGATATTATTTGCGTCTCTATTGGATCCATCATTTATAATTTGCTTAACTTTTGCTTTTTCAACTGAAAGAAATTGTTACTACCGAACGAATATTGGCAGTTTTTTTAGTAAATAGTGTATAGTATATTTCATTGGATGCGGAATGTAGAGATATATCTACACTGTCCTACAGTTAGGTTTATTAAGAACGGCACGTCAATTTGAACATATTCAAAGCTGTCATAGCTGGCTACTTAAAATCGGATCTAAAAGTACATATTTATAGTATATTAGATTAATTTCTTACATTTGCCAATGTTTACACTTTTCTGGTGATAAATGTATAATAACTATTAGCTATAGAAGTGGACAGAAGCAGCTGGCTTTAGCATGTTTAGATCACAGTCAGGTATAGGCCGCCACAGCCGTTTAGAGTCAACCGTTTTTAATGAAACTAACTGTAGTCTGGTAATTCCTTTGGACGGACCTACCCACCTTGTAAGATAGCCATGCATGTTCCTGAGACCAACTCATGAGAGGAACTCGTATTGTCTACAGGGAATTAGTCAGTAGACGGTTGGCTGGCCCAACAAGATGGACATTTTCCATGAGAACAGTTTAATTGCTTTAGTTGGCTGTGACCGAGGCGATGGGGCTTTGAGAGACACAGCCAGGGGGATTACTATCACCCAGTCTTCCGGCTGACCCCTTCCGCCCCCTGCTTTGCCCTTCCTTATTCACAAGATGTGCCCAATTAAATACCCCCCCCCCTACTCGGCCCAACGCCTTGCCCTCGCTGGCTAGCCACTGCTAACTACTAAATGTGCGCCCGAACAGGCACGCGACTGACTAGCTGATTCATGACCCCCCCCCCCCCCCTCGTCAGTTGCACTTCACTTAAATTATTTTTGACTGCTTAAAATTGACCTCTGTGACATTGTGACAGTCTCTTGAAGTTAGCCCTTTTTGACGTAGTCAGTCAACTTTTTCTAACCTGTCAGTCAGTCAGCTATAATCAATATCAATATCATCTTTCAGGTAACAGGTGTTGAGCAAGACATGGGAAGTTCAATTATGTTCTTTGTATATATAATAGTCGTGGCTCAAGTACAAGGTAACTAACAAAATGCTTATATTTGTACTCCATCAGGAATATTTATTATAGAGATTTGTTTGTCTGATTTGTTCGTTTGCTATTATTGTGCAAGAAAGGGGCAGTAGTGGCAGTTTCGTACTTAACAAGAGATGAATAACATTTACCCTCTGTTATATCCCTCCAAAGAACAATTGAAAAGCTTTCTTGTGGAGTATAATGAATTATTAGTCGATGGATACCCAATCTGTAGAACAGTTTTTCATATGGTCATGGCATCGATCAGCCATTGGTCAGCTTCATAGAAGGTCTGGGTTCAAATCCTGGGTTGGGCACTCTGTATGAGCTACATGCAGCTGGATGGTATTTGGTGCATTATATTCGGTGTATATGCTTAGGACAGAAAATACCCCACCCATGCGGTAAATGTATCATATGGTGTCGACTGCCAACCTTATCATATCATCATTAAGTTTGCCTTTGGTCATATAAGCTGACTCAGCTTCAGTATTTGGAAGATACGAAAATTTAATTATTAGACCCCTATTATATATTATTATTATGAAATATTTCAATGAAGGGAGGCCGACAGACAGACAGAAACATACATTGAATATTTAGCCTCAACCTTCCATGATCAGTGTGTAACGTGGAGTGCACTCCTTGCCCTCTTCGTTCCAATCAACCTAGTGAGTGGAAAATACTTGCCTTAGAGATCTGCACTACCCTTAGTATGTAAGGAGAGAAAGAAAGCAAGAAAGAAAACCAGAAAGATAACAAGAAAGAGACACCTGAAATTTTGTTTGCATCAAGCAAGGATTGACCTGTGTGAGTTCCCTGAGACTTTTTCAAACGTTCATAGCAATACATTTTTCACATCGGAAGTGTCAAGCTGTACTTTGTCAAACTGACAGCTCATAGACACGATCGATAATCAAAATAGGTCATTTGACAAGGAGAGTAGAAAAATACACTGGCAATAAAGTCAGTGTAATAAATTCACCAGTGACTGCATGATTAGGAGTGACGTTCCATGAATTGGCAAATTAAAAATTTAGTTGCAAAAATCCAAAGGTTATTAGCCTTTGAACTCAACAATATTTGTCATTTTCTGGCTTATTTTTTTAGCTAAACGATGGCTTTTACGATTATTCACATGGTTGCATAGTCATGCAACGATTGTCAATAAACTGGAGTGAAAATGATGCTGTTGGCTGACGATTGCATCTCACTATTTATACTTTTTGTTCAAGGCCAAAGTAACCTTAATAATAAAGTGGCCTTATTAGCGAGGGGGCTTATTGAGAGATGGTCCTAATATTTAGGTATCCTTAAGGTGAGGTCTGGTGTTCACAAATAGTTCAACCTCCATATTAAAACCACCAATCATCTAAAAATAAACAAGATGTAATGGAGATTTGTGATATTGTGTTCTCAGTATTGTGAGGTCTATCAAAATTGTTGCTGCTTGTTCAATCAAACTGACTACACTGAGTCCAAGCTATGCAAGTATGGGCTCAAAGAAAGCAGTGAAGTGTTGGGTGGCCACTAAATTAAAATGGCCAGTCAACAATTATTTGGGCAAACAACAAACTTAGGGATTGGCCAGAGCTTCTTATACACTGCATGACATCACATGAACACTTCCATAAATCTCATGTGCGAAATGTAGTCAGTTTGATTGAATGTTCTATAATAACACATAATTGGAGTTAATAAACTGATGGTCCGTTGGTGGTGGGTTAGGGCTTTACGTCCTGTATTTCTGCACCTGATGGGCTAATTAGGACAGGTAGGGAGCATGAAACTGATGGTCGTACATTTGAGGTAGTCTTAAGTGTGAGGTGATCTTATGTCGAGGTTCTACTGCCTATATGTGAAAGGTGTGTATGTTTGGAAGCCTGAAAAAGGTTGATGTTTTACCCGGGCCAGGTGTTCATTATACACATTCTGACATTGTCCCGTGTTTATGGGATGGATGTAACCCCTGTTAAGTTTGCTAAGAGCTCACTAGGAAGACCAACTTATCAGGTCCTCCGCAGCGGCTCATCTTGCGCAGATCATGCGCCCCTGGTATTTGTATCCTGGGCAGGAGAGGAGCTCGTTTGCGATCACCTGAGTAAAGGGAATCCCCGGGTCAGGCGCCCCCTGCTGGGACCTTAGCGAATCTGCTCTAGAAGATGGCACGTGGGGAGTAAATGAAAAGCTGATGAGAGACTGGTGTCTCGAACTCTATAGTTTCTCTTAGAGAATACCTTAGAATCCAGTAGCGGATCCAGAGAGAATTATGTATGTGTTTGGGGTGGGGGGGGGGGGAGTGTTAAACCTTGGAAGAAACATGTATTTCTTCCAAGGTTAAACCTCCTCTCTTGGCCCAATACATTTTATTTTGAAAATAAAAATTAGTAGTCCTTTTTTTGCAATACATTTTAACTGGACACCCCCCCCCCTCCCCCTCATAATATTTTTTTTGATCCGACCCTACAATCACTTAGAATTCTCTTAGACTGTGACTCACAGCATTCCCTCTTCTCAAGGACTTGGTACCTTAACACATTGTTGATGTACCCACCACCTTCATATCTCATGAGACTAGAGGTCTAATTCAAAGATGCCCCCCATCCCCCCCCCCCCTCGCATTCTTCATCTGCAAGTAACCTTCTCAACTTGCTAAATTGAAACCTTCTCACCCTCCCTGGCTGTGTGTGTGGCAAGTGACAACGGACTATACCAGTGTGTCTGCAAACCCTTCACCTCAATGAATTAAGTATGTGTCCGGGCAGTGGCACTCAATGGCCAGGCACTAGTGTAAATCTTATTAGCCAGTTAATGTCAAATGAAACACCTTCAAATCTGGACTTAAAACCACACAGGAGCACGTCATTATAATCCAGCTGCAGGTTGCATTAATTCTGACCTCTATGTTGCCTTTGGGTTATGTGCTATTTTACAGTATACATTATTGAACTGCATGCAGCCAAATCAAAATTATTCTGACATGTTTGCCATTCTGTATTTATCTCACTTTTACGACATGGCGTTTTTGGAATATATATGCATAATTTACCAAAATATATATCCTATTTCATAAAAGATTGTAATATCGATATACAGTTAGTGTCATTAAAAACAGCCCATCAAATTAAACCTAGACAAAGCTAGACAACTTTTGGTATACGATGCTACCTGCCACTAAACGGAACGGTCTGGCTATAGCTGGCTACTCAAAGCCAGATCTAAAAGTACATGCAGCACTATTTGTTGCGTAAGTTTCAAGTTATGCATATTTGTAATCTTTTGTTAAAAATATGCATGTCGATTTGCATACATATTTATGATATACTACATAGATTTCTTACATTTACCAAGGTTTATTTTTTTCAGTGGTGGTAGTTTAAGCCGACTATAAGGTAGAAGTAGACAGAAGCAGCTGGCTTTAGCCAGTTACAGTTACAGCCAGGAATAGGTTGCTACAGCTGTCTAGAGTCTACCATATTTCACGAAACTAACTGTATCTGACGCCCTCTTTAGGTGTCATTCATGGTAAAACTATAGTCTAAAAGTGACAATATCTCAGAGTGCATGAGTCATATTTGGTATGACTGAAAAATACAGGGTAATGACTCATTGACGATATACTTATTCAATATTTTAGATTTTCGTGTTCTACAGGCTGATGTTGCCCTGAAATGCATCTGTGATGTAACTGAGTCTATTCACTCTGCTGACATGGCATAACATGGCATAACATGGCATTGCATGTTGTGTGGCTGGCGTTTGGGCTTGAACATGTGTCCAAGGTTTACCCACATCTGTCCAAACGACCTGGCTGTCTATTCTTCGTTAGCACGCCCCCTGGCGTCTTGCAGTCCTTCCTATTTTCCCATTTTCTAGTTTACAACGAGTGTAAACAAACCGGCAGAAAATTGCCGCCAAAAATTCATAGCCTAACGAAGTGTGATCGTCTGCTTGTTGTAAGTGCAATAAACTCTAGCTCATGCTAACTCTAACCTAATTGACTGCTTGGATCCTGCCTATCTTCAATTCTGGGTGGCACAACAATGAGACATGTGACCTCTTGAAGCCTTGGTCTTAATTTACTCAAATATATATCAAGAGACCATTCAGACCATCCGACACTCGTAACCAGGACCACGTGCTTTGTGTAATCCAACATGGCGGACCACTCACGTGACCACAAATTTCTGCCTCCGCTGTCGAACTTTATCTTTCTTTCTTGGAGAGGGTGGAAGAGAAACTACCAGATGGGCACCAAACAGAAAAGAGGAGCTTTGCTGTTTAAATGACATTAAATGTGGATGATAACTTTCTTAGGATGGAAATACTGTACTTTGGTCACTCTCTTTTATTTAGTAGGTAGGTGACACTTTATTGCCTTGAAAGGTATTGGTCAGGTCAATTTTGCATGTACAATGTATTGCCTCCTTTTAGGTATCTCAAGACTCTGACTGCTACAGCAAAAAGTAGTTGAACATTGTTTTGCGTCGTTTGTTTACAAACGTTGTATACTCTAAACTGCTACAAAGCTCTTCCACTATTTTTTGTATTTTTTGTATCCAATCTTCATTGTTTGAGAAGCAAGCAAGATGATGATGATGATAATGATGATTGTGATGATAGTTTTTCATGAAGTATCTTTTTGTATGAAGTATCTATCTATCTATCTATCTATCTATATATCTATCTATCTATCTATCTATCTATCTATCTATCTATCAGTCTATCAGTCTATCAATCTATCTATCTATCTATCTATCTATCTATGTGATGAAAATAAGACTAAATGGCTGGTCAGCCAAATGACCAATGGCCACTCAATACTCCCATCTGATGGGGTCAGGAGTTGTGATTGACAGATCTTGCTTCCGCCCCACCAGGGAGTACAAATGCCATGCAAAATGGATCGTACAGTTTGATCTAAGATATTGAGATTTCCTGAATTAACCAAATGGGAAGAATTATAAGATATTTTGATATCTTTGGATTAATACATTTCTAATATAAACCTGTTGTAAAGTGCAGATAAAGAGACATAAATACATGTATATATGTTGTATAGTGAGAGATATGATTTCAGTCTTACTTGTAGCTTTTGCTAAAGTCGGTTAAGACTCATAATTTCCAGCAAAACCAGAGAAGACCACAAAGGCATTTGAATGGCTCTGCACCAGCCCTTAACTACCTCTCAAACTAGCAGCTGGCCTGATTAAACTAAAAGAAACTCTGTGGAACTTTTTGCCCTTATCTCAAGTGTCCAGGATTACAGCAAGGAACCAAGGGGTGTGATGCCTCGTCAAATTGTAGACGAGTGCATTTTTGAGATAAACATCACAAAAATTTAACAGAACAACAAGATTCATGGAGATGTTTCATGGGCATACTTTGGATGCTACAGCACTACATGGTATGAGGCTTGCATTTATCTGGAGTGCATGAAAAGTAATTTGGAGCAATCCTGATGCCATGTAATTTGCTATCTTCTCCGCATGTCTTACAAAGTCTCAATTACATGGCGTTAACAATAGGCTATCTGATTCCAGGTGTGTTTTCTGCAATTGAAGATTGTGTAGCAACCTCCCTCTGTGATTGCACATGATTTTTTGCCTGTCTTTTCCTTTTTTTATTGTCAGCTAATTAAAGGCTGGATATGAAGAGGCACCATGAGGCGATTTCTATCTTAATATCTTTACTTTTGCCTCTTACAGATTGTTTTTTATTTCTTTCTTTTCTTCTCTTTTATAAAGTGCTGATACAGGAGCATCTTCAGGGGTCTGTACAATCCGCGTTGCAACTCTCAATGAAAACATGTTCGTCATTATATTTTGCCATTTTCTACATTGCTATAGCAACGAGATATACGCCGCATCGATGTTTCACATGATTCCCCAATGTCAATGATGTCATAAAGTTGAACAGGAATCCTCTTTGTGTGTCCTAAAAAAATTCAATTTCGAAACCAATATATCAGTTTTGAAGCGAGCATGCTTGAAATTAATTGCTTACAAGAATGCTATTTTGAGAATACTTTCCTCGAAGTATAGATCAGAGTTTGGACACCAGTATGATTTGCCAGTCTAATTTAGGATAGAATCCCTCACAAACAGTATGCTAAAAAAACTTGTTTAAGAGCAATACATGATTCATGATGCTCGTAAAACAAACAAAAAAAATAAATCCGAACTCACACAGCGATCTAGCCTGCCCATACAAAAATTTATGAAGAGCAATTTATGAAAATGTCAGAAAGCAAACCGATTATCTATCGCCAAGGCAACAAAACTGCCAATGAAAAATATGCAATAAAATATTGCTCGATGCTAGACACTGAACAATATATGATGTGTACAAAGTCTGAAATGCATTTTTCCTATGTTTATGCTGACAAAAACGCTGCAGTTGTAGAGTAAATCGTGTTACTTTCAATGCAAGTAAACAGCTACTTCTGTTGACAATGGAAAAGTGACAATAGTGATCAATGTTATATTAGGGTATGTTATTAGAATGTATAGTGTTATCGTATTAGGGTGTATAGGCCTAAAGGAAAGGTTTATTAGTAGTCCGACAAACTGCGTCACTACTATTAGAATGCATGGCTTCTTTGGGTTATATTTTGTAATACAAAGCATAGAACAGTGCAAGAAAGAGATCATTCTCATCAAAATATCACACTAAACCTTAACTAACTGACAGTAACACCTCATATTTACTGTACAAATTACTTAGTGTGCTATTGTCCCATTGCAATTTATGCTGCTTCTCAACCAGTCTGACGTCACGTTGATGGCATTGAAGGTTTATCGTGATTTGGAATTGTGTTTTGCAAATGAAAAGTTGGATAGCAGGGAGATCAGGAATCTTGAGCTTTGCCTGAAAATATCTGTCCAATAAACTCTGTAAATTCATTTATTATGCCGATGTGAGTCAGGTATCAGAAGGGAAGCCACAGTGTCGACGTTTTTGGTTGCAGCAACCATGATGTACAACTGGGTGAACCTGTCCCATCAAAACTGGGTACTTCAACCATATATATATATATATATATATAGTTGTATAGTTGTATAGTCAACCAGTATCTTAGTGAACCAAACACCATTGTTTGTCACATAAAAGCACCTGATACCATGACTGAATGTGCATAACAGAAGTGTGACATATCGAAAGCAGCCGGAGCTGTAGCCACACACAGGTGCTAAACAGAAAGGTGACAGTAAAGACGAAGTGTTTGGGCTTTTTAGTATTTATAAACAAAGTCAACAGCTGTGACTTTGACTTTGAAATGTGGAAATCTGGTATAATCATGTCCCGCAGAAGTCAATTTGTTATTTGAGGTTTTCGTGGGCACATCACTATCTCAAGCCCTGTCTTTTACATGCCACATATATGCCCGTCAGCAGATTTATCAAATCTCATATGACTGTTATTATTCCGTGGCATTTGCTGGCGGCTGAAAAAATAAAAGAAGAAGAAAAGAAAGAAAGAAAGCACACAAAAGCCTTACAAAATTATAATTATAATTGCCTGGCCAATCCTTGTAATGACAACAAGAAAAAATCAACAGAGACTATTCTTATATTGAGGTATGCCAAATAACTGGTCATATTTTTGGCGTTGTTGAAAATACATGTAGGATTGTCACTGGAGTGGTTTCATTTCGACAAGAGTTGATATTGACAACTGAGATTTATACTTGGCTTGTTCATGTCTTTATAGGATAGGATAGGATAGGATAGGCTAGGATAGGCGAGGATAGGCTAGGATAGGCTAGGATACGATAGGATAGGATAGGATAGGCTAGGCTAGACGAGGATAGGATAGGAAAGGATAGGCTAGGCTAGGCTAGGCTAGGCTATACGAGGATAGGATAGGATAGGATGTCTAACCAGATCAATCACAAGTAATCAGATTGTTAACATTTTCACCTGTACCCATGGCCTTTTCATCATGGTGGCCAGGTCGGGCCATGGTGCCAAAGGTGGGCTCTGGAATCTGTGAGTTGGCATTCTGCACAAGACATCAGGGTGCCAAGGGATTGATATTTCATCAAATAAACCCCATAACCCAGGAGCAGCTAGTGAGGATAATGCCATATGACTCCCATGTAATATTAGCCAGGATGTATCATGTCAGATATGCTGTGATAGCAAATACACCTTGATGATGACAAGAACAGAAGAATCACATCAGAGCATGGCTGAGTATCTGCCAGGTATTTCCCCTCCACCCCGCCTACCAATTCACCACAAAGTCATTGATTATAATACGAACATAACCTAACCCCTTCACTACCACCCCCCCCCCCTTCCAACCCCTGCATGGTTCTGTGGTTCTATATCTTGCTCATGGGCACCTTTCTCTATCACAGGGCAGGCCAAAAGAAAGGCGCAATGCCAAGCAAGAAACACAGACTTAATTCTGAGCAGGCCAGATTTCCTCTCATTTTCCCCCACAATACTTTTTATCCTATCTGGCTGTGATAGACTCACACCCATGAGCATGATGCATTGGCCAGGCGTGATGTGACCTGTGTGCAACTTGAGACTCACATCTGTGACATTAATACTAAGCAACTCGATGAATATAATAATAAGAACTGGCATAGTGGGGTAGCAATTGATTCGAGATGTTCTGTGGGCTATAGAAATTAATTGATCACAATCCTGTGACAAAAAGCATTTTATGACCACTTGAAAATGTACTTGGTGCTTTCACATGAAAACAGTCTCTGCATAGAGGAATGTCCAAAAAAAAACACTTTTACGTTATATTAGCAATAGGGGGAACTTCCAAATTGCCACAATTCAATAGTAATTGCTTCTGTTAATTACAAAAAAATAACACCATGTATGAGCTGTCTATAATAATTTCATAATGCCTGTTATTAATCAGCATATTCCTTGCATTATAAAACAAATAACATAAACAGGAATGATACATTTTTTCTTCTTACTATTCATGTTAATTGATAACTCTTATCTGATATCGTGAACGCTCCATTCCATACCTGGTTGCTATATACCAAACTCGCTAGACGTCGCTACCTGTATTTTCCGGCAGAGGGAGACACTAGTAGCATCGATTTGACGCTCTGCTGCGTGGCAGGCCCACCAGGAGTGCTGCCAGCTATGTTCTCTCGCTCACAGGCATAGGACTGGGTTACTTTGGCTTAGGATTAGATTTCAGGGAATGCACGAAATGAGTTTTTTATGAGACAAAGGTTTCAGTAAACTTGATAACATTTTGTCTGACTTGGCATTATCTATGGCATGACATTTCCCTTTCCCAGCCATATATGAGAAGCAGAAAAATGTTCGTATATAAAGATTTGCACTTGCCTGGTTCTTTTGAGAGCTTATATACAGTTTCCACAACTGAGTTAGGCGCTTCTAAATCGGGTTACTGATTCCAGGAAGTGGCATTTCTCTGATATTCAAACTTGATGTCAAATTGAAGAGTGTCTTCGTGAAACAGCGAACATGTCGTCACCACCTTTTGACATTTTGCCTTCAATGCATTTTTAGGAATTGGAGTAAACGCTAAAAAGTTACTGTTTATTGAATGTTGGTAGCTGTGATGACTCCCTGTATTATAAAGAACTATAAACAGAACACATGAATACATAGTTTTTCAGAGACATTGCATGCAGTAGCTATTTTAACTAATGGGACTAGAATGACTTGGCCTGTTATCCAACAAGTTAGCCATGTTTATTTCATTGAGATGAAATGCGGTGAATAAGACTTTAGTCATTATGACTAATGACAAATATGACATTTACTAAAATTGACTATCTTGTCACACTTAAAACCAGTCACTTTTAAAACCAGTTAACACTGTTGATTTCTGACTAAAAACTGGCTGACTTATCACACACTTGTAACTGTGTTTGGGCACAGTCCTTTTGAAGTCTGTCGAATTCTCTATAAATACAATGTAGCTATAGCTTTTGTAACATTGTATATATCGTAAGGATTCTCAGTAGTTTAGATGAGGCTGCAATGTCTGCGTTTATTGTTTTGATACCATTGTTGGTGTTTTTGTCAAGTCTGAAAATGTTTGACCTCTGTGCTCTGTCCATGACTATCTCTCAGCTGCACAAACTTGATGCGCAGAGAGGAGGATGGGAGATCACGGCATTGCCATTGCCCAATTGCATGTTGTCTTGCTAAATAAAGGAAAGGAACTGAGATCAGCAGCCAGGTCAGCCTCAGAGCAATCTGCAAATGGAAATGGCGAGTCAGCAAAGTCATTAAGGCGTTTGGCTCCTGACCACCTCAAACGTCATTATGCATAAGATTGAATTGCCCATCTAGATTTGTTGTTGTGTTTCTTTAATTCACCCTTGCTTGTCCTTGAGTGGAGCCTGTTGTCTTGCTGTTTGCTGTTTGCTGCCGATCGCTGTAACAAGTGCAAATGACTTAGTTTGATTGATACAGCAGCGCGGGAGAAGCGACAGTGGCTGATGAGGGTGCACATTAATTTTCCTTGCTTTGCAATGGGCTCCCATTCTTTCCTTGATGCCAGTGACAATTTCTACAGCAGCAGCAGCTTCCAAACAGCAGATGAAATATGGCCTGGCAAGAATGGTTTGCAACTTGCAAGGAGAGGCCTTCTGCCAATAATTATTTGGGTAGCACTGAAGTCATTAGGGCCAGCGCATCTCCTTGCATTATCCCTTTGCACATTGTTAAGCCCAGTGCTCATAAGAGACTCGCGAAGAAATCTCCCGAAAGACTTACTCGCACAGTGCCACAGTCACATTCACCTGCAGCTACAGTCACCTACAGCCACTGCCAATCAGTCACCCACAGTCACTGACACTCACAGTCACATTTATCCACAGCTACAGTCACTTGGAGTCACCCACATGCGAAGCGAGCAAGCAGTTTTGACTGGATGCATGCAAGGAGGGCAGCCTGATTGCGCGCCTGTATTATCCTGCTTACTCCAAGTCGTGCGGAAGCCATGATATGACACTTGGGTAATTAAAGGAAAGATTGATGGAAGGCCTGCCTGGTCCCCTTGTTTTGTGGCGAGCCCTCTTTTCTATTAGTATTGATATTATTCATATAATCAGGAGGCAGGAGCGATTGCCTGGTCTGACGGACGTCGCGATAGCCTGATTGGGCAGCCAGCCACCACCGTCCTGCCCCTGCATATTAACACCACCGTCTCTGTGCTGCCCCTACAACTCGCGACCTCTGTGGCTGACTGGTGAACTTTCAATGCCGAATTGCGCCGGATTAAGATCTAGAGCTGCTCTAATTTCAGTAGGCACTACTCATGTCGTACTTTATGTCGGAACTCCAGAGCTGGACAATGAACTAGCAAATCTTGCAGAGTAGTTATCGAGCACTTCAATTACCAGTCGTTTGGGATCGATGGAAACAAAAACATATCATTTTCATCTGTATACTGCAACTGGACTTAAGAATGTCGTTTGGATGAGACGTTAAATTGGTGGTCCCTTGTACCCAGTGTCTATGCTGAGGCAAGTAAAAGATGGGGTAAATATGTGACATAGGTGCACTCCTCTCTCACTCATCAATCAACCGTAGCGGCAAGAACTTGCCTTAGAGGACTGCACTTCCCATATATATAGATCTATCTGTCTAGCTTCCTAACTGATCTAACTGCTGTCAACAGTAATGCATGAACTAAATAATGGCGACTTGTAGTTCTTACAAATGCTGTCTAGTTTCAGTAGTCTGGCTTTAACAGGCAGATATTAGTAAACTTGTAGCCAGAGCGATGTCCCCATGCAGGTCTGTCACCTAGCAATAAGAGTTCAGAACGTGGTTGCCACGTGGTACCGCGTGATGTAGGTGTCCTATCACGTGGTTTGTGCGCACAGCTCCCAGCAACGTCAGAACCCCGTGCTACCAATGCTGAATGGCAATCACCACCAGTCTTATTAATTCTTACTCTTCACTTGCATTATTACTGGCTTATATCGAAACTTGCTGTCGCATTGGCCCATCTTATTTCACCTAAAGCATGTGTCAATGTTGTTATTGACCAACTTATTGCCGAAGTGCAGTTGGTGATGAGCTGCCCAATTGGCCAGATCAGCTAGGCGAATACATAAATGGCATTTTGCCTCCTTTCCGGACATTTCAATTAGAAAAGACTGTTTTAATAATACTTATTGCAACAGACAATGCCATTGTGTAATTCTAAACAAAGATTTGTCAAAATGACTTGTGATAGTCATGAGTCAATCTGACTATTCATATGCACAATTGTAATTGGGTAACTTGTATGTCTACTCTTAAATAGTTATTTTGACAACCTGCTGTTTCAATAATTATTCTGGGTGAGCGTCGATAGATGTCATAGAAAAGGACTTATAATAATATAAAAGGCCAGTCTCTCAAATTCATAGCTTCCTTTTATAAGCTGCTAAAATTCACAAATCGTATCAGTTCATCCTTACATCTACCTCAACGGGTGTTCATATTAGCTATATAGGCCAGTAGCAATGATACAAGATAGATAGATAGATGTAGAAAGTGCAGCCCTCTAAGGCAAGTTCTTGCCGCTATCGAGGGTTGATTGATGAGGTGAGAGAGGAGTCCAACCATGTTACACATTTACCCCATGGGTGGGATCTTTTACCGGCCTCAGTATAGACACTGAGTACAAGGGACCGCCAATTTAACGTCTCATCCGAATGACATCCAGCTGCTGGAATGTTGCTCATGAAAGGTCACCGGGTCTGGGATTGAACGCGGGTCCTTCACAAGACCACCCAGCTGCTCTAGAACACCAAGGCAACCACTGTGATGGCTGTAGTTGCCAAAATATTTTGGGTGGAATTTGGTAGAAAAATCGTGTGGATCACAATGGACAGAATCTGCAGCCCTTATGAAACCCTCAACGCCGAATAAAAGTTAATTAGGGTGGCTTTATTGGGGTAGACAGCTGCCACTGTGCCATCTTTTCTGGTGCCAATTTTTTTGGCTGATCCCCATTTCTACACACTCTCTTTGCGCCTCATTGCGGAGAAGAAACTTAGTGACCTAATTGACAAGCATTGGGCGACAATAGGGCAGGTTGCGAGGACTACGAGATGTAACGAACTACGATAGCTAAGCAAAGGTACAATTTGAATGGTATATGTCATGCAGTGGTATAAGGTATACATAGATGGATGACTAGGCCTATATGTGATACTTTCGTGAGGGAATATCATTAATGAGAGATGCGTTTGTATATATCCGACATAGCAGCATAGATAGCATTTTGTTTCACCAAAGATCCCAATTATCGGGTGCACTCCGTCGCCGGCAGCTCATTCAGAGCTGAAAACCTGGCCGAAATTAGATTTGCTTTGCACCCTACGAGTCCCAAGAAGTCCTTTGCGAGTACTCTTAGTAAATTATGTCAGGGGGACCAGGGCAGATTGCAGCAGCACAGCCCCGACATCTCGCTTGTTTTGTCAGGAATTCTGGGCAGTCAGTTTGCATTATGTTACCACCTCCCCTCCGAGACTGGGATTGAGCCATCATCTTGTCCTGTTGGGGATTCCGTAATCACACCAAAAGGACCATCTTCAGCCTTGCTCAGCAGCAGCAGCAGCATAACCGCCAGTGGGCCATCATGATTTTAAGTTGCTGCTGCTGCTGCTGCTGCTGCGGTTGATGCTGCATTTGTGTGGCATTCCTACTTGAAAATGAACATGTGATTGTTTTTCATTTTTTACACCAGCTAATCCCCGTCCTGTTCTATATGAGAATACAGTTGGTTTCCTTTTTTTTAAAAAAAGGCCTGTCATATGAGACCTAGATAAAGCTAGGTAACTTCTGCTATATGATGCTACCTGCCACAAACCAGAACTGTCTGGCTATAGCTGGCTAATACAGTACAAAGATCAAGCTTTGTCTCCTAAATGGTTCAATAATAAGTTGATACATTTCTTTAAATGAAACTAACTGTATTCTCATACAGAACAGGACAGAGATTAGCTGGTGTACACAACCAATGCAAATTGTTTACAATGCGTACATGAAAACGGTACTGGCATCCTCTGAGATATTTTGCAGAGCATTCAAAAACATTTTGTCCACATACATTGTGGAACAAATTAAGTTGTGGCTGTGCTGTGGTTCTGTGATGCCTCCGTTGGGAGATTGCTACAACCGGGAATTATTTTCTGGATCAAGTGGAACTCCTTATTTTACACCTTAAAGTTATATCTTTGTACACTGCACACTATTGTTACATTTAGAGAGAAGGAGGGCTAAAAAAAACTTTTATGCGATTTAACTGTCAAATGGTGTCAGTCAAACTAAGTTAGTAAAGTCAAACTCGAATGTGCCGTCTTCGATCGAAAATAGACTGTAAAAGGAGCGCAGCTTGGTGCATTAGAGGAAGACAGACCACTGGCGACATCCGGCGTGCGTGCAGGGCCTTTGAAGATGCTAAAAAGACGTCGCGTTTTTCGTTGGACAGCAAGAAAATAGATGAGAGTATTTTGAGTTTGTTCAAGGCAGCCTTTGGTCGCCATGAGGCAGTAAACATCCTTTAAGAAAGAGTTCTTTGAACGTATGTGCATTATAGGACGAGTGTAATCGTATATACCACAAGTGCTTCGCTTTCATCATGTCTGGTCAGCGTTTTTTGCATTCACTCTTAGAACGAGTCAATTCTCGGTTTGTCTGGTTGCTCTCTAAACTGAAATACACCGACTTCAGTGAGTAGCAGACGAACGTAAACAAAGTACTTTAACGTACTACGACGCTAGCGACGCTGCGTCAGTGACGTCACGACACCGTCGCGGCTTGCGCCAAAGGTCAGCTCGTCTGCTGTCGTCCTAGTCTTATCGGCATGAAAGCCTTCAAGTGTAGTCCTGCCTTGTCGGCTCTGGGTCGTCACTCGCCATCTTCTTCCTGTAACGGAAACCTTTCTCTGCATCAACTAATTTTCTTGTATTTTCTCCCTCTGTCGCCGTCTCCATCTCACAGCTTCTCGGGTGATACTCGACTGAGTATAGGTGTCGCCACTAGCCTCTTCGCCCCCTTGCGGTTGTCCCAGGAACTGGAGGCTGCTACCCTGGATATCTGGTTGCTTATATACTGTCTGCCATCGCTAAAACACAGCAATAAGTGCAGTCCCCTGAGTGACTAAAAGTGTAGATGTAATAATCGATTTGAAATCACACACTAATATAAGATAGTGTGTGATAAACATTACGCCTGTGTGTTTTTGTAACGAAATATGGTAGCTTTTTAAGGATAGAAGTCTGACACCAAGCAGGTGGACCGGAAGTCAACTTACAAATCAAGTTTCCTCAGCCACTTACTGCTGCAGTAGATGTGTGTGGTTTGTTTGAGTTTAGTTCGTGTTGGGTACATCAGAATTGTTGCCTTGGTTTGGCTGGTTTTCTCTGCATTTTTTAGAGACACCCAAAACCATAACAAGTACAAATGTAAGTGGCCCACAGACTTCGGAAGAGCAGGGCCACAGAGTACAGAGGTTGTCAGGAAGTTTAATTGTGTTTCGGGTCCGATTCAAGTCAGGTCACCCTTCACTGTTCAGAGAGGCAGTCTTGCGAATCTAACTCAAATTAGGACGGTCTTATTGACATGTGGCTGTATGGCAAAGGCAAATGTAATTGGGGAATTCAAAAGATCCTCTCGTTGGGTGTCAGCACTAGTCGCAGAGTCCACCTGGTGGCAAATTTGATTATCTGCATCCCGTGAGGGCTGAAGACAATCGATAGTCGGGAGGAGCAGGATAGCTCCTTTGGTAACTCAGTTGCTGCTTATCAAGGGCATGGGGGTGGGGGGGGGGATGGGGTTAGAGGGTGGCATCTTCTTTTGTCCTCAATGACCGCGTGACCACTGCCCTAATGGCAAGGCAGACAAGGCCGTCTAACTGACCGCTACTGACCAGTGTCCACTCACCCTTCCCCTTACACGGTGAGGTTGCACAGGGAGGTAACTAGGGCCTGCCAGCACACAGATTACTCCCTTCCAAATGGCATTAGATTGCATGGACGCCAAGGGCACCTCTGACTTCACCGCTGTCCTCAGTGGATAGTTTTGCGACATCATGCCAAAAAAGCTTAATCCGAAGGGCCAGGGAAAATGGTGTACGCCACTGAAAAGCACACAGCCTAATCTAATTCCATGTTGCTGGGGGCTTTTCAGTCGCGAACTGTCAATGTTTGTTAGCGCTGCATTGTTGTTACTTGTTACGTTGACTATCAGCAGCACTGTACAGTGCTGCCCCCTGGACCTGGCCCCTGAACCTAGCTCTGTGGCGCCATGGTGATAATATGCCTTTTGTTTCTCTCTCCCTGTTGTCTCTTAACTGTTTTTGGCTTCTGCTGCAAAATGGCCCATAGCCCAGCAGAGGTATTAATAGAGGCTGTGGCCCACTCTTAGGAGTATATTATAAAGGCCACTGAGGCCCAGCGTAAGCCAGATGGCTCTTTAAAACCAAACCTCTAGTATAACGCGCATTGTCTTCTGGTCGCAGTTTTAATCGGGAATTATTCACATGCGTGACGGAAATTATACGCGGGAAGTCCCTCTCATTGTCTATGCGGAATATGCTGACATTGAAATTGCTCTTTCTATTTCATTCTTTCGTGACAAACGAAATCCAACAAGGCTGCAAATGGCCCAATGCTATTTCTCTGAAGATAATAGGACATTTCCTGCGGGCTGAATTCGCTGGCAAATAGAATGAAGAATACGTTTGAGGGCCCTGAACTTCACTGCAGCTTCCAGGAGCTGTCGCTGCAGCTGCTGCTGCTGCCGCTGCTGATGTGTTGCCATAGCACCTGCATCTCATGGTCTAGATGACGCAGATGCTGTCCTTAGCAATGTGCTGGTCACTTCTGTAAGGTCGCTGCCATAAATGACAATTCTAAGCTGCACAATGCATAACGCTGGAGGTGACTGGTATTCACAAAAGGTGTGGGCTAAAGAGAGTGGCATTGAGGTACACCGTGTAAATGAGAGATCCTTTTTAAGGGAAATTTATGCACAGATTATACACCTTTAATGGAGGATTTTTTAAGGTTATAGTGGTGCATGTACAGGTATTTGCGGCATGGGCAACAGTACAATACACATGTTTGTCTACCAAGCAGGTGAGCACACATGCAAGCAAATGAGCAAGTGGGAAAGCTGGAAAGCAAATGGTGACTCTATTAGTAGGTCAATGTCCTCCTCATGGACAAAACCGCACAAGCAAGAAAGCAAACAGGAAGCTAGCAAGAGTTGGCTGATTGGAATCAAGGTCATTGCAAGCTATTAAGCAATGTTTGCTTCAAGAGAAGTCCATGCCCAGCTGTACAGATAGTCAGATACCTTGCCTGCAAGCAAGGAAGCAGACAAGCAAGCAAGTGGTTTCCTACAAAGGGAGGTCAGTGTCCAAATGGAAGGGCTATGCATAGGGCATTAAGTTAAATGACACTTTGACTGGGAGTGTTGCAAAGCACGTGACCGGAGCCTGCAGTTTGATTGGCGTGCTTCCATTACATCCGGTGTAATTCGTATCTTCCGGGACGGGCTTACAACTCTCTATTACCCACTAATGTATGAGTCATCTCGGGAGTATCTGCTGGCTAATCTCCGCCGGGGGCCAGGGGAGCCGAATAATTTGGTGATTGGTGCTGGGCCAGCTCTGCTGACTCCGCTACCAGGGGTCGCCACCAGGCCCTCGGGGTGGGTGGGGGGCATGCGCAGTCCCTGCTTTCGCAGCATCCGCAATACCGACCACCATTGCCTTCAAAACAGTCTCATAACAGTGCTTGAAAAGTCCTCGGGACACATTTTGTTTTATGGATTCTTAAACTGTTTTGACAGCATCGTCTCCCCGGGGGTACAGCAAAATACAGCGCAATAATGGAAAAGGCAAACCTGGGCAAATGGGGCTTCAGAAATAAGTCACACCTTAAAAGCAGCCCTTTCAAATGTGCCCCGCAAATGTATTGAGGGCAAGGACGGATTGAAATGCTGTAAGTTGACAAAAAAAGACAAAAAAGAACATGAACCAAAAAACAAGACAACCATTCGGTGCGTTGGATTGGTTTTATGGACGCTTTTGTGACGTAGAAACGTCGCTCAGAACACGTTGTCACCTCTGACCGTTCTCAGGTGCGACGTTGCGCACTGGGCGCCGCCATTTTGACTGGAGGTCACGTGACATCGCGTGTCGCATGAGGAATGAGAGGGCTTGGAAGATTTCACATTAAAATGGCATTATTCTGACAGATACCGTGAGCTGCAAGAAGTTTTATCTCTCTTACATCAGATTAAATCCTTTCATGTAGAATCAATGCCTTCCTATTTGTCACCTTAAGAGAGCGAAGATTTCTCGTTCACTTGGCGGTATTAGGCTGGCTCGCCGTCTGTGTTCGTGGCTGCTGGTTCTGTTCGTAAACTGCACTTTTCTGAGATAAGCCTCAAATATCACCATTCCCTTTATGCATAATATTGTGTACAATCTCAATTCAGCGGCTGCCTTTTGATACCTCATAAATGCTGGATGTCCCAAAGTCGTATCTGCAGCTGATATTCTATCGCAGCTCCGGCTAAAATCCTTGTTCATATCTATTCTGTCTCATTCTGTGCATCTCCTTCCCTTCATGGGTATAAATTTGAGCATCTCTTTTTTTACTTCTTAGATCTCACTGTGTCGTATACTTGAAATATCATTTATATGGTGTGGGAAATACACGCACATGAAAGCAAATACAAAGCTAATATTATCCAATGTGTTCATTCATTCCTGTACCTAATCAGATAGAATCGAACCATTGACAATGAATCATTTAATGTGAGGACACTGTATAACAGTTTGCCACTATAGTGTTTCTTCCAAGGACAAGCAGTAACAAGCTTATACTGTCTAAACAATAGAACACAAACCAGTTGCTATCCTCTCTCGCAGTATACTGTATATATATAGATATTTTTACATTATTAGATTGGAAAAGATTGAAAAGAGCCAAAAACAGCAGAAGAGGAGTAACCCATTTTTTCTTCTTTGCCAAAACACCACTTAGCTTAGAAGCACTTATGCGTGCTTTTCAAAATCTCTGACCTGCTGAAAAGTCAGCGATATTCCATTTAGAATTACAATAGCAGTAGTTGGGAGACCTTGCCTTCAGTTATGCCAACTTGAAACCACATCGATCTCTGCTTCCTTGATCAATTTTTAATACATCTAAAAGTAACCGCGGGATCCCATGTCGATAGTTAAAGCCATCGATCTGGCAGGATATTGACTTAACCTCACATGATATAATATAACAGTCTAATGGTTTGTCTTATCTTATAATCCATGACGCAATGTTGGAGGAAAACAGGAATGAAATAATTTGTCGGTGCTGCAATACATTTACACATCACACAGTGCAGTATTATAGATCCTAATATAAATCAGAAAACGCACTTATTTTGGCACACGGTGATAAATGCAACTGAGCCATCTGTGACTAACTACTGTCACTCAGAATTTGTACCACTCTTAATGCAATATTCAATACTCGCACACGTGTGTTGAAAGTATATGTGTACATGCAGCATATGGCATGCATTCGTAGAGTCTCGTAGAGTCTCGTAGATTATCGTAGAGTCTCATAGAGTCTGGTAGAGTCTCATAGCGTCTGGTAGAGTGCAGTAGAGTGCAGTGGAGTGCAGTTCAGTACTGTACAGTACAGTACAGTACGGTACAGTATGGTACAGTACTGTATAGCTGGGTGCCTTAGTTGGTAGCTTGGCTGGTTCTCCTGACAGTTATTATAAAAACCGGCGTTCGAACTTTTGATCATGAACTGCACAATGGGTGATCCCTTGCTTATCTTTAATAGAAGCAGAAACATTGCAAATTAAACAAACCCATATACTTTCAGATGTAATACTGTATAATACTGCCAAAGCAACAGGGGGTTTAATTTCTAGATTTCTCTCCATTTTCCCCTTCACTATTTGACTCTCTTCATCTTCAAGTTTTCTCTAAGCTTCTCCGCTCGTTTGCACTGTAATTGAAAGCATTTAAATGATTACCAGGAAATACATTTGCTGCTTGATGGCATTTGTACTCGAGAGCATGCAAAACCTAGCCCTGTTGTAGAAGTTGTCTGCAAACATGTTATCCTTTCAGAGCTGGGTCCATGAATTTGTCTTAGAAGCGACAGTGACATTTGCCAATTCATGCTTGACACTTGGCTGTCAAAAAGATGGATCTGGGAATCAAAGTCTGTTCTCTGCAATCCATGGATCAGCAGATGATCCTTTGACCATGATAAATATGAATTGACAGGCAATTAAAGATGACAAAATGAACAGCAGGCAATAAAGGGCAGACCATGCTGCCAGGCAGCCCAGAACACCCACCACAATTTAAAAAGCTTGCTGGCTGCTGGTTCCTTCATTCTGTATTTGGTTTTGCAGTTTGTCACGAGAAGAACTCCTTGTTCCTTATGTGAATTTTTGTTTTGATATCGCATATACTAATTTATGCAGCGATTTGGTTATAAGATTTTTGTTTAAACCTATAACTTGATGTACATTTTGTACACTGTTCTCTTGTTCACTCTGAAACTGAGGTTCTTTGGTGTCAAAATATAGGACTGGACTACGACAAATGCATTTCGCAAGCCCGCACTGTTAACATCAACAATCTCAGGTGTCATAATGCTTGGTGAGTTATCCTGTTATGAGTTTAGCACAATATCTCATTAATATTTGTGAAGCCCTACCCTGGAGGTCTTGAATGTCTGATAAAGAGTTCAGTATATTCTGCTATTTGAAGCTTATGCTTTTAGTAGGTTTTTGAACGTAATGTGAGCAGGCATCAGAGTGAGAGGTAGGTAAATCTTGGATGGAAGTGCGAAATAAAATTGCACTGGAAAACACTTTATCTCAATTGAATAGAACACTGTGAGAAGGAGGTCAGTTCTTGACCTAAGTCTTAAGCAGAACAGGATGAAGACGCTGTTAAGGGGACAGGCAGTGACATAGGAGCCTGCTTAGACAATATACGACAGAAAGCATTGACATTAGTTGCTCAAGACAGAAGGGCGATTGGACAGGACTTCACAGAACAGGGCCGGGTTATCCAACGCTGTCGGCGCCTCTGATTGTCTTTCAGCAACTCATAAATCCTGCGAGACTGGGACGAAATGTCGTTTGTGGCCGCCCTGCCTGGGCCTGATTGGATTTGGGGCGAGCTGGAGGTAGGAGGCAGCTAACCTGGCTGACTGAGGCTGACTATGGCTCGCTAAGGCTGGTTGTGGTTGGCTGCTGTCCTTTCTGTACGCCCTTCATGTCCCCTCGCCCTGACCTGCCTAACGAAACTCTTGCCTCCAACAGCATCCACCAGCCAATTAATGGCTCATCTCCTCGTCAGGCAATTTCCATCGACCAGATCAACTTGGCGGGGGTCAAAATGGCATACCACAAGGTGGTCCAGGGTGTCCTATTACTATTTACCACCGTGGAGTAGACCTTTGAGTTTAACATCACTTTCGTGGGTCATCTAATTTATTACAATGTAAAATTCCAAAAACAAGACAACCTCAATATTGAAACCACTTCAACCACCCCCAAGGGAAACCCTAATTGGATCCCCTGGTATCTTGATTGTTGAAGAGTGATGACAAGGGTACCATCACCCTGATGTTGTGGGGTGAGTCCCCTCTCCCTACACACACACACACACACATGTATTTGTCATCAACTTCTCCAGTGTTGGTACAAATCAAAGTGCCAGAAATTAGTCGTGCTCAGCAAGGTTACAACTGCTGTCGCTGGTCGCAGGTTGGCAATTGTGTCTCGAGATACGCTGCCAGCCTAACTCTAATATCAATGCCATCTGCGCCAAGCTATTCACAAGCAAGGTGCTCCAGTCAAGCATGGCTCCAACTCATTGAGGCCGATATCAAAGGCAATTTCAATATTGTTTTCCTGATGTGTGTGTGTCATATGCCGCGTTTCTTTGATGCATTAGCTGCATAACAGTTTCTTGTAAACTCCCCCTGCCAAACAGAAGTAATTGATCTGGCCTGTCTTCTGGGTGGCATATTTGGTGTCTCTGTGGCTCTTGCTACAACTAGTAGCAGCCTTGTTGCCCTCTCACTTCATTTTCAAATGTTATGCCATGATGATGAGGCTGCGCCTGATGCCCGCTTTGGTGCCAACCCCTCCATTAACATCAAATGTTCTTGGCTCCGTTTGTAACATTTCTCCAGTCAGCCATGTTTTTTGTTTTACAACAGAACACGATCCGTTTGTAGAATGTAACTCGAGACAGAGAAACGCGCAGAAAGTCAACCAAAAAAAATGTCACGGGAAGTCGTCAGTACCCAGTAGTGAAAGCGGTTTTCTGGCGTATCATCCTGAAGTAGACAGTGGGCTGTCTTGCGTCCGTCATTTCATATTCGGGAGGACAATGTGTCATTCATTGTTTGGCGCTGCCTTAACCCTCGCACGGTGCCCTTCTGAAAGCAAAGTCATGTCTGGATATTTGTCCGTTTGTTGCTAGGCTTGGCTCTGTCAATAAGAGGAGCCCCCGTGTCCCGCCCCACTACTTTTTGAGGAAGGAAACAAAGTTTGAGATCATTGTCATCTGCCAGAACACTTAGATTGGCCCCCGCATTGCCCGATTGGGCCGCTCGCCTTGTGCCTGGTCACGGTGGCCAGATTGTCTTGCGGCCATTGTGACAGTTGCTTGAAGCGGACACCGGCCAGGGCGGACAAAACACTTTGGAGCACAAGTGCCCGGTGTACGCAGTCAGACAGGAAGTGCCCCTTCCATCATAGATCAAAGCACAGAGCACTGTCTGTGACACACAAGTGCACGATTGTTAGGGAAGTACTGCACGGCCATTGCTGCAAGAGCGCCCTCTATCGATATTCACTTGCCATGACTACCGTTTCTCCTCTATCCATCATTGTTTTTGGCTACGGCGCCAGCTGAACACCAATGCACATTTGTCACTCTCCCGCTGTGCATTCTTCAAAATATCATCATTGCATAGCTGCTGCTCTTGTCAACCAAAAACTAGCTTGTATCGCATCTTCTGAAGCACTTCTGAAATGGCCAGTTGTACAACGCTTTTTATACCCAGTTCTCTCTAGGACTTCCGGTCGAGCCTATGTTGGATGGCTGTTTCATCCATCATTTCATTGCCATGGTCCCTGCCTGTCCTAATTAGCCCATCAGGTGCAGAAATACAGGACGTAAAGCCCTAATCCACCACCACCACCATCTCTCTAGGACCTTCATTTATGCAAGACCATGGTGTTTTTCGGCTTTGCCCTCATCCAATGGTAATAAGCATGTGTAGATTGGCGATTGGAGTATGTCCTTTTCATTGCATCAATATCATTCAGTGGACAGCGAAATGCCCTCGTAACCTGCGTAGAATCAATGTTGCGGCTGAACTGGGCTTGTTGGGGGAGCATGACATTTTCTACATTTCCGCCATCATGGCCCCAATAAAAGCTGATGTAGCGACGTGTTTAGGCCTGGGAGGGGCGCTTCCAATATCTGGGCAATAAGCATGGGGCCCGGGGCTGGGGGAGGTGGGTGGGGTTCTGCGGAAGAGTGTGAATTGGCGGATGCTGGAGGCCTAATCGGACAGTGTGCAGGGCCCTTGACCTCCTCGGCCATTTGGACAGTTTAGAGAGTATGAGGAGAGGGCAGTGATTGCCGGCCCTGGGCCCCACACACCCTCATCTCTCACGCCGTCTGCTCTCTGGCCTTGCATTATTTATGGCCAAAAGGACCCGTTCCCCTCTTCCTCCCTCTTACCATTGACAAGCTCCTCTTCAAGTCCATTCCAAGACCAAATACGAAGTGTTTCCACATTAACACGTCCTTCTTCTAGCCTAGGCCTGCTTCCCCGATTGCCCTGCTTCAAAAATTTACTTACACATTCAGCATAACAAGAAGAAAACGGCCTAACTATGAGGTAAATCGGGCTATGGTGCATTGCCACATAACCTAACACAGTAGCAATTGGATAATTTCGTCTGGTGGCACCTGCCTTGCAGATTTCCCCCTAGAAATAGCATTGTTACTTGCCTATAGTAACGACTGTATAATCAAGTCATTGTAGGCCTATATAATAAATGTCAAATGGACATCGGTTCACACTTAAAATTGCAGTCGTTATAAGTTGCTTTTCGTAAATTTGACTCTTGCATCCATCGCTGTGTGTGACAGTGTGTCTATATCTCTCGGTTGAAATCCATGGTGTAGAGTTATGCCGCCTGTCTATCTCTGGCCTTCCATGTCCTTGTCAGTTGCCATTCTATGCCATTTCTGCACCCCGCAAAGTAGACCGCACGTCCTTGCAACCATACATTTTCAAAAATAGCATTTTTACCGTCTACAATACAACCTATAGACGTATAGAAAAGTAATTGATAAGTATGCAGTGTATGTTTCCCCCTAATTAGCCTCATTATGAGTGCGAGATTAGGTGTATTCCAATTTCAAAGTCTTCGGCCAGACCTCTCATGATAGATCACGCTGTTATCTGAGTGGGGTCTGTCATCAAAGCTTGTATATGCTGTGGTGCAAAAACATCCCTAAAGCGTCTTATGTTGTTCTGCGACCTGTGTACTCTTTTTAAATGATACCACAAAAGACTCTGAGGGACAATCTACATCCCCCGCTTAATTTCCTCGTAGTTCTCTGATGCTGAAAACTGTTTGAATGGAAATCTTTTGTGACAAAACCCACGCAATAGTCGCATACTTTTTATACTTCCTCTGATTTCAATGAGGGCTTAATGCTAAGTATTACTCTAACCCCAAGCACCTTATCCCCTGTGGGCTATTTGTTAATTAATTTCACTTGGTTTTCAGCAGTGTGAGCAGTACTATAAGCTGAGATCAACTAATACTTGGGCCTTGTGTTTCTAGAAGGACGTAAAGATTACTTTCTATTTTGTGGTGGTAAAAGAAAAAAAAATAAAAGCAATGCTTTTGGTCTATTTGATTCCTAAGCCACACACCATTAACCCCTTGCCCTTTTGACAAAAAATAGAGCGCACTAAACACAATAGTAACGTAATTTAAGCTGAGCACTACTCTAAAGAAGTTTACTTCTCCAATTTTCAACCGTATGACCAGAATGCCAGAAATATCTTGCAATGCTTCAGTTCATTCTGAGAGCCAATAAAGAGCAACTTCTCATCCCAAACCTCGTTGTACCTGCCCCACTAACCTTGCATTGACCTTCGTGGAATGACCTCTAATGTGTCCAATGTATAGACCACGTCGTGCAGAAATATTCTGTAGACTGTGAGAGAGGTAATTAACCCATGAACCTCCCTGGAAGATCCCTCAATGAAGGGTAAGCCATGCCTCATATAGATCCCTGCTTTGACTTATTTAAAGTTTTGCAGAGAGGAAATAAGCCCGGGCTATCATTCACTTTGGCAGTAATGAAGATCGCCTAGGTTTATGCAAAGGGGCCCCAGCGACAATAGTGGGTTATGATAGGAAGCGTGACTACATTAAATGGGAAACGATCAGCAATAGATGCTGCCGTCAAGCAGCAAGTCTCAAGCATCACCAAACCAGGACACTGCATCATCCAGCCGCAGCAGCAGCAGAAGCAGCCAGGATCCACCAAGCCGCATCTTCTTAAAAGACCTCCCCATCACTGATCTGTTCACTCTGGCTTTGATCACCTAGCACTCAAATGGCTCTGCATTAAATCATCAAAAAGTCAATTATTAGAAATCCATATCTGAGTGCTCCTCGTGAGATGCCTGAGAAGGTCTCGGTGAAAGTGACCAAGAGCTCCACAGAACTGCCTTCTGGGAAGAATTGCCTTCTGTGAAGAACTGCCTTCTGGGAAGAACTGCCTTCTGGGAAGTCAGACTGAGATTGCGTGGTTTCTTGGCTATTGGATTGGTTGTTGCTAGTTTGGTTGCTTGGTCAATTGTGTCGTTGTTTGAATCACTGACATTCAAATGCCTTCCATCTGATATTCTTTTTCAAGAAATCATGATAGCTTTTTGTTTTTTTAGAGTGTGCAGAAAAGCTTATGACTGGGAGAGGTGATAAAAGCAATTGCGTAGTAGACAAACTGAAAAGATAAAAACTGTATGTGTGTTGGGGCCTGAGTAGTGACATATTATTCTTGTACACCGTGGTGAGAGGACCTGGAAACCCAGATTGCCTGAAGGCACAAAGATGTCTGGCTGCTACATGATCACACTGTCTCAGATTAATCCCTCTGCAGGTCTTGTGAAGTGGGTTGAAGCTGCTGCAGGACTTGGCCACCAGAGCGAGGCAGTGTGGGCATGCCTTAATGCCACAGAGACACTCTTAATAGAATTGACTTTAATTAATCCTCGCTAGTATTCCTGGGTTGGCCTGCACTTGTGGCTCCATAAATAATGTAGAACAGAAGTGCGTGAGAAATGGGCTTCTGAGGAGGCTGCAAAAGGAGGACAGCAAGGATGCCCTCTTTCACCACCACTTTTGCTATGCAATAGACTGCCAACCTACCTGCCAACCATCAACTCACAGTGTCATCAATGATGCAGAGTACGCCCAAGATGTTGTTTATAATGCATCGTCCATCCCCCGACATCACGACTTGCTCTCTGAAATGCTGTACTCGTCTGTCACTGGAAGGAAATGCATTGTATTACGAATAGACGTTGGTCAGTGACCGCTGGTCAGTGCCATTTTCACTCACGACAATGATACTATTTTTAGCCATAGTGATGATGGCTATGATAATGTGCATTTAAACATCCCCAAACTGGCATATACAATTAAACATTAGTAAGATAAATCATTTGTGTGGAAAAATAATGTTCTGAGACTTAGTTTGATTGTTTGGTAGTACATAGCCTTAAAATACATTACGTTATCAAAGATACCAGTTGAAACAACACTGCTCACCTCAACATAATCAACCAATTTCATGATTGAAACCACTGAATTTCGTACTTACAATTTATGTCATAAAATACTGTCTGTAGCGACCTGTACCTGGCTGTGGTCTAAACATGCTGAAGCCAGCTGCTTCTGTCCACTTTTATAGCTAATAATCGGCTTTCATCTATCACCAGATAAATATAAACCTTGGTAAATGTTAGAAATTAATCGAATATATCATAAATGTGTACTTTTAGATCTGGTTTTAAGTAGCCAGCTATGACAGTTTTGTCTATTTTCAATTTGACGGGCCGTTTTGAATGAAACTAACTGTGCTTGTTCACTTTTAGAGTGATCTAACAGTGGGCTTTTTCACTGTACACAGGTTTAAGATCAGTTAGTTCATATGCAAACAAGGCTAAAATTGCCAAATTATAGAGATCAACAATTGATCACCCAGATTGTGGACAAAACACTGCAATTTTAGTGGAAAAACAGCCAGCAGCCAAGAGGGATTCAACCAGCCACAGTGTCTGTCTAACTTCATTGTGGGCAATGAAGGCATTTGCAGTGTTTGCCCCCGGTGGTATGTTTTGATCCAGCCTGTCGTGGAATTGTGATTAGGCAAATCAGGCAATCAAATGAAATTACATAACTCTAATGGAAAGCAACGTCATCCGGTGGATAACCGGAAGTCACTAGGTTGTTCAGGGATGTTGGAACAAGGGGAAGGCATCTCTTTGGCAAGTAATTTCCACGAGCAGCATCATCAAGGCCCACTATCTCATTGTGTACATACTGGGCCTTGAATTTCCTACAAACTTTGCAGGGAGTCACGGTCAATCATGATCAATCAATCTGTCAATCAGTGAGTAAAGAACCCAGTCAATCAGACTGTTGAACTTCAGATAAGTTGTCTGTCTGACAGACGCCCCCCAGCTTGTCTCTTTGCATATCTGGTGCACATGTCTGTCCCACATGTAAAACATACACTCTATCTTTATAGTATGGATTTTGATCAAGTTAATTAATTTCCTGTAATCTCTTGTATTTTCTTCTTTTTTTTTTTTTTTTTTTACTAAAAACAGACCGAAAACAAGTTTGTGCCTACACTGTTGCAATGACATTTCGTAAATGTTAAAATGACATGTTATGATAAGACTTTTTGTCAGGCATTTAAGTGCTTAATTAATTCTAGAAAAGACCAAAAAAAAAAAAAAAAAAACTAATATTTCATCCTTCGTTGTTGATTTAAAATTTCAAAGTATTTTTTGCGTGTAATTCTCTTTTTGTGCAAATACTTATTATAAGATCTATTAATAGCCATTATCTGGGAAGCTTATTACACATATATATATGGCTGGTGCATATCTAATATCATGTGGAGCATATCGATATATATATATATACTGTTTAATCCAAAGAGGGAAATTTTTCTACGAACACTGAAAATCTTTGAATAGAGCATGGATCAAAGTGGCTAAAAATTTTCACATTTTGTAAATAACATTTTAGGCAGTTGACTACTATTTAGACTTTTTCATTGTGTCATGAATGACTGACCCCAAACTGAGGTTAGTTTGACAAACAGGTCAGTCATCTATGTTTACCAAGTTAGTCAACTTCTGCCATTGTTGTGTATTTCATTTGCCGTGATGTGTAGTTACTTCCATTAAAAACAGCCCGTCAAATTGAACATAGACAAAGCTAGACAATTTCTGCTATACAATGCTACCTGCCTCTAAACGGACCTGTCTGGCTATAGCTGGCTACTCAAAGCCAGATCTAAAAGTGCATATTTATGATATATTAGATACATTTCTTACATTTACCAAGGTTTATATTTTTTCAGTGGTGGCAGGTGTAAGCCGACTATTAGCTAGAAATAGACAGAAGCAGCTGACTTTAGCCAGTTATAGCTACAGCCAGGAATAGGTGGCTACAGTCGACCGTATTTTATGAAACTAACTGTATTTTTTAGTCATCTCTCTTTACATGACTGTATATTAAAGCTGAGTAAGCTGTTATAATCAAAAAGGCATGGCTACAGCATGGGGGGTCAGTCATCCTAGTAACAATGTTTATAAAATATCTTAGTCGAAAATATTTTCAGTGGAGATTGAGAATATTGCTTGAATTGTGAAAAAGTCCATTTTGTCTACACTTTGTTATTGTGGAGTGATGTGGTCCTCTTTAGTTTTAATCATATTCATAAAGGGCTTTCAGGGCATTGACTTTTTACTTGTCTTTTTTCCACAAACCCAGGCTCCTCTCTGTCGTTCTATACATTTAAAACGCCCACTTAGTCTTGATCTATAGGAATATCATTCAGATGGCAAGGTCTGCTTGTTGCAGCTTATTTGTAGGCTTTTGTTAAGCCACTGATAAGAGGTGCCTCAATAGCCAAGGTGTATGATAATCAGTAGCTTTGGCGAAGCTTCCTCTTTTCCTTCATTTTGAGATGGGCTGCTGTCTGTTGGCTTCTGGCCTCCTGGGGTTGAGGCCGGATTGACTTTCTGTACTGAAAACTTCTCCTCCCTTCAAACTTTTCTCATTAAGAATTAGTGTCACGTAAGTGTCCGCTGACATTAGAGAGACAGTCTCCTGTTCCGCTCTCCTCCCCACATTTTGAATTGGAAGTACAGTTAGCTACAGTTTGTTAGAAACAGATTAAGTTCGGTCCGACCTAAACATGCAGTGGGCCCTTGCTTCAAGACCACATCACTGTTTAGATCGTGATACAGGTCATCTTACTCCAACCCAACTGCACTCTTCGTGAGCTACATCCCAGCTGGGTGTCGATCGCATGAGACGTTAAATTGGAGGTGCCTTGCACTCGGTGTCTATGCTGAGCACCCGAGGATGGAGTAAATGTAACATGGTGTTGATTCAAATCCTTGTCATCTGATCATTATGTCTGATCATATAAGCTAAATATCAGACCCCGTAGCATTGAGACAGTGAACATAGTAATATTTAACTCTTTGTCAAATCCATTTTGTACCACTCGCCACTGCAATATAGCATTATGTACGCCGTTGTACAAATCCTCATGTACAACAGTTTAGCCAGCCACGCTGGGATTGGCTGGCAGCCAAAAGTGGGCGGGGCATGAAGCAAAGTCTCCAGCGTCACGCTAGAAATCATCAAGTACTTTTTCTGTAATAACTTCGTAAATTTTTCTGCGATTTTCAAAATTCTAACATTTTCTGAAAGCAAACATCTTAACCGATCTTAATACATAACTGGCATTAATTGTAATCATTAAAAATTGAAAAGTAACACATTGACAATAAAACATATCGGCCTATCAGCCTCGTTGTACATTTACTTTCTTGACGTACATATCTTCATGTCTCACATGTTACCATTGCATAATTGTATATCAGATCACGCAACCATTAAAGTCAGTGAATTGCACCAAGAATGCCTTCTAAAAGACTGCGTCCAGATGACCCTAGTACTATGGGTGGGTCCCAGATTACAAGCAAAGCGCCAAGGTCGTGGGTTCAATTCCGTGAATACATATTTGCTCAGTGTCTACCTACTTGTGTTGAGCCATAGAGAGGATTTTCCTCATTTGTAGCCACTCGCGGGTCACTCTCATCCCGGATCTACTATGTCTCATTGCATCCGTGTAAACTATGTCTGCTTATGTAAAATCATTGGCCACTCAAGAACCATGGAGGGCGCAGGCTGGAGTTTTGAGTGCTTCCGTTTCGTCCTCCTAAGGTTTTTGTTTGATTGTTTTGAATGTTGACTTATCTCGTTTAGGGCAAGTAGTATCTCCTGCAAGGATCTCCGAATATATCGTTGGTCGTGAATATTTGCCGGGTCTATTTATTGCGCAGCGCATCCGCATAGTACATGCTGAAGGATTTGGGCAAATAGATGGCGGTCAATTGTATGGGAAGTGAGTCCCTCTACCCCCCTTCCTCTCTGGCTATAGTCTCCCTCGCTCTTCAAATTTGTTGATGGAAGTTAGGTCAGTCAACACGAGGTCTGGCAGCTCTGGCTGCTGCAGCAGGAAGGAGGGGATGGAGCATCTCTTTGGATCCCAGTCTCGGGATCCACAAGGGCAAGGCCATAGCAGATAGCGCCCTCTGTCGCCACAAAGGCACATTGATCACTCCCCTTTTCCCTCGAATTCCAGATAAATCATCTACCCGCCATCTCGCCCTATATCTCCAAAGATGTCATGCTGAGAGGGTGAAAAACGTGTGATACAGATCGCCAAGAATGATTCTTTTGCCCCATCAATGTCAAAAAGTTTATTTTAACCATAAATTGCGCTTAAACCATTAAACAATCATTTGGGCATGCGCAATTAATATACCTATGTGTATATCGACTCAAATGCACTGTATATCATTGTGGATGATAGTGAAGATAATTGCTAGTGAAATGGAAATTTTCATTATAATTGCAATTTGTCAATAACGTTTGAAATTGAATTGAATTGACAGGACCCTCTAAACTGGTTAAGGAGATGGTAAATTTGCATTCCATGACGTCATCACAAAAAAAACACTATGACGTAAACACCGGAAGCTGCTATCAAACAGACAGTTTTGTTTTTTCAGGTAATCAATGCGATTCCACTATGCATTACAACCGTACATTTAAAGGTTGGCCCGAGCCAGCAACGCCTGAACGACACATCCCCTAACATCGCCCTTTTAGTCCCACAAAACACGCGACCTCACCATTTGTGGCAACCGTTACAACGCTCCCAAATTAAAATATGATTGATTAGAATTTTCGCCAGAAATAGAGAGCACATGGGGAAGCTGGAATCCTTCTTTCCTAATTAAATTAAACCCACATCTATTAAGTTGAATTAACTGAGGTTTATTTTATCTTTTCAGGTAAGAATTTTTGCTTCTACTTTAAAAACTTCTGATTAAATTCCTAAAGGTAAGTGATATTGCCTGTTTGTGATCCGTGTCGTGGAGTTGCGGCTGTGAAATTTTGGAGAAACTTGCTAAATTTAATCACTTCTTCACACCCTAAACTTCTTGTGCCTTGGAATTAAAATTACACCAGGTTGGGTGTTTGTGAGTGATGTTTTGGAGTAGCAGATAAAAATGAAGTAGTACAGATTCATTTTTCCTACTGGGAATGCATCTGTTTTTTTTTTTGTCTTTTTTTTTGTCCAACTTGTTTCTAGGTGTAAGAGAATTCTCAGTGTAGTCAGTTGTAGATCAATTATGAAGAATTGTGATATGGAAATCTTTATGAATAAGATACCAACCAGCAAGATATTTTTGACCAACAATGAAGAATTTTGATTTTATACGACATGGAAATCTTTTTGAATAAGATACCAACAAGAACTTTTTTGACTAACAGGTTACCTTGGTCAATGTCATATTTGCGAAGCAGCATTCATTAAGAAAGGCTTACCAGCTTACCAACTTGCTAGTTGAAAATAAGACAAAAAATGAATAGTGACTGTCACTATGGACTTTCTAAAAAGTTGGATATTTTTAGATTTTTATACTGGTGAAGACAGGGTATTGTTTCAAAAATTATACATGTACAACTACTGTGTTTTGCGTCTGTAAATGCAAATTGTGGTAGTATCTATTGTGAAATATGGTTTCAGATTACAATAACTAGGAGTGTATTGTCATATGGATTAGGGATGATTTTGTCTCAGTGACTGGTATTATGCCTGTGTGGCATGTTATTGTTTCATGTTCCGCATGTTCATATGTCTGTGTGTTGAAGGTCAAGGGGTCAGGGGGTGGGGGATACTGCCATTGGTAGTGGCCAGTGCTAGTGGTCAGCGTTATGGTCATTTCTGCGGTCAGTTGTCCAAGTGTCAATATGCAGCGGGGTCATCCCTGTAAGCCGGCGCTGCCATGCTGCCCAAATTTTTCACTCCTGGTTGATTCCTCAGCCCTGCTCACTAGATTCCAGCCGTCCTTTCGTATTATTACTGGTGTCTATGGCCAAAGCACGCTGCCCACTGAACCAATCCACCCCATCCCTTCCTATCCTGTCCACCCTGACCTTTGACCTGCGGCTGTCACATTGTGACGTAGGGTGTGGTGTGACCTACAGACAATGCTACAACAGCTTCCTGTGCGATTGTTCTTCTGTTTGGGGGTCATTCTCCAATACCATAAACAACCTTAGCGCACGTCTTTGGGAGTTAAAGAAAACATTTATCACAATTTTAGTGTGATAAATAAAAAGAGGGTGACAACCAGAAGAAAACACATTAAAATGTTATTGGCCTACTTGCAAGTATAATTTACACGTTATAATGGTTTGGGAGAGGTGTAACTATCATTCTTCCGCTGAATTCCAAATTACATGAACATATAAAAGGATGTAATGTTAAGCTGTTACAGCAGACTTCTACATATATAGTTGTTGACGGGACACATGTATTTGCAGACCATATCTTTGCACATACATGAATAGATTCCTGGAAATGTAGGCTGGGTTTCATGGCATTACCTGGAAATTCAATACAGAAGAACTATATATATATTATACTGGTAATTACATAGATGTGTTAGCATGGGAGGTGTTATATTTATATAGACCGCGTGTTCATCATGAATATGATTCATATTCTACACCTTGGGGTCCAAGGGATTGGTTTGAATGTAATATTGTGAATTTCAACTGATTTAGTGCGAAGTTTCGTTCCACATTTTCCTTAAATTCTTGCCAAGAAAGGTGTTAACTGTGCCGCCCATCTGCTCCAGTGAGTCCATTCGTCAATTCTCTAGTACTGACTGGTTGCTTTTTGCCAATGCTGGATTTTTTTATTTTTGGCCAGACTGGAATTTAGCTGTCAGACAATTCACACGACTCAAAGTCATATCTAAGGATGCACTTCCCCGCACCGCCGTTCTGCTGTTCCCACGTCAATATTGGTCCATGGCCAGATTCGATCCTAGATTCTTCTCCCCCTTTTCAGGAGATAAAAAAAATGGACCACCACAGCACCCCTGCATCCAGCGCCATCTGCAGTCAGCCCCAGGAACTGTGGCGTCCGGACCGAACTTGTTCTCATCAAAAGAACTAGGCGTAAGCTGTCTCCTGCTGGCTGTCTTTTAAGTTCAATTTTCTCCAGAGGATATTTGGTCATTGAATCCTGCAGGATTTGCGTGTTGTTCATAGAAATCTCAATTTCAACATCATCCTGGGGTATTTTAATTACAGTACAGACGGATATTTGACAATTATCAGCGCGGACTATCGCCATTGATTGATATCAGTTGGAGGGGCTTTTTGAAGGGTTTGGGCAGGGAGGAGGGGATATTGGCGATGGTGTCTCCCCCTATACCGCCAAAGGGCTCTCCTTCCTGTGGCTTTGCTATGTCACGTGACTGGCGAATTGGCCAATGAGAGGCCGGCAGGAAGTCATGAGGACAAGGCAATGATGGACAGAGGCAAATTAACGACGCCGACTCGCCAGTTTTCCCCTATCGATCTCGCCCGGGCGTAATACTGGCGAATCTAGCCGTTTGACACAGATTGGCCAATTAGATTATTTGTCACCCATTGCGAAACGGCCAACTGATTGGCCAGCCCTGATTGCGCGGGCGCCCCCGGCCACTGCTCTCCTTTCTCCGGCTGGCTAGCTGCCGAGCCCTGCGCAGCTTAGATAATTTCATATCCCATCTTGGACGGGCCTGAGATCTACATAAAATTTGATCAAACTCCAATAAGCGAGGTCTGAGATATTAGAAGGCTGTCCGTGGCGTCTCCAATTTGGAGTTCGGGCTGAGCGGGCTGGCCAGTGTTGGGATCACATTGAATCAATAAGGAAAACTGAGGCTGTCTTGTTTGGCCTGGTCCTTTCTACCCTCCTGTCTTCCATGCCCTTCTTGCCCAGTGTGCCCCGTGTGGACCTTGAAGGTCATTTGGTATCGTTCCTTGTCCTGGTAGGGCCTTCTCGGGTCCATCTGAGGTCTTTTCCAGCTCTGTCCTTTACCCACATACACTAGTGCTGTGTGTTTCTTGATACAATCCTAAACAGCCAGCTCTATACCTTCTCCCCCAGGCTAACTCTGTCATTCTAAATCCAAGGGCACTGGGCTGTCTAATGTCCACATGCATACCATTCATCCTTCGGGGAAAATATATGAATTGACCTTGAACCGAAAACAGAGGTCATTGTATCTCCCATTTACCTAGTCACTGCAATTATTCTTTAGGGTCAGAAATGAGAAATTGAGAAATTGCTTATATATACTGCGCGTGTGCAAAAACCAGTGACCGGATGATTCACATTGTTTCTTAGGTGGATGCAATTTGTAAAAAAAAAATGGACTCCCCCCCCCCCCCCCCAAATAAAAGCTGAATTTGTGCTGCTTATCGTTAAATCAGCCATATCAACTTGGGTCAGCTGATTGAATTCAATAACCAAATAGAGTAAGTCAGAATGTCAGTGTATTCTGGTAGTTTAGTCAATCAGAATTAGGTGTATAGCTTGTTCTTGCTTGAATCTTGTTTTGTGTTATATACTGCTTGTTATATCTGAATACACTCTTCGTATATCTGAAAGTATTGACTTTTTCCAGTGAATTATTGAGGCGGTCAATGACATTCTGTTGAAATAACCTAAGTTTAATTACTGAGACGATTTGTTTTTATATTTTTGGTTTTCGTCAGAAAGGGTATTTCTGTTATAAATGTACAGACGGCTAGACAGACAGCTAGGCAGCCAGCTAGACAGCCAGACAGACAGACAGCCAGACAGCTAGACAGCTAGACAGACAGCTAGACAGCTAGACAGACAGCTAGACAGCTAGACAGACAGCTAGACAGCTAGACAAACAGACAGACAGTGACACAAACAGACAGACAGACAGATAGAGATTTTTTTATTTAAGCCATGCAAAATATGACATATATGCAAATACAGATGTACCATGTCTGCCTCTGGCGAAAACAAATGTCTGGTGCTTGAATGATCTTGACCGTACAATCATACAATGTATACATTTTTCAAGTATTTACTCACTAACTTGCAGCCATTTTTGTTTCAGTTGTATGTATCACGTGGTACAGATTGTAGGCTTGACGTCACTTGTATTTCTTTGAGAGTCTCCAGTTGGCTTGGAAATGTGTGAATGTGGCCTTCAACTTACGCAACAAATGGTGCTGCATGTACTTTTAGATCTGGCTTTGAGTAGCCAGCTATAACCAGACAGTTCCGTGTAATGGAAGGCAGCATTGTATGGCAGAAGTTATCTAGCTTTGTCTGGGTTCAATTTGACAGGCCGTTTTTAATTAAACTAACTGAAGGTCCTGTTTGTCACCCAGAGATGTGATTTGGTTGGTCACACCTTCGGATTATGTAAAGAAATGTTTCGGTAGCACACCTGGGTCATGTTGTATTTGCATTAGAGGTCTCAGGGCGTGTCTCTGTTACCCTGTTACAGCCTGGTGTGTCTCTAAGTCAACGAAACCCCTTTTTGCCCCTCAGAAGATCTCAGTGAGTTTTGTGAATGCCACGGGACACGCCCGGGGTTAAGATGAGTGAAGGAGAAGTGCTGGGGAGGAACGGGCACTTGTGAGGCCATTGTGGGAATCTCCTGCCGCTGATTGCTGTAATTGCAAAGACCACTAAGTTGATTTGGTTTGGACACACCTCGCCATTGCCCCCTGCCTTACTCCTGTGAGCGGACTGTCCAATCTCGGGCTGGAGCTGCACCGGTCCCCTAATTGCCCCATGAGCAAATTGAGGGGAAAGAGGAGATAGAAAATTGTCCTAGCCGCCAAAACACTTTGCCAAAAGTAAGATAGAATGACTTGAGTGCCTGCTTAAGACCCGCTGCTCTCTTGTAACGGCCTTTCAAGGGTCCCCAGTCCACCCCACTCCACAACTGTCCTCACTGATTTCCTGCCCCATGAATAAAAACTGCCCACCAGACACGGAACTGCCCAATTTCTGCAGCAATTTGCAACAGCAAGGATGCCCTTATATGCTGTTGGCCATTGTAAGGCCTGGGCAGGAGGGCCTTGAAGACAGCACCTTCACAAACCCTCACAACATGTAATGGACCAAATTGGGGGGCTGTAAGAAAACAGACCGACACATATACAGGAGTTATGACTCTTTTCAGTGCATGGAGAACCAATCCAATGGCACCAACCCAAGATATATAAACACGTGTCATATTCAAACATCAAAACTGTACATTTATCAAAATGGTCACGAATATGTTCTAATGCTTCAATGGTTTAATACTGCTTGTCTGAAGTTAGCCAGCTTTTATGACCAGCTGTCACAGGCAGACGTACAGGAATGATCAGATGATAAGGCATGAAGTCCACACCATGTTACATATTTACCTCATGGGTGGGGTCTTTCACTTGCCTCAGCAAAATGAAAATATTGTATTTTAAAAGACACCTAATACAGTCTATTATTGAAGATCTTTTTATTGGTCACTTAATACTAATATCCAATTTATATTTAGTGGAAATATTGAAATACTTAATATATGTGCAGTGACACCTTACATTAAAAATATTATATTTTGCACATGGATCCAATAAAGCACTGGGGTTTGAACCCATTTCTGTTGATATTAAATGACATATATCAATACTAAATTTATAGTTAATGACAATGAACATACTTATGAATATAATATCGGAGGCACCTTACATTAATAATATTACAATGTACAATTTTACATTTGTATTTAATGACAATATGGAAATAAAGAATTGGATTTTAGACCCAGACCTATTGTCAGCAAATGCTGTATATGGAATCATGGAGCCTGATTTCTGTGGCGTTTACCTCACAAAGAGCTCTGCCAAACCCGATTCCAGTTACATTTAATAAGAGCGCTTTAGTAACCAGAGATTCCTGTCTGGTTTTCCTGATACCATTTCACTATTTTCCACTTAATCCGACACATTCCAAAGCATTCTATCTTAATGATCGCTCGACGATGATTGCCCAAGCTACGACCAGAATTCGATAATACTAATTAGCGTCTATTTCGTTCTAACCACTAAAATTAAACACCTGAAATCTGAACACAATTGAAAAATGAGATAATGCCGTTATTATGAGTGATTGCTGGGATTGTCGGCGAAATCCAAACCAAGCTATTTACCATTCCCAAGGTTTAATTCATGAGATGGCTGGGTTTAAACCAGGGATATTTATCTTAGGAATTTGGGCATACTTTTCAAATGGGAAAATTACTGGCATTTACAAGCTGCTGGGGGTGGCGGAGCTCTGGCGTGCTGTAATATAATTTCATTAAACAATTTACTCGTTCCATATGAATTCACACGTAGCTATGTTGTCTAAATTTTGACGTTTTAATTAAAATTACCGAAGTTGAAGTTTGATGAAGGCAGGCCCACCCACTTCGACAACATGTGATTTGAAACGGGGGGATTATAATCTGTTATTAACAGGACCTCATTGCTTCGCCATTGCTTTCCCTTTATTAGTGTATTTCTATCAAAACCTAGCTAAACAAGTTGGCTGCATTGCCAGTCACGACACACAAAATGGCCGCCACAAGATGGCTGCCAATAGTGTCGTGCCCCTGCTGACTGATTAAATGACTCGCGTGGAGCAGTGTGGATAGATATAAGCAGATTTTGAAGGGTTGCGAATCAATAAAGAAGAACTCTTTCTTGTCTCAGCCCAAGAGAAGTTTGGGACTTTCTGGTACTTTAAGGAAATTCTCCAGGACATAGAGAATTCCACGCTATCACTGCCAATGTCACTCACAATCATGCTGCACAAATGTCTTATGTAAAAAGGTATTGGAAGAAGCAATTTGAGCTCCCTTTTCATACACATCTACAAATATATGTGCCATATATGTACACTGACATTTGAGGGTACTTCATTGTCTGTATTTTGCATTGTGACAGCAAAAAATTGTGTATCGGCTTGCATTATTTACTATACACTACAACAAATATGTTATGTTCAGTTTTTATTAATAAGCCGGTCTAAGCGAGACCACCACGTAATACCCTGCTACTTGCCACTAAAGCTGTGTAATGGAAAATATATTTTAAAGTGAACCATCATCATAATGCATATTAGATATTTCTATAACCATCCAGGGGTATTTCATGATTGACGTTTAATTGCATGGCATATCGTGTAACAAAGAGAGATGAAATTAGTACTTAGAAATATTGAATATTGCTTACAAAAATACATCATTTTGAATACTTCCTATGCTGTAATACATCTTGCATATGAAGGGCAGCTAGTGCAGCCCTCTAAGATGTGTAATTGTGGTTCACCAAATGGTTTATTGTTCGCTTGATTTCGCAGCGCTCAGTACAGTTATTGACAATCTATTTTGTGGTCGACCTATTTTCACCTTGCATGTAGAGTGTAGAATGTTGACCTATCAAATAGAGCATGATAGCATTGAGTGGAGTATTTCTGACGCTGGGTTTTGTTGGGAGATAAACCTAATGCAAACAGAAATTGATCATTACCTGCAGATGCCTTTGGGAAGGGGGCCATGGACAGGTGTGTAAGCTGAGAACAGATCCAATATCGATTGTCTGCACCCAATCGAACGCTGTCAATGACCTGTCACTAATAAGGTCTATAAAATCATTGCACAATAAAGGACGGAATCAACAAATCAGAAGTCCCCAGACTGCCACAAAAACCGGGTTTACACGCCTCGCTGCCCTGTCGTACTAATTTCTCATTTGCAACCTCAGCACATTTTACAGAACTTTCCTCAGTGCTACTTGCTAGTGCGCAGCCTGCCACTTGAAACAGTGTGTTTGAGGGTGAAAGCATGTGAACTCAGGAGTTAGACACTTTATCAATAATGCCCTGCCATGCACACATTGCAGATACTGAGGTGAGGTCGATAACTCAGGTAATATAACAGGAGCCTTGTTTCTTGCTGGAATGCGACACATTTTCTATATATTGCTCGGTGTATCCGTTTCAAAGGAGTTTTGGTTCTCTGGGGGCAATGACATGTCCTTAAACTGGCAGTGCCTTCCATCAGGCTTCTATTATAAGGCAAGTAAAATACCCCACCCGCGAGGAATGTAGATATGTAAGTTACTCTCAGGTTATCATCATCACATCTGCTTTTGACAGCCTATCAAAGTGGACTCCAAATATAAACATCTGCCTCTTCTTGGCATTTCATCATTACGTCTGCCATGAAAGCAGATCATGAATACTCAATTTACACAAAAATAAAAAATATATAAGTGGATACTAATTACAAAAAAGGCAAGCAAGGAAACATCAAAATGAGTAAATATTTTGTAATGTTTGGATGCTACAGAATGAGAACACCAATGAACTATAGCAATAGACTCTGTGTTGTATTAATGAAGCAGATCAGTGTGTGCCCACATGGCATTAATGTTTGCATTCAATCAGGGCAAACTGAAAGTCTCCTGCACAGAGAAGAGGCCTGTTTCGTAACCATCATGAGCAAGATTTAATGGAAAATGCCTTGGAGAGGATGGTTCCTGAGACACGAGTGGCAAGTGTAATTGTTGTTTGTTTTGCAAATGTTCCCCGTTTGTTGTTGTTTGTATTAAGAGGGGGGAGTGGCGGATGACATTTATGCCTTGTGTTCCATCATATCAGGGCAGCTGAGTGGCAGCAACCCTTTGTGAAAAAATGAGTCAATGATTTTGAGGAGAATGTAAGAGGGGGTTAGCATTGGAAGATGGTGAAAGTAGAGCAAATAGAGATGCCTATGTGAAATTCACCATCAGTTTCAGATGTTTGTTTAATGAAGGAAGCATACTATTAAATGTGCTCCAAAAAGAGCTACAAACCCCCCAACAAACACGAGGAAGGGGCATAGAAGACACATAAGGCCTGGTGGCCCTTAGCACATTAGGATCTTGGGGCCCTGGAGTATACAGACGTCCGACGGCCGTCCCTTGACGCATCAGATCCCTCCAAAATGACGTTCCCAGTGACGTGGACTCTGACGAGTGTATTCAAAGACTAAGAGAAAGCCGATCCTCGAACACAGTAAATGAGGTCTTAGAATGGCAAGGCCAGTGCACTTTGTCTTTCTAAATAAGATGGCTAGACGAAGGGTTTCTCTACAATTGCTCTAACGAAGCAGTGGCCCTCAACCCGGACGCGGCGTCACAACGTCAGAACGGCGCATATCGTGCGTCCTTCGCTGCGTCCTGTGACCTCTAGAAGCGCAACCTCATTACCTCGGGCCCAAATGAGATGTTTCTGACTGTCAGACACTCCTCAGGGAAGATTTACTTTTTCAGCATCACACACCACGTCGCATGATGCTCGTCCCAGACTGCTTCGCTAGCAATTATAAGCAGAAGTGTAATGAGATCTGAAACTATCATCCACTGCTACCACAAGCACGCATCAAGGGCAGTGACCTTTTGCCTGATACCTGTGATTTCCTCTGCTTAGCTTCTACCTACTTGCTTGGTTGTTGCTTGCTTGTTGTTTGCTTGCTTGCTGGCTGTGCAGTGAAGTGCACTCCAATCGTAACTGATAGGTCCATCCAGACCAGAGGTGACTGGCTATCTGAGGATGCAGGTCTCTCAAAGCTCCCCTCCTCCCCCTCATAAATATAGAGGTATGTTTATTGACGAGGAATTCCTTTGCATATTAGCTGAATGCTGGCCACTGGGATCTGGGACAAGAGGAGTGCTTGAGTCGATTGATAGCAGCTTGCTAAGGCAAGGCCTTCTGTTTCTGGCCACTTTGTGTTGGCAGTGTAGGCCCCTTGCTTTTAAGGCATCACTGTATATGAGAAAGGGTTAGCAGGGGGGGGGGGAGTCCGATTTATGAAGACTGCAGTCATTGTGGCACTTGCCAAACAGAAGTTCAAAGTGGAGAGCTTATCCATCTTGCCTTTCATTCATTCAGATTCGTGTGCGGAGCGATTCCCTTCCTTCATTCAGATTCGTGTGCGGAGTGATTCCCTATCATCCTCTGCTTTCTTTCTTGGCCTCAACGGGGCAATCCCTGGCAGAGAGGGTCACAATGGACCCAGCCTCCAATCGGACCCCCCCCCCCCTTCGCTAGCTACCCTGGCTCTCTAGCCACTGTCCCAATGTGGCCCACTCAGTCCCAAGATAATTCTCCCTCCTTTTATTGTTTCAATTGCGGATCTCCCTCATAATACCCAGCCTGTCCATCGAATTATCGAAGGGAAGCTCTTCTCTTCTGTGCCCCTTTTTTTGTGTCCTCCTTTTCATGTAGTCCTCTACTGTAACTCCCACTGAGTTTGCTCAAGTCCCAAAAACATGGCTGCGATTGAATAAGTGGCAAAGCTGTCTTGCCTAGCGCAGGATTCCGACAATCTGCTGGTGTGGTTATGAATGCAATATCGAGTCTTGTTGGACGACTTTGTGGCTGCTACCAGACTGGCTCTTTTAGCAGCAAGAATAGAAGTTTGTTTTAGTCTGTCTTTGTGTAAAGTGTATGACGATAAAGTCTCTTACCGTAGGCAGTGAACACTGTGTCTTTGTACACTGTAGCCGGTGTAGTGCAAGGACCCTTTCTGTCACACACACCTTTACTGCATGCTGCTGTACAATTTGTTTCTGGTGGACAGGCAGCAGCTAGTGCATATTTTGCCTGTGTTGCATCAAATGCATTATGAGGCCTATGTTATGCATTGCCATGCCTCGAATTGAACAAGTGAACTCTCCCAGCTACTGTTGCAGGAAGCAGCAAAACACTGTTCCTAAGGGAATCAATAGGAACACATTTAGGCCAGCAGGAAGCGAAGTGACGTTTGTCAAAGATGTGTCATCTTTCTGCCAATGCTGTCTAAATGTGCATTATAAGGGCAAAGGAAAAACTGGCTAGATCTGACATCTGACTTGTCTCTTCTCTCTCACTCTGTATTCTCCTAGGCATGCCAGAAAGCTTCTCTGCATTGCACTATGTAACTAGTGCAGGCCGATGAATTTTTCAACCACAGAAACAGAAAACTACTACTGCTGCTACTGCAGTTTGGTTGGAAGAGAGTGCTCTTGGTCACTTCTTTGTAACTTTGTAAGATGTTTCTACTCCATGTAGTGCAGTCTATTTCTTATATTTTAGCACACAAGTTCAAATGAAATAATGAGCAATAGGTTTCAGTGTATTACTGTTGAAATTCACTTTTGTTTGGTATAGTTCCAGGCATTTAGAGCCTCTGGCAATGATGGGAGCTGGGACAAAGGGGATTTTCGCAAGTAACACCCTTCCAATAAGTTAGGCAAAAGTTTACCCAGCCTTGGCCCTGCAGAAGGCAAATGAGATTAGGCAATAGGAAGGTTTAGTGCCTTGGGAAGCTGAGCACACTGCAGTGGCTAATGTTCTTAGAGGACCAGTGACGTCACAGATGACGTCATCTGCTGTGGGTTGCCTAGGTGACTTAATCATTTACGCCAGGTCTAATGTCTCATTAGATGTGCACGGGGACTGCTTACAAGTCGCCTTGGGCAGCTCGGTCCCCTCTGAGCCCTGGCCTCGTCCACATTCACAATAGACATTGGCAAATTGCACATCCCAGCTTACACCTGGACAAAGCCCAGTCTACAGCCTTGCACGTTTCATTTGCCAAGATCAGCAAGATACACTCTGACAAATTCGCCTCTGGTATCCCTAGCTATTACTCTCCACTACTCTGGACAAGCTCTGCATCTTTGCCCTTCTTTGCTTAGGTGCTGCAAATTGAATCATCCGAAAGGCTCCTCCGGTAATACTTCGGTCAAAACCAACAAGTTGCTGTGTCTAAGAAAACCCGCTTCATGTAAACGGAAACAAGAATCTTGACAAGAAACCACCCCACTTGAAAGGCCAATTCTATAACATTAATACACATTTATAGTGCAACCCATAAAGAGCGTTCAAATGCAGCCACAACTAGCCAGATTAATCATTGCCTAGCTGGATTTACCTAAATTCAGCTCATTTCAAACTCCAGATTAGCAACACTTTTGATAACTACAGTTAGTTCCATTAAAAATGCCTGTAAAATTGAACCTAGACGAAGCTAGACAACATTTGCTATATGATGCGACCAGCTACTAAATCGAACTATAGCTGGCTACTCAAAGCCGGATCTAAAAGTACATGTAGCACCATTTAGTGAATAAGTTAAGGTTACATACATATTTATGATATATTAGATCAATTAATTTAATTTACCAAGGTTTATTTTTTTCAATGGTGGTAGGTGTAAGCCGACTATAAGCTAGGAGTAGACAGAAGCGACTGACTTTAGCCTGTTAGAGCTACAGCCAGGAATAGGTTGCTAGAGCTGTCTAAAGTCGACCATATTTTATGAAACTAACTATATACTTTATGGTTACTTCCACTGATGATTTAACACTCATACATATATCCTGCAGTCAAATATTATTCATAATGTGGCTTTATAAATAATTGAGAATGATATTATATATTGAGCATTATGAAATATTCTTGTTGTAGCTGCCACAGGCAACCTACCGCTAGATGTAGTGATAGGGTTTTTAGAGTGTGGACTAGCTAAGTCTAGCTTGTATAAAACTGAACTTTATTTCCAGCACTGTACTTGTATTTTTCATGCTATTTAATTAGCATCCCAGTAAAATATGACCATTACATGAAGTGATCATCAGGATTGCCGTTCGGTCTGTCGTGATTTCAAATGAATTGTTTTTGGAGAATGTGGAGACTTTTATGTTCTGAGCATGTTTATATATTTCAACAAATGTCGTGAAAATATGAAACTTACTAGCTTTGAAGTGACATATCTTGGGGGATCCATACCAATGATGTTTTTTTACATAAAGAGATGAGTTCATGGTAGCAAAACTGAGTGATGCAGAAAAAAAAAATGTTGCATGCACTGAAAGAGATATTTCTGCAGGAGTTTTTGCATGTTTTTCATCCTAGCTAGCTAAAAAAAAGAATCAGCTTCATGTCTTGTGATATATAAATGTAGTTGGCAGATGCTGAAACAAAGGTATCTACAGTATGTACAAATTAAGCATTCGGCAGTTGCATACTGCTGGGTGGTCTAATGGTTAAGTACGTATTCTTCCTAAGGTCCCAGGTTCGCATTTCGGAACAGGGTACCTTTATGACCTCAGTTCCAGCTGAATGAGACGTGTAATGTTTGGTTTGGGTTACCATGCTGTCATCTCATTATTCTGTCTGCCAATGGTCCAGGACTTCAGTAAATTTGATTTAGATGCTCTAGGTGTCTGACCCCTCTTTGGCGTCTACAATACTCTACCTTTCAATTGAATATGACATTTCACCTGAATCCACCCAGTTGTGCAGTATTTTGCGATAATACGTAAAGTACATGGCCAAATGTTCCACTTGTGTTTTCCATGAGAAGGATAAACGCATGGAAAACGCATGGTTTCTGCCTAATTAAAGTGAGGCGAAAACCATGCATTTATCCAAATGCATGGAAAACGCACGTAGCACATTTGGCCATGTACAAAAATGTAAGCACAGAGATTATTAATCAAATTAATAAATTTTGAAAGATTCACTATTTTCTTTCATTAGTCACTTCTGGTCACAATGCAGCTGGATTGCCCTTATACATAGATAGTTTGTAACGGAGAGAAGTTATCATTTATGTGGAAAATGTCTAAAAATAGAGATTACACTCACTCTACTATACTCTAGCTGGGTGCTGTAACATAATTACTTACACTGTACAGATGTTATTTTTTATCGGGAGACACACTGGTCAGTGGTCACTGCCCGGTTGCTTATGGTCACTAGTGGTCACTGAAGCACACGTAATACCCATATTTGTTGTCCACCTTATGGCCATAGCAGGTGTACACTATTGGACAGCCATATTGCTTTGGCCGGACACTGGACAAAACAGCATTGAGTGCAATCAGCCTGTTAGGCCAAATGGCACCTGAAGCCATAACAGTGTAATGCCATTTTTACCCCAGTACTTCATCTGTCCTATGTTGGTGAATTCATACAGTTCTTTACAACTGAACTAATCCGAGGATTGCGTTCTGGGTACATGGCAGTTTGTATGTACATGATATGCATTATACTCGTGACAATGGACAGGTGTGTCCTTGCGTGTATGGTTGTTGTTATTTGTCACAGTAATTATATACTGACCTTTTCAGTGCAAATTTCCACAGTTACATGGCCAAATGTACCATGTGCGTTTTCCATGAGAAGGATAAACGCATGGAAAACGCATGGTTTTTAGCTAATTATAATGAGGCAAAAACCATGCGTTTTCCATGTGTTTATGCAAACGCATGGAAAACGCACGTGGCACAATTGGCCATGTACCAACACTGCAGAAATAGCAGCAGAATGGTTATACATTTGGGAGTCTGAGACCTCATCTTATGACCACCTAAATTTTAAAAAATGTTGACATAAGACCACTGAACTTTAGACTCATTAAACTCATTGCTTGCTACCATTCAATATATCACAGGCTAATGGCCTCTTCAGTAGAAAGTCCAGATTTTCCCCTCATTGTGGCCTTAATGATGAGCTCAGCTGAGTTCTGTCTGGCATAATAGATTAACCATCGTGTGCTGATAGAAAGAGCTTGTTAACAACCATTGTGCATGTATTTTGTACATATTGATGGTCAAGTAGTGTCTACCATGAATTTATTTTAAACACGCTTTAACTCTTTAGAAAATACTGAAGGTGGCACATTTCTCCTTGTCGAACACCGTGAGGCCAAGACATTTGGTTCTTATCCCTGGCTTTTCTTTCTTAGCTTTCTTTCTATTTGCTGTTTTCTTTTTCTTGTGCAACTCCATCCAAGCACTTTCCTCTTGCTTGGCTTTGTGCAGTTTCCACTTGCCAGCTTTCCTGTCATGCGGGAACAATGTCCAGACTCGCCACAAATGAATCTTCATTGGTTTGCGTGTTGCGGAGGGCTGTATTTCAAACCCCTATCTCCTCCGAGGCCCCAGTGATGTTGTTTGATCAGCTTTACGCCATTTCACCACGGAACTCGTTTTTAGCAGCCTGTCTTCAAGGGTGATGCGGTCGGCGGAGTGGCACGCGATGGTGGGAACTACTTTCAAGGCAGCCACGACACTCAGCGTGTCTTAGGTGAGACATGGTTGGAGTCTAGATATTAACACGCCTGATAAACAAGGACAGGCTGGCATGCTATTCTCCCAGACCATGACAGGCTCCTCCACCGCTGTAAGACCTGGCACTAATTGTGGTTCTATCAGTTGCTTGAGAAACAGGCTTCCCTCCAAAGTTGCTGGCATCAAATTTCGGTGTCTACTTCCGCCAATGATGATGCAGCAATAAGCACTTTTTTTTCTTCCCAGGAAGAGGACAACAGCTGGAATATGAGAACAGGAAAGTGGCACTTAAAAAACCCCGTGGACTATTTGTCAAATAGAGCTGCAAAAAAACACAAAAAACAACACCTGTCGTTTTGAAGAATTCTGTATGTGTCTCATTGTCTCAGGACACAAACACCCAAATAATTTATGAGCTAAATGAATGTTGGTATGGTTTCATCTGTCCGAGGCATTAGAATGCCAAGATTAAAAATAGGCATAATCTCAACAGAAATGAAGTATAATGAAAGAAAAAATATTGAAGCTATTTTCCTAACATGGGAATGTTATCAGTTCTTATATAAATGTGAAAGATAAACGTAAAAACTAGAAACGTCATTTGCATGAAATGATATGATTGAAATTCAGTTTCATTTGGTCTGAAGTGTATTGAATTTAAGATTATATATATATGAAACTCCTTAGAAAAATGAAATCTTTGTTGAAAAATAATAATGTAATCATAGCATACCATTGCATCCAATGGTGATGTTAGAGACTGTCAGTTAGAACCTTTAGCTTGTTTCCATGCAATCGATGAGCCCATTTTCAATACAACAAATCATTCACGTGATCATATCCTTTATAATAGCGAGTGTATCTGTGGCCATCTGTGAGTGATGGCATGTTGAAAGGCATGCTTTTTTCCCCATTACAACAATACAAGATATGAAACAATAGATTGTATTATCTGTTGCGTTGAAATGACATGGCTGTGATGATCCTTATAATGACATGCCACACAATTACCCAGTAATGCCCTCAAGCATTATATATGCCGATGTATATTTATCATTATATTCTAACAATAAATAAATTTAATAGAATATTAAATCCCATTTGCAAACAAAAAGTGGTGTTTGAGGAACCTATTTGCTTATTTTTGTAGTAAGTTTATTGTAAAAGTTTATTGACCAAATATGTCAGTATAATGATTGATAATTATGGGCTTTTTATTGGATGGATGGTGATTTGGTTATAGTTTGTTTTTGTCACAACTGGCAGCCATAAATGTAAAAGATGGGAAAATAAAGGTATTAAAATAAGCTCAGTCGGACAATAAAGCCGTTGTTGGCAGTTAGTAGAATGTACTTTTGTTGTTGTGAGGTCATTGACCTCCTGATGCCGTTAATGACACACTCAGAGCCACTTAGCGAAAAACAGACGAAGTACTAACACTCCATCTGGCGGAGTCTGGGCGAATCGTATGACCTGTAGATGCAAGGTGCGCCAAACAATGCGGAGGCGGCCCATGCACCAACACTTTCCCGTCAAAAGACAAATATTTGTGGAGGAACGAGCCTAAATGACTACACGGCCAGGGAGGAAATTGTGGACCGTCTAACCAGGCCTGTCCATGCATATCCTCTGTTGCTGCTTCCGGCGACTGGGGCGCCCGATAGCGGCGGATCGCAGCACTACTCCTCCTTCCATTTGTTGTCTTCCTGTAGTAAAGCAGAGATAGCATTGTTGTGGATTGTGTTTAGAACCTGCACCATATATGCTCTGATATCAGCATTTGTGGAGTTTACGGCCTATTTTAGCCTGAAGCAGAAGCAGTATCATCAACAGCAGCAGCAGCAGCAGCAGCATCTTTTCTTAGGGGTGATGCTATTGTCCTACCCCTAGCTATTGTTGCCCTTACCCCAAGTGTATGTTTACGCCATGCCAATCTAGGGGCCCTTGCTCTTTCGCACATATCTAACAGCAGCCACCCTTTGCCATCACCTCTATTCTATATTCGCCTTCATCCCATATTCCTCCGCGCCTCACTGCTATCTCTAAATAGGTAGCTTTACCCGTTTGCTTGTGATGTGTTCATCCGCACTACTTTACGTCAGCCCCCAGTTATTCCAGGTAACTCGGCAATATTCCGCTTAATGCTACCTGAGAGTCGGTTGATTGGAACTACTTCGCGACCCTGTTGCACCTAGTCCTTTTAATCACCAAATTGGAGTTCGTCCTCTGTGAAGCAAAGAGTTCCTCCTGAAGTCTGTGATTTTTCCTGTGACCTTGGGGTGGTGACACCAAGTGCTCTGGAACTCTTGAGATTTCATTAGTAAAGTGCAGAGCATCTAATGCTTCGATCAGGGCTTCTCTAGTGTTGCTAAATGGTAAGATCGAGTTGGTTGTAATCTGAAAATGACAGATTGCTGAATTTCCATACCACTAAGAAACGCATGGGATGAGTTAGTTAATAAGAAAGTATAATGACCTTTATGACATTGTTCAGATCCTGTGGAGTATTCATTCCAAATTTGGTGAAGATCCCATACAGAAGTATTTCCTATGGTACTGTACAAAAGGTTATATTACATCCACTGATCTGTTATGTGGCGTGGACTCCATATCTATCATCTCATCATTACGTCTGCTTATAGCAATGTCCTGCAGGATAAGCCTTGCGCTTCTAGCCCTGAGACAGCGGACCTTGAGTGCATTTGCACCCGAAGTTGCGGACTCGTGCATTTATGTTAAAAACAGACATACGCTCGCTGCTATTTCACACCTTCGTGGGTGCTCTATGCAGTTCAGTGGGTGTTTGGAGAGGTCATGATTTTGCACTCTGTGTCGTGGTGTCATATATATATTTTTTTATTCCTCGTTCCAAGCACCGCGTATGGCGAGACACGCCATTAAGCCGCAACTTCCGACGTCACGAACCGACGTTTTGCGTTACGTAAGACGTTCGTGGATGACGAAATGGCTGGCGATTTGGACGACAAGGCACGACGTCCTCCCTCCCCCCCCCCCCTCACACACACACACAAAAAACGCACATTTGCAACTTGCAAACACATATATGAAAAAGTCGCGTGTGCCTCTCAAGATTCCCAAGAAATTAAAAGTGTTGTTTTTTGTTTTTGTTTGCCTCTGACGAATAAACTCACTTCCTGTATACGTGTTAAGAATGGCCTTCAAGGTCACGTCCTTGAAGATTCCAAAATGGCCACCTCCTAAAATTAATAAAGCCGCGAAATTAAACGCAAACAAACAATGATTGAAATTTACTTTTGAATATCAAAGAAATCGAAGGAAAATATTAATTGTACTCAGCAAATTCAATGATTCATATCAGTTGCGTTTTTGTTTGGTGAAGCCCTGCTACGTCACTGATCACATGGCATGATGTACGTCGGCTCAGCAATGAACTAGACCAATACGCCCCCTGGTGTAATATTAGGGCCTCTGTGGTCAGATTGGACATGGGACCCAGCGCTAGTAATCTAGTTAAGCATGGCATTGGGCGCCCTGTCTCTTGATGTTGCTGTAGCCAAAGTGGAGCTATTGACAAGCCTGTTGTGGCAGAATGCTTTCCATGCAACCATTAATAAGTCAGTGTGTCATGTGAGGTGCAATTAGGCAGGCCATGTATCAAGCATGTTGTAAACATGTCTTGTTTTGCTTGCTCTAGCAATATTGAGGCTACTAGGCCCTGTAGCTGTGGTTTTGCTGCTCTCAATCTAATGTTACCCTAAAACCCCTTCCCTCAAACTTAATTCACTGTGTTCATCATGTTCATCAACTTAAACTAAGCCCAACAACCCCCTGAAAGACATCATTAACGCTCAATTAATTCCGCAGCGACTTCATCATCAGGTGTATTTATAGAGGGCGCTTATCACTCTTGTTTTTGCTTCTTTCTCCTCATTATCGCTCGGGCTTTTCTTCCTTCTTTCCCATCATTTATCTCACTTCCCGTTGACACCTCCTTCCCCGGGGTTCCTCTCCAAGTTTGTTTTATATCTCAATCATCTATTATCCTTATCAGTGACGATGTCTAATTCAATCTTCACATTCTATGAAGTTGGATGGTCTAATGGTTAAGGCTTCTCTGAAGGTCCCGGGTTCAGCTACAGGATAGATTCGCAGCCTTGGCAAGTTTCATGCGCTACCTATAAGCTGGATGAAAATGGGTGTGTCTTGCAATCTGTGTCTGTGCTGAAGCAAGCTTGCCATCCACATATGAGGTAATATCTCATCGATTAATTCAGGAGTACCACAAGGACCCATCTTAGAGGGCTGTACTGCCTGTACTATCCTAATCTCAAACACACATGGGGTAAAGGCGTGCCATGGTGTTGCTTACCCTCTGTCCCAAATACTTCCGACAGTTCATGTATCCCTGGAGTACCACAAGGACCCAACTTAGAGGGCCTATCCTCATCTCAAATGAAGCATTAATTTGTGGAATTGGTTTGGCATCAGTCTGGTGGATGTAACCCAAGCATTGATGCTAATACAGACAGTCTATTCTCGCTACACATGCTTTAATTAAGACAGGCTTAAGCATTGATCGGTTTTGGTCACACAAGCCTCTCTCAGTGACCTTTACATGCAAATGCAGTCATTGCTTGCTTAATCAGAGCAAACATATACATGGGGATAGATTTATCCGTTGGCTGTGTGTCAATAATTGTTTCTTTTTTTCTTTTTTCCTATATTGTCTCTCTTTCCATTCTGTTTGTTTTTTGTGTTTGGCCATGAAACTGTAGGAAATATTTGGCACAAGGTTGGGAACATTGCCTTCTGCAATAAAACACGAAGTGTCTGACATTGCATTGTGCCAATATATGAGCAACGAGAAGAGAAACATAAAGCAGAATACTTGCGCTCTAAAACCCTAGAAGATCATCCACTTAGGGAGGAGAATAAGAGGACTAGATTTACATACTCCAATTTGTGATTCATTGCAGTGATTAAGATATTATTAAGGCTGCATGAATTGAGGCTTTGCTTAATCAATATTGAGCCGGATTTTTGCGAGTTAAACATTGGAGTATTCACACTTTTGACAATTGCGTGAGAGACTTGTGAACAATACAATTTAGGACTCGTTATTCAACCTATAATTGTTCAGGCAGGCGGACTGATTTATTCAGCTGAGAGACGCCCCTGTCAGTTCGGTGTTAAATTTATTGCTGCTTTAGCATTGCAATTCTTTCTTTCTGTTACCATTGATTCTGCTCAGTGTAGCATTTGCAGATCTGGCGTTTGCCAAATGTGTCTGTGGATGAAACGATTTCCAAGGCATCTCATTTGCTTCCCTTCCTCAATATATGCAACTTCTGTGCACTGGCATAGGCTTCTCTGGTGAGCAATCATGTTTGAACATTTCCTACTACAAAGGTGTGGCAGCACTTTTTTGTTGTAGAAAGCTTTAACTCCTGCCATGTGACCTCAGTGCTATTTGTTTCGTAAACGCCAAAATACTTGAAAGCCTGTTCGAATGGTTTCTTTGATCTCAAAACTTTTTGTGGTTGTTTCCATCTCTGAAAATGGTTTGTTTCCTTCCCAGCTTCATTGCTCCTATCGCTAGATTTAGTTGTCATCCGTTGGGCGTCATCCATTTGGTATCATCCATTGAATGTAATCAAGCCATCTTTTGGTATTTGGTGGACAACATTTAGTGGTGTATTGTATTCATAGTTACTGCACAAGGCATTTATGGTGACATGGTGTTAACAGCAAGTTAAAGTACAATGCTGCTGCATGATGAGAATAATATGGGGTACAAGGTTCATTAAGGTGGTATTTATAGTAAGGTGTTTTTAATGCAAGTTTTACTGTATAAATATGTATAAAATATATATGTACTGTATATGTATACATAATATAAATGTTTTATACATTTGTATTTAAGTTGCCTCAACTAAGCTCTTTGACTGTCAATTCTCTAATCGGCTTGCCTTCGTATAATTTTTCACCAAACTGTGGTTCTCGTCTGATAACTTACAATTGTTATCGTAACATTCTCATTGATAAAATGTGTAGATACTATTGTACATTATAGATACTCTTATTACAGTCATCGTGCCATAAGATTACTGCACTGCATTTATGTCTGCACGTGTTTGCATTATATTATTGGTTGTTATTGCCATGTACCATTGGTTGTCTGTTTGTTGCCATTGGTGGTGGCTCGTTCCAGTATCAGCTTGCTGGAGGCAATTTGGGGCCATGGGCAATCTTACTAGGCGATTTCGTAGCGATGGCAACGTTTTCTGTCCACTGATATCAGGGCATTAATCAGAGAGCATGTCGCCATCAAAATTCCCTCCTGTCAACATGAAATTGGACGTTCTGACTGTTACAAACCGATATGATCTGAGCTCTGTGCTTCCCATGGCCTTCATGCTCCCCATTCTTAGGTTTGGAGAAGCGTTTCTTTGATGCATTGAAGCCCTGTCAGGAGTGTAACTCTTGTGACGCTGTAGTGACACTCTCGTGACATTAGCCATCACATTGAGTGGTTACTGAAGATGGATTCGTGTGTATTTCTGTCTCACTGACTTACATATTCACATACACTTTGGATAATAGCTTTCCAACATGTTGACATATTGGCAGGTAAGGTGATCGCCTGCTCCACAAAGCTTCTCTCATGTAAAATGAGATGGCCTGAAAATTATTAAAGCTCGCAGCATCAAAAATGGGCTTGTTTACTTACTGCTTGTGCTGTCTTTCAGAAATAGAGCTACAAAAAAATAAACTACAGGTAGACCAGAAAAGCACATATATAGATTGTAGACAAGAAATGCCACTGAAACTGCAATCACATTATGACCATTCTTTTCTTCATTCTGGCTGTATAGACTTTATCTTGGAACATACATCATTGGCAATATGGTTATGTATGTCATATGTACATGGCCAAATGTGCCACGTGCGTTTTCTTTGAGAAGGATAAACGCATGTGGCAAAAAGCATTGTTTTAAAATGAGGTGAAAACAAAGCATTTTCCATGCGTTTATCCAAATGCATGGAAAACGCACGTAGCACATTTGGCCATGTAGAAGTGATCAAAGGTATAATATTGAAGGCATAACGACCTACAGACATGTAGGTATGATCTGGTCAATTTTTATGATGGGAGATGGTAAAAATGACAATTCTGTTATAATTTTTTATAGCTGTAAGTACATATATTGGATAGAATGAGGCCGGAGTGTTCGGTTTCAGTGCAACGTTTTGAAAGCAGTTGACTTTAGTTGCCTGAAGCCATAACTATCCATACCTATCTAGACCTATCCATTTCTTTCTGCATATATCTTTTGGGTAGTTAACCCTACTCCATGACAAGATACTCTCCCCTAATAAATCAAACATTGCCATCAGAAGTAGGACTATGTGAGACGTGTGGTTAACAGTTTTGAATTTTAATACCATTGCACCATTAATTCTAATTCTGTAGTTTCGATTCCAGTAGGCTTGTTAGCTCTGAATACCTCTGAATACCTCTGAGTAGCTGGATTGGTTCATAGTTAAATGTGCCAAGTGCGTTTTCCATGGAAAACGCACGAAGCACATTTGGCCAGGTATGTCAATAGGCAACGTTAGGTAGCAATATAAATGTCGTGGTCTGGCTAAGTATAGCTTCTAACTGGCCAATCTCAGGCCAATGGCGAATACATGGCAGGTAGAAAGGTAAAGACTAAACAGGGCATTTTTCTTTCTTATATTAATTCAATCTGAGCGGCTGTGTGTTGTGCCCTGGGCCGCTGATTCGCTTGATGTGCTTTCTTTATCACTTGAATTCGATTTCCTAAGATTTTCCCCACCTTTTGTGGCTTTGTGAGGCAGCCTAGACTAAGCCTCTGTCGCCCGATCCCCTCGCTCATCTTTCTTTTTGTCATAGAAGCTTTCGCAAATCAGCTTTGGAGTCAGTGGCTAGAAAAACATATGTATGAAGTTACCATGAACTCATTCGCATACCTGGCAAAAACATCTCCTATAATACTGGTCATTTCATGCATAGGACATGTCATATTCCACTTCTACATGGCCAAATGTGCCACGTGCGTTTTCAATGAGAAGGATAAACGCATGGAAAACGCATGGTTTTTAGCTAATTATAATGAGGCAAAAACCATGCGTTTATCCAAACGCATTGAAAACGTACGTGGCCACAATTGGCCATGTATGGTACTCATATTTCTCATAGCATATTTCCGCAATCTCTTCTATTGTGTCATATGGGCATTTGTTGATCATACAAGTCATAAAATGCTGATTAATTTGGACGGAATGATGATCCAGTCAGGTGCGGTGCCCTCTGTAAGCTATTATTGTTTTGTTGTCATCGATGTAGCTTAACAGGTTACATACATTGTCTATGTATTCACTGTACTATAATGATAATTTCAGGGGTAGTTTGGCCAGGTATTGTGATAAACAAAGGGTTACGTTGGCATTTGTGATATTTGTTGTTCCATATGGTGGCAGATTAAAGCAATAATCGTGGGTTAGTTATACTCCATGTAAAAAGTGTTAGAGGTAGTACAACCGTCTTTTGGTAGGAGTTTTGTTGTTAGGCCATCATGAAATCCTTTACAGCTATCACTCATGGTTTAGTGTGCTGCAAATGAAAGGGCCAAAAGGTTTTATGTAAGTGTACTTGGCAAAAGTATTCAGGTGACACATGCAATGATGTTTTTGTATAGATTTGCACCAGGTGGCCCTGGTATACCTTTGCTTTTATGGCCGAAACAAGGGGCACTTACATGTACCAGCCAGGGCTCAAGAGAGGGCAATAGCCGAAACCAGCAGTGCAATTACAGGGCAGCCCGGACAATCGCCCACATATATCTCATTTAAGCAAGAACTTGAAAGGTTCTGCTTAGCTGCCATTTTGTAAATCTTGATTTGACTCCTCTGCCTGACATTTGCTGGGAGGCCGCCTCTTGCTGTCATTTAGTGGCTCAGATTGCCGGCGTCTTAGATTGCGTCCCTGCGACTCTCATTACGTTGCGACGTCGCCACCTCTCCTTGCGCTACGCTAGACCAGAGTCATGTTTTATTCAGTTCCAGCCACGACTCTGTTTTTCCTCCGCCAACCGCATCTTGGTCGTCACAACTAATGCACTTCCAGAATGAAAGAAGAAAGAGTTCTGTCCTTTTTTTGTTTTTGCCTGCGCCCCAGATGTTGTCTTGTCTATAGCCACTCACTGAGACACTGCAGGACATTACATGACATTATATAAGACAAGGGGAATCTTGCACACTGCACAGACGCTGTTGCACCAAGAGTGTAGAGTGAGACACAAAAGGAATTTATGGCATCATATTCATTCCCCAAAACAACACGAACCGGCCTAATGTGGTCCCAAATAGAAGCAAGTGGCTTTTATGACAGCGAAGATGCGCAAACGGCCTGTTGTTTCTGCTGCTGTTGCTGCTGCTGCTGCTGCTGCTGCTGCTGTGTGTGGTCGTTGCTTTTGTTGCTGGTGTCCTCCAAAGCTTGTGTTTCTGCAGTTCGAGAATGCTCTATTCTGCTGAAAGGTCCTGCAAATTGCTGCCGCCTTTGAAAAGTGTGAGGATGGTCACTCTGAATGAAAGCTTTAATGAAATTCGGCTGAGCGAAAGCGCTTGTCTGAAAGCTGCGCTCGAACAGATACTCATCTGAGAGAGAAGCGATGAAAATTTCATGCATTAAAGGGAGAGTGGGGGCAGGCCGAAGTAGAGGGGGTGCAGAGAGCCTCGGCCTGCTTGCAATAAGCCACCTCGGTGTTAGAGGGCATCTCGCGCACTTATGCTGCTATTACGAAAATGAAGTAAAGATCAGAGCAGTCTTGGGACTCTTTCCAATTCAATTTAGGCGAATTGGCCGGCTGGCCGAGAGAGATTTGGACGGCAGTTTGCTCAGACTGTCTTCTTGAATATTATGACGGAGTGCAGGCTTCGATGACGCTGCTAGCGGCGGCTAACAGGGGGGCAGGGGGCAAGGGGGGTTGGAACAGGGCCAGGGGGCATTTGACCTTGTGGCTCGTAACGGGACGTGGCCATAGTACGAAGAGATGGGAGGGGGGGTCGCCCCCATCACGAGGAGAGAGAGTACTAGGCGCTCCGTCTCGTTATACCGGTCACAATTCATACATGGGGCCATCCCGGCTTATTGGCTGTCTGCTCCGATGGGCCACTGGCCGACCACAGGGTCTGTGATCATTGCTGGAAATGATAGAGACTAGGTAATGGAGGCCTGGTCCTGCTTAGCCCTGTCAACTCCTTACATCCACTGCTTGTCACCCTGTTTCCTGCATACTACCTCTAACCCCCCCCCCCCCTTGCAAAGCACTGGTCTGTATATGATTGCGCCAACCGATCGTAAAATAACTGCCTTTATAACTGAACCCCCCCCCCCCCTCCTCCCTCCATCCCCTAACCATCGCCTTCATCTGATTCGCTTTGGTCAGCATCAACTGGTACTGATTTCCATGCTTCATGGTGAAAGGTTTTCACATCTTACTCATGTTCCCATCGTCATATTTCATGTCTTTTTGGCTATCTCATTTCATGTCTTTTGGGCTGTCTCATTCACTTTTGTGGACATGTGTGTCTTCCACTCAATGTGATTTCCTTGATGCGCGTTTTTGTAGCGATGTTTTTTTTTTTTTTGCATCACTGCAAACTCATAAAACAGTTGTGACTCCATCCATGTTTCCTTTTGACTGTGATGAGATCAGAAGCTTCTGCGAAGCCCATTACGAAACAACTGAATGTACCATCTCCATCAAACAGCAATGTATGTTTTTTTTTCCTACAATGTCAAGGTCATCCGCAGTGTACTTTCTGAGTAGAATTTAAGTCCAGTGGCCATCAAACTGACCATTAGCCAAAACAGGTACATAACTGCGTGTAAAAGGTGTATGAGCCGGAGTCAGTGTATATACAACATCATTAGCAGCAAAGAGATGTCACAGAGTAACTTGCACTGTACCTTTCCCATCAAGGAAGACAAAGCAAAAACCTAGTCTTTTCTGTTTACGATCCCTTCCATTTCTGAGCTGGCCTCTCCTTGGAAGAACCTCGGCAGGATTCGTGCATCGTCGGCATTTTCCGTAAGTAACCTTGGCAACCATGTTTGCGCACCTGCGACATTCTTGACGTCCCAGAGAAACTCAAGGCGCTGTATCAATACGTTGAGAGATAATTTAAGCAGAAATACACATTATTTTCCTTGTAAAATTCGCTCAAAATGAGCCGCTGATGCTTAATTGGAAAGACCCTATTGAAAATGCTATCTAAACTGGAAAAACAAAAACGCACCTTGCGAAATCTGATAATGAAGCCATGCGCAGGACCACAGGTGCGAACGGCTGCGGTCCATTGTTCCTCAAATTCCAAAACTCATGGCCACATGATCGCGTCCTAATTAACATGACGCAGTGAAAGGAGGACCCAGCGGGACCAGTACGCTTGTCTGAAGTAATTTTGCTCCGCGCCGTCCGCTTAGCTGGTCAGTCCAATTTCCTGTGACCGTTTTTTGTTGCTCCCCGGACCTGTTTGATTTAAACAGCGGTCCATCAAATTCGGCCTTCCTTCCGGAGGGCCTTGTTTTAATCTCTTGCATTTAATACAGCTTCCCATATGTGCAGGCAGGACAACATTGGGATAGAGTATACACCTGGCCTTGCCAACATAGGAGAGGCTCTATCAGCATGGCTCCCAATGCTTATGTCGTTTTGCTTATACAAGATGTTCAGAAGTTCTTGGCGCGCGAAAGTGACTATGTAAGCAAAAATACAACTACAAAGTACACATTTATGGCTTTAAAATTTCTGACAACAGTGTATTTTAGTAACTGCTCAACACTGTATCATCCATGCACCCTTGATAGTGGAAAGAATTGCACTTATAACAGAGAAACTTATCCCTGGTAATTAGATGGTTGGACAAAGTAGCGGATTTAGGGGGGGGGGCGGGGTTCAAATCCACCCTTGTGCTAGTATATTTTAATTTAAAAATATTAGAAAAATTCAGTTGTTCCAGCAATATTTTAATTTGTCAACCTCCCCCCCCCCCCCCGCCCCGTGAAAAAAATTCTGGATCCGCCCCTGGGGAAACACACAGAATATAAAAGAAAGACAGTCTAGAAAATCTAACTGTATTTCGTGTTACCTGTCTCATGGCAGCACATAAATGGTATACCCCTGTATGTAGGTCCTATTGAACATATGATCAACTATAGTTTGTCTTTTGGTGTGGGATAAACATGTAACTACAGTGTATAAAGTAACGAATAATTGAGTGTGTATTTTCGAGGTCTTCACCCCTTTAGTGTTGCCACCCTTGCCACGAGTAGGCCCTACATACTTTCAAGGGCACCCCAGCTATCAGGTGCCATGATGCAATGATGGTGAAAGAATGAAGCTGCAGTAATTTACTACATGGAAATGGTTCATGCAATTGTAGTTTGATTATAATAATATGTATTATTCTATTGAAGCTGAGACCAAAGGTCAACATAATTTGCATAATCAAGGTCTCCTTCTTCTAATGATATTTCATCCATATTTGGATCGTAATGTCCTGAACGATAATAATGTACTAGTTTAAATATATGGATTCCTAAGTCGGGTAGAATAAACTTAGTTCAGAATGTGAGTACAAGAGATTGAATAAGAAACTAATTTTCTTCTTTATACCGTCATATTGCTTGGTTTAGGGAATTGAATTTAGGATTGTTTGGGAAGCTGACAACACCTTGCCCACTTGACTTATAATCTTCAGTAGTTGAAACTTGAATCGGGCATTAAGGATCTCACTGCTGCTGCATATGGATCACAGATTAATGGTACTGTATTAAAGGGGAACTAACCCCTTTTGCACTTTACCTCTCAGATGTTAGCTTGGGTCCATAAAAACACATCCACGCTTTGCATAATTTGTTAATATGCACTGGTAATGAAATATCCTGCATTTATTAGCTCCGTGTTGTGAACTACGGAGGCCGCCATTTTTTACTTTTGTGGTGTTTTGCACTGACCGGAAATACGTCACTGTTGTACTAGGTCTTAGCATGGAGTCACTAGAGTGGTCTTAGCCAATGACAGCCAAGTATTCTGGAGGCTCGACATTGCAATTCTGGTGAGAACAACTGTTAGCTTTAGATACAGGTGTTAATTGCACAGTTTCAGAGCAGTTCTTACAGAGTGTCAAGTTTTGCCATTGAACTATTTGAGACAATGCAATTAGTGAGAGAGAGAGAATTTATTAGACCAAATTAAATAAACAAACAAAAGCAGCAAATTAAAAGGAACAACAATAAGCAGTAAATACATATAATCTCTTTATCCTTGGTAATGAAAATAAAAAAAAATAATAAAATACATTTATATATAAATAACAATATCTAAATATAGAAATAATGATAAGATGAAAATGAAAGTATGGCAAACAAATTGCACATTTAATAAAAAGTTTACAACAGGGAGTGCTTAATTGTGATTGTGACATCAACTATATTCTGTGTATGAAATTATGTACTGGGTGGTACTGGATGGTCTCACAGATTATAAAGCAGCCAGCAGAATTAACAATATAAAACAGACACAGCTATCAATTATCTTGCTATGTAATACAACTACTGAATGTTTGGGTAACTGAGTACTAATTAAATGAATTTTTAGTAATTTAGAGCAGTTTACATTATATTAGACTTCAGCATTGTATGCAAAAAATTTATTATGTTGCCAAATAAATCTATCTATCATTCGTCCACTGTTTATTAGTGAAGCTTTAAAAAAATTGTGTATTGGACAAAGTTTTGTTGAAAATGAGTTTTTGATATTTATATTTTATTTTAAACTGGTAGGCCTATATTGATAATTAATATATATTATTCTTAGTAAAGAAGGAGATGCTGCCCTTAAAACATCCCCACTAACCCTATATATACACTAAATATAGATACTACGAAATATATTGATCCTATAAATAATACTACTAATGCCTATATGCCTATTCTTAGATACAAATTGCTCATTGCAATCAATACAATAATTAGCTATAATTATGCTGTATTCCCAAAACATTGCAATTAACACCCTTTATGTTGTTGTTTTATCTGTTCTGGTTATAATTGGAACAATGTAACAGCTTGTAATCAACAGGATTATGAATTGATTTGTATTGGCTGAATGCATATATGGCCTTGACATAGTACATAAGTGACGTCACTGTCTTGCGTGCCATGTACAAAAATGGCGGCCCCCAGCATGTTGGCGGTTGGTGTAAATTGCACTTTCAATTGGCTTGAAATCATATCAAACCAGAGTTTAAGACATTTCCTTTCACTGCAATATATTATTTAACATATAATTGAACTTTTGAAATTAACATACAAACTTCCATTAGTTCCCCTTTAACAATGTTTTTCTTAGCAACCATCCTCCGAAACATCCATAGAGTTTGCATGTTGGTGCTGCACTGAATTGCCAGTTTGCCAATCAAGACTCCATTACCAATGGCTGTTGGCATCTAGTCCAGTTCAGTTCTAATGCTTCTTGTGTTCTGCGTTACCTGTAATTGAAATTATTCATTGAGCTCAGGCTGCACCACACAGCCATTGGGGGACCTTGGATCCCACATCCATCATCCAGCGCGGAGGATTTTGTTTTGATTCTCAGCAGAAAGAAGTCTCATTTAGCTCGCATAAAGGACGAGTTTAAAAAGGCACAAGCAGCGAAAAAAAATATAAAAAATAATAGAAAATGAAACGACACAGAAAGGAGGGAAGGTGAAATAGTGTTGTGTTGAAAATAAAAATCGTTTTTGTCAACTAAATGGTACTGCTCAATGTCTTTTCTCTTGATGCCTTTGTCTATTGAGATTATTTTAAAGTAATCATCTTTGATTGGTGGTGTATAGTTAATATTATGCCTTGTACTCGGTGGGTATGCTGAGGCAAGTAAAATACCCCACCCATGGGGGTGATAGATAGATAGATAGATAGAAAGATAGAAAGATAGATAGACAGATAGTTAGATAGATAGATAGATTGATAGATAGATTGATAGATTGATAGATTGATAGATAGAATGATAGATAGATTGATAGATAGATAGATAGATAGCTGGATAGATAGATAGATAGACAGAGATAGATAGATAGAGAGAGAGATATACATAGATAGATGTAGAAAGTGCAGCCCTCTAAGGCAAGTTTTTGCCGATATCTAGGGTTGATTGATGAGATAAGAGAGAGGAGGAGTCCACCAATGTTACACATTATACCTCATGGGTGGGGTCTTTTACATTGTGTGCATTCCAGGCCATATCATCTCATCACTACATCTGCCTCTGGTGGCTGGTCTGATAAGCTGACCAAATAGACATTAAAATATCTTCAAATGATAACAATAAAAGTGTAATGCAGCTCTCTTTTATCTTTATGGCATGCTTTTTTGTACTTATAACATATATTTTTAAATAATGACATTAGTATTTTAAAATGAGAGTTTTACATTTTACATATAATGCATGTGCAGTTGCTTTGATAATGTGCAGCTGGTTCGTTCAGATATCTTCGTGACGGATGTGAACATTTCATAAGTAATTTTTCCATCACATATTTTTATCGTGAGGCACAGATATCTGAAGCTGTTTTATGGAACTGGAGGCTTATGATTCTACGAAACGAATCTTAAAAATTTGCACCAAGCCAGGAATTTAATTAAATATATGTTACAGATGTCCCTTTGTGGAGATGCAGCTTCATTAACATTTTTTCAATCCAAAGTATAAGGAATCTACATATGTTGTACATTTCAATATTTTGCAATCCACAGAACAAGAGACCAGGAATATTTTTCAATATTTTTGAATCCACAATATAAAAAAACTAAACCGAAACATTGCTGTCATTTGCAAGCAAGGCGATAGACATGATGCTTCTCGTCGCGAGGCAGTTTGTCGGACTAATAAGAAACCACGTTTTAGTCAATGGTATAGCAATGCTTATAAAGGTGGTGGGTGGATTAGGGCTTTATGTCCTATATTTCTGCACCTGATGGGCTAATCAGGACAGGCAGGGACCATGGCAGTGAGATGATGGCCGAAACAGCCATCCAACTTAGGCTCGATCGGGAATCGAACCCGGGACCTAGTGGTTGAAAGCCCAGCGCACTACCACTGAGCTAGGTCCTCACCCCAATGCTTATAAAGAATCAGGCATTCAATGTACAGTGTAAAGTCTCTTAGTTCTACACTACAGTGTCCTCTTTATGCTGGTATTGTCCACTGTTGTCCAGTTCCTGTGATGACCATCAACTTGAGAACGCCGCTCACGGATGGACTACGACAATGGCAGCTTAAGGAAGAACATCCGCTACCGACAATGGCCCCATTATCGCCCGCCGACGAGCAGAATAGCTTCCTGTGCCTCCAAGCTGCTCATAACGTTAAGACAACCTTAAGCCAATGTTAAGACAATGTTGACATTTCCACTAACATTACACGAGTGTAGGTCGTTTGTGCATCGCTGATGTGGTTCTATATCACCCATGTGTTCTTGCTGGAGTTGATCTGGGTAGCTCAGTGGTTAAGACCTTCGTTAGCTCATCTGTTTGTTGTGCATTCGATTCTCAAAATTGCCTTGTTCATAAGGTATACCCTAAACTATATAACTAATACAAGCAAAAAGTTATTTGACACTATGAGCCAAATTATATGGATACCAAATTTTATCACTCATATATACATATCTGCCACAGCATAACAGGTTAGACACTGAAATTATATATGTAAGAATGTTTCACTCTATCTTGCTTTAATTGTTAATTTAGCGTTATTTTGACATGGTCAGTGTCACATAAACACGTGTCTTTTCTTTTTTGTTAGCTGAACTACTAATGAATTTAGACCACATAATAAAGATAAGGGTGAAGAAAGCTCTTGACCTCTCCTCTGCTTACAATGCTTAGTCAATGTCCTACCAATCCATCCAGTCCCATTTTGCTTGCAAGAAACCAGTAGCTGCAATTCTCTTGGCTTAAAATTCCAGCCTTGCCTAAAATATGATCGCCAAGGGAGGAGTTCCATGCATAGTTTAGATCGGCGGATAGGTATCCATTTAAAGGAGTCTGGTTTTGAGGCTAATTCAATTGTGCCTTGCAGATAGTGGAGGCTTGGCCTGACTTACTCTATGCTGTTACGGTGAACTCTGAGACTCCAACCTGAGCCTACAGACGAACAACCTCTCATTTTCTGCTCGAAGTTTATGACGTCAGATAGCAACATCATACAGCCAAAGGAACAGGAGACCTTGTATAGTCCCCTCGGTGGATAATGCAGAAAAAAGAGAGGCCCACCCCACTTGAAATTGCATCGAAGTCATAAAAGATGATGGTGAGCTAATTTTATCCGCCTCATCTCTCCCTCTCTCTTCAATTAGCTGTGGCAGGAAGACACGACTCCAGTTTGCCTCCCTAAAGGAACAATTGCGCTTGCTTAATGAAACGAGATTTTGGTGTGATCATAGCATCTTATATTGTGCCTCATAAGATCGACCCCCGAAGCAAACATTGCCCGATGATTGCAGCAGCATTCATGCTGCCGTTTTATTTTGGCCGATTCTACCTGTTCCTTTATTGGCCAGTTCTGTTTCTTTTGACCTTCATCGTTGGCCAATGGGGTGCACCGCTGAGTTAATATTTTCCACTCTCTCCGTTTATATTGATCCACAAGCTTATGTTTTCGTTCCGCTGTTTGAAGAGTTAGGCTTGTCTGGAATAGCATAGCAATATGATATCACATGATAAGCAACATTAGTGGCCTGTGCTGACCATTGTTGTTAAGGGCCAGACAAAGCGGAAGTGCTATCGACTCCTTAACACTGGCTACTTCCGGTGGCAGGCGTCGCTAGCAACGGGACTTTAAATGCAGCCAACTTGCAAGATAGTTACTGATTTTACAGTAAAAGGGTTGTAGGGTGGTGTGACTGCATTGGATTGTAGCTACACTGTACTATATTGCTGATACAGACAGCATATATGAGCTTTTGTTGGTTAGTTGCTCTAGGCAGACTGGATAAAGCTTGGGTCTTGAATAAAGCATGGCTCTTGCAGTGCCTTGCAGCACCCCACCTATCCCATGAGCCCATGCTGTCTCCCTTGACGAAATTAGACAATGGCTCAGGTGGGAGCAGCATTGTTTTCTTGTTTATTACAGGCGCTGGTCAGCCTGCCAATAGAGCGGATATGACGTCACAATGCTGCAAGTTTGGCCGTAATTACAAAGGGGACTTCCTCCCAGCAGACAACAATGGAGGGCTTCCAGACTTTTGGGATATTATGAGGTTCATGATAATAAATGTCTGGCAAAAATGACACAGACAGTGATGTTCTAATTTAAAGGATGCTGCTATTAACTTAAAAGCTTCTAAACCATAGCCAAAGGACGATCGAAGGCAGATTCCACCCAGCTTTTGGAGAACTGGTGATTACTATCCGGACGTTATCACTCCTTTGAATATTCTCAATCTTACAATTACTGTAAAAGCTTCGATAAATTAAAAATACCTTGAAGACAGAGAGATAAAAGTAGTGAGTAGTTTGTGAGCAAAAATTAATTCGGTCAGCGAACAAGTAAGTTGCTGAAGTCAACATGTTCAGGTAGCAGTCAAACTTCTAATCTGTACGGGTTCGAACCTTGCTCATGGACAGTTTTGTAGATCACACATGTTGCTTTTATCTGTCCCATCGTAGTGGAAATCATCTCATCCTCCTCCCTTGGGCAGATAAATAGTAACTTAAGACGTAGAAATAAAAGCAATTCCTCCACCCAGCAGCATGGAAGGACTAACTGTACATATCTCGTGTTTCCAGTCTCTGCAGAACAGTCATGGCATTACCCAGGAGGTCTGCATTAACACGCGGCAAAATAACACACCCAGCCCACAACCGTATTAAAAAACCCTCAGGCCTTTGAAAATACGACAATTCAAGGGTCCTGGGGGAATTCAGTGGCTGAAATCTGAGCTGCTTTATCCGAGCGAGCCCCAATTAGGGGGAGGAATTCCTTGTATTTAGTGGACTTTATTCCCCGTTCTGGGATTACAACGCTTTTGCTGGGTCTTCTATAACTCTGCCAAGAAGGCATTATGCCTTGGAGGGTTTGTATGCTTGTAATGAGCAAGAAAAATGCACCCTTTGAGTTGCTTGTTTGTGGATTTGGTAGAAAATAGTACCTATATCAAAGGCAAACAATTATTTTTCTGGTTGATTATATGCTTGCATGTTTGGCAAGCTAGTGGAACACAGGTACATTTACTTGGTATCCACAAGCATTGTCATACATGCGCTCCTTTTCTACACCATTATTCTGGTCCATTTACAGTAAACCCTCCATTATACGACCACCTAGGCTGAACGTTTTGCTAGTCTTAATAGTGAGGTGGTCCTACAGCTGTTTTTGTGATGCATAACACAATCGTGTGAGTACAATTTGGTTCTGAATTAGTGTCAATTGTAAGGTGGGTAAATAGCGAAATGGGCTTCAGCAGGGTTCCGTTGTATTACCATCATTGCAATTGTGATGTGGGTAAATAGCAAAATGGTCTTAGACAGGGTTCCGCTGTATTACCATCACTGCAATTACTTCCAGCTCATTCCTGTACAGCTCTTGTATTTTTCCCTTTTATGCAATGTTTCTCTTCTATGCTTCTTTTCTCTTGAAGGTGCTGGCAACACGTCCACTATCTTTTTATGACCAGTGTTTGTTTAAGGCACCAATAGCAGGTTGGCTAGGCACGGCACTTTATAGCTGCTGGGGACATCAACATTGTCCTTCATTGTACTTGAACAGCTGGGAACAATGTTTGGGCATTATGGACAGAGGGCAAAAACATGCCAACTAAGACATGATACAGTTGGGTAGGTTTTGCTGTCACTTGACTTGTTCTTACAGCATTTTATGTCAGTGACATTTGTAGAAGAAGGAATTTCATATCAAGATGCAACTGTTTCACTGTGTGTTGTTCAGTGATGCCCAACGACCTTAATGAAGAATTGATTTTGTTTACGTTTAAATGTTGTCACAGTTATGCAAAACTGCTTGGTTGAACCGGGTAGCTGGTATACTGTGCAATGATGTCAGAAATCTGACTGTGAAAGTGTAAGATAAATGGTTCCATGTATCTTCAGTTTCAGCAACTATTCTAAACGTTGTGATTTGACCTGTTTTCGAAAGTACTGTACTTTTTGCAAGATTTGAATGTACCAAGTGCACAACTCAAGATCTTAATGCCATAAGCCAGCACATTCAATAGAGGAAATTAGTGGATTTCGTCCGACTTGGTAAACAGGCAAAATACAAGCAACTCCTATCACAAAATTTGGTTATGCTTGACAGCACACAGTGGTTTTGCAAATGGACCAAGTTTTATGTTGTAAAATGGTTAATTTGGTTGTTAGAAATTCAACTACTGCAACTTCAGCATCCAAGCATTGTGGACCCTGGCTGAGAAACATAAATGATGCATCTACAAGCCACCTGATACCTGAAATGTCTTGGACCTTTCTTACTTTCACTTTAAGAAGAATATTCCAGCAAGTCTCAAGCAGTGAACAGTGGAGAGTGTATGCCCTCCTTTTCCCCTTTTTGCTTAGTTTAGTTGATGCAGTTATTCCCCTCCCCCCCCCCCTAGTCCCTCTTATCCCCTTAATGGCCGGATCAATGAGCTTGTCTCGTGGTCCGAGATTTGGAATGTCACGTGACTAACCTGGTGCCCATCAACAAAGATGGCTGCCACGTCCCCTGCAGGCTTCTGATGCCACGCGTTCGATGCCACAGCGCCACTGCCATTCTTGAACAAAAGTTGTTAGGAAAAAAAGTATACAGAAAAAAAAGAAGGAACTATCAGAGCAAAGATATTGACACACGAAAAGGAAGTGTCTCATTTCTTTCTTCCTTATTGGAGATTTTTGGTATTGCGTGAACTCAGTGGTCAAATGTAGTCATATCAAAAGTTGGCTTTGATTATATTATATTTTATTTATTTGACCATTAAGAGTAGTGAACAGTTGTATTGGTTGACCAATATAAGTGGTGGTAAGTGGCAGGGTTTTTGGTGTGAATGTCATTTCAGAATACATATGATGTATTATATATAATGTAGTAATATTTCCTTTCTAAACACAATTGGAAATAGACACAACAACCACATAATTGAAAAAACAATTGAACAAACATTTATACATGTGAGATTCAAGAATCAGATAATAATTACACAATTTTATAGATACATAATATCACATTAAATGAAAAATACTGGTAGGCTTACACCATCTGGTTTTTTTGCCTTTACAATAAATATTATATAAGAGTATAAGACATGGAGGAAGAAAACTCTATTCTATTCTATTGTGTTCTATTCTATTATATTCCATTCTATTCTATTCGTTGTTGTATACTTTCATACTTAAAAATCTCACTATGGATGCCAACAATGTTTATTTTTGGAACATCCTTCATATACGTTTTTGTTTCGACCACTATTTGTGTATTGACATTGGCCGCAGAGTTGCGAAGGATTGCGTTGTACAAGTGCCTATATCAATGCCGTATGCATCGGAGGCTGCAATCAAATATCTTAGTGTCGGTCATTTGGGAGTGGACTGTGGCCAAGTCAAGGCTTCCCTTTTATCTCGAGGCTTGTAATCAGAAGCCTAGGACTGTGTAGATGACCTGCAGCCAGCAGCGGTGTGTCCTATTTTTTCTGTGATTGGATTAAGAGATGTTGCAAAAGGCCATTGAATTATTCTGAGTAAGAGGAGACCGGCAGTTTCCTGGCATAACATAAAAACTGTCAGATCGCGCATTCCCTTTCTGTAGCTCTACTGGCGGTATTGGGCAAGCATCAGAACAGGCCCCTGCTGCATCAGTGCCGTGTATATTTCATCATGCTTTATGGGCTTCTGGAGCCCGCGACTGCCATATAATAGAGACATGGCCTAGGCCAGAATGCTCAGGAAACTATGGGCTTAGCAAGAGGCTGGGGATTGGTTGTCCTTAGCATCAAACACTGAGTTAAGCCAATTGTACAGAGACAAAGGCAGCGTCATCATCGGCAAAGATATAAGCCCTGCCTTGGGTCTTCTTCAGCTCATATGAGGCATCATCAGAGAAAGAAAAAAGAAAGAAAGGGGAACATAGAAGAGAAGATGTAGCGGCTATGAGGGGACAAAGAATTGATTGAATTAGTCCATTCTGTACAGAAAGAGATTATCTAGCAATGGCTTTAATTATTCTATCAGGGATTATCTCTTGACAAGATATCAGCGATGCTGCATGAATCTGAGCAAGCAAGAGGGATACCTCCCTGGGATACCCCTTCTGCCTTCTACACTATCAGCACCTATCGATTCTGGCCCAGTTTGTGCTTGATAGATTGGCGGGCCACCCTCTCCGCATGCCACCATACAGCTCTCCAATTACCACCGCCATCCCTATTTGCCCGCTTTTTGATCAGACCCTATCTTCTCCTGAGATCTATTGTTGAAAAGCCCTCCATCAGATTTGCAAATCTCCCGAATAAAGCGGAGCTGACGTGGATACGTTTTGAGCAAGTGTAAAAACCATGTCGCTGCTGTCTCCCGTGGCCTGCTCTCAATTCGAGTTACATTCTTAAATATTTCCCAATGCCGCTCTTTTAGCTCTAATTGATTCATAGTTTCATTTGATACCCCCAGTTTAAGCCACGATTACAGCTCCCAGGCTACTGCTCTAATATTTCATGTTTTTTTTTTTCTTCGTCATCCAAGGAAAATATCACCCCAAGTAATTTAACTTGCAGTCGGGATTAAATGAAATTCATCTCAGCATAATGCATCAAACTGTGACATAAAGTAGTTCTGAAAGCAAAATAGTGCTCAAGATTTCGCAGTATGGCTGAAAGGCCCATGGGAATAGTTTCTTGAAAGCCTTTCTTAGAATCATGGCATTGCATGATAATACAAAGACATCGCATAGATATTACAATCATAAGGAGGTCAAATGCAATCGAATTTTGAATTTGCTTATGACTGAACATTGAGAGAGACTCAAAGACATTTTTTCACCTTTGAATCACGCAATTTCTGACCATTCGTGTTGAAAATCTTGCATGATTCCAGATCCCTTACAGTGTTAAAATCTTGCATGTCGCCACACTAGACCCTGATTAGGAGCTTGTTTGTATTAACATACTGTTGAAATTCATATATGTCAGATGGTTCGTTGCAAATCTGGCATGTCTCAGCAATTTCTATGCAATGAAATGTTTAAAAATGCATATGTGAACATCGTTAAAATCCAACATGCCATTGTAGAAGATAGTGTATATATTTTAAAGCTGTCTTTAGTGTTATGAAGAATGAGGGACCTTTTGCAAGAAGAGTCAAAAGTGACTGCTCTGTCATGTTCTTTTCCCTCCACAGCTGCCATGACTGGTAAGAGGCTATTTGTGTTAGAGGCTGCGTTGTTTGTCCCATTGTTTATGGCAACGTAGCAGGTGCTTGGGCGCCATCTTTGTTACGTCCCTTTTTAATTTTTATGAAGCACATATTCTTCATATTGAAAGATGACCTTGAAAAGTGAGGATTTCAAAGGGGGGAAAAAAAGAAAAGAAGTTTCCGCCAACGCAGTTGTTTCTTTGCACTTTCAATTCCCACCTTCTTGACAGATGGTTGGCTTTTGACACCTTTGACAGATGATTAGCCATCGGTAGCAATGTCAAAATGGCGGCTCTAGCAACCACAGGACTTTGTGACGCATGTGACAGATGATGACATAACATGAGAGCTTTCCTTTGCCGGTCACGTGACAGGAATCCCCCTTTCCTGTCATGTGACTGTTTCTTTTATGAAGCCAGCGAGTCGATCATCATGACTGCCTGAGCATTCCTGCCAAGGAAATCTGTAATAGCCCAAGACATCTTTAAGGTAAGGGTTATGTGGCGACCTCAGATGCCTTGTAATGGGCCCCTCTATTTAATCTCATAGTGTGTTTTTAGGATCACTTCAGGTCTGTCCAAACACACTAGAAGCGATGGGTTTTTAAAGGGCTGCTTTGATAAGTCTCACTAAATCCCAGCCTTAATACATCAGCCATAGACAGCCCCAGTTTGCTGAATACAGAGAGCCCAGAACTGCACTGCAAGTGACTGGTAGCATTTGTTGGAGAATATTCATGTGTCAAAGCATTGGGCCAAAAACTGACACTGAATTCCTATATAATGGAATATATTGATGTTGGGCGAATACATTACAAATTTATTGAACGAGAAAAAAAAAGATGTTTAGCAAATCGACTACAAAATATCATTAAATGGGAAAAACTCTGAAATATTATGTTCGAGACCTTCGTGTAAATCAATTGATCATAACAGCATTGGTTGTTTTTCTCTTTGTATCGTTTAATCACTGCACTTTTGGATTGCGAGGCCATGAAACACACTTGTTGATTTCCATTTCATGCTCAGCTGCACCATTGATAATTACAGCGATTGATAGAAATGCCAATAAGAGGGTGTTTGGGAATTAATTCAATGAAAGGGGATGGTGTTATTTGACACTGGTGTAAATGCCAAAGAAGGGGAATTAATTCTGTACCTTTTATTTGCATGTGTATGGTGGAGAGGCTAATGCAACTGGTTGGGGTAGTGGAAGCAATATGCATTGGCGAAAGGGGCCATCTTTGGTGCTGGATTGATCATGGATTGGTCATCATAGATTGGTCATTCTGGATTGGTCAGCATCGTGAATTGGTCATCGCTGGCTACTAGAAATACCTGGTGCTGCAGCTACTGAAGCTCCCAGTCAGCGGGCAGCCTGGCCTATTTGGCAGGGACTCTGAGCTGATAAACCAATTATTGGGCAGCCAAGCTTGAATCTGAGCGAGGGCCAATGATCGTCAGATGTGCAGGACTGCTGACCGAACACCAAATTAGCCTTCCTTTAGAGGGGGACGAATCGACGGGCTTGCGAGGCGAGTGTGAGGCAGCAAAGCTGATTAAGGCAAGTGTGCTGGCCGGCCGGTCATGGCATTGCAATCAAGCCTCCCTCCAAGATTTCTATTAATTAAGCGTGGCGGACATAGGCCGCTTGACTGGCTTCTCTGCCTTCCTGGCACAATGGTATTAGCTGTCTAGGCCCCTGCTTTGGCTTCATCCGCCTCTACTCACCTTCCCTCCTGCAACCCGCTTTGCTCTGTACAGGACCACTATTCTGTCTTAGCTTCTTTTCCGTCCAGCAATACATATGTCGGCATCTCCCCCTTGTCCCTTACATCTGTGAATTCTTGGCAGACATTTGCAACTGATGCACTAATGTCCCCAAGTGAATGCAGTCCACATCCACAACAGCATCTTGTCTTGTCCTGCCTCTTTGGTCACTTAAGATGCACTGCAGACTGTCTCCTAGACTGTGCAGGGTATACTCTTCCACATCCCTTTGAAGCAACAACAGCCACAATCACTAATGTTAAGCTCAAATTTCATTAAGACTGTTTTGTGCTTGTGCGTGGATGGTGCAATGTTTGATGCGTATGCCAGCTCTATTGAGGTTCCTGGGTTCTAATCCCAGGTTAGACATTTTTCATGGGATACAAAGAAATGGTCGGAGTAACAAAGCCTTGTGCTTGGTGTCTATGGTGAGGCAATGAGAGATCCAACGACCCTTGCCCCTTTCTAATCTCAATCTATTTTGAGCAACAAGAGTGAGCCATAGAGAGGCTCACACTCTCCCATTCCAAATCTTTTGTTGTTGATGCTATAGCTTGCTTGTCTTGCTGGATGTCTTCTATTGAGGTCCAGCATAGTTTTATTATCGTGGCTGCCACATGCACATTGTTGTCGTTCAGTGACAGTGCATATGCATGGGATATTATTGTGACAAGTGTATCTCTGCAGTGGAGGTGACAGGTCTAGCTGCTTGCACAATGGTTAGCACATCAAGTCCATGGAAGAAGGGCTCTGCGATGGCTTACATTAAAGCGGCGTGCCGTATTAACACCAAGCGATGGCTAAGCGTTTATTTGTCTGGGTCAAACTGCTGCTTGGCATGAGGGGTCTGTGTAGGTCCAGGGATGTCCAGTGCCATGGACAGTCACGTCAGCCTCAAGCATATTGCTGCCTTGATGTTGGCCGACTTAGTCTATCAGGCGACTCAGTGGCAGCCATAGCGACCCACTGTCTCTCTGACACTCTATGCTGTGTGTGTCACCAGGACTCTGTGCAGCTCAGCTACAAAGTGCCACTAGCGCATCAGATGTGTCTTGTGGCCTCTAATGTGTCTTATGCCATCAACTGTGTGCCTTCTGCTATCAAATGTCTTCTGCTATCAACTCTGCCTTCCATCAGCTAATGTCTTCTACCATACGATGTGTCTACTACTATATATTGTGTTTTCTACTGTCAAATGTGACATATATGCCTCCTTCTTTCATGTTTGTTCTCTGCAATCTAATGTGCCTTCTAACATCAACTGTGCTTCTGCTACTTCTATGATGTGTCTACTACTATATATTGTGTTTTCTACCACCAAATATGCCTTCTTCCTTCATCTGTACTCCCTACAATCTAATGTGCCTTCTGCCATCCTCTGCTACCAAATCTGCCTTCTGCCATTGAAAGTCTTCTACCTTTAACCGATTCTTCTACCCAATTATCTGTCGAGTACCATCTACTGTACATGGCTTTTCCTACCAAATGTGCCTTCTGCCATTAAAAGTCTTCTACCTTTAACCGACTCCTCTGCCAATTGTGAGTAGTTCCATCTACTGTGGCTTTTCCTACCAAATGTGCCTTCTGTCATTGAAAGTCTTCTACCTTTAACCGACTCCTCTGCCAATTGTGAGTAGTTCCATCTACTGTGGTTTTTCCTACCAAATGTGCCTTCTGCCATTGAAAGTCTTCTACCTTTAAACGGCTCCTCTACCAATTGTGTCAAGTTCCATCTACTGTGCCTTTTCCTACCAAATGTGCCTTCCGCCATTGAAGGTGTTCTACCTTTAACCGACTCTTCTACCAATTATCTGTCGAGTACCATCTACTGTGGCTTTTCCTACCAAATGTGCCTTCTGCCATTGAAGGTGTTCTACCTTTAACTGACTCCTCTGCCAATTGTATCTAGTACCATCTACTGTGCCTTTTCCTACCAAATGTGCCTTCTGTCATTGAAAGTCTTCTACCTTTAACCGACTCCTCTGCCAATTGTATCTAGTACCATCTACTGTGCCTTTTCCTACCAAATGTGCCTTCTGTCATTGAAAGTCTTCTACCTTTAACCGACTCTTCTACCAATTATCTGTCGAGTACCATCTACTGTGGCTTTTCCTACCAAATGTGCCTTCTGCCATTGAAGGTGTTCTACCTTTAACCGACTCCTCTGCCAATTGTATCTAGTACCATCTACTGTGCCTTTTCCTACCAAATGTGCCTTCTGTCATTGAAAGTCTTCTACCTTTAACCGACTCTTCTACCAATTATCTGTCGAGTACCATCTACTGTGGCTTTTCCTACCAAATGTGCCTTCTGCCATTGAAGGTGTTCTACCTTTAACCGACTCCTCTGCCAATTGTATCTAGTACCATCTACTGTGCCTTTTCCTACCGAATGTGCCTTCTGCCATTGAAAGTCTTCTACCTTTAACCGACTCCTCTGCCAATTGTGTCTAGTACCATCTACTGTGCCTTTTCCTACCAAATGTGCCTTCTGTCATTGAAAGTCTTCTACCTTTAACCGACTACTCTGCCAATTGTATCTAGTACCATCTACTGTGCCTTTTCCTACCAAATGTGCCTTCTGTCATTGAAAGTCTTCTACCTTTAACCGACTCCTCTGCCAATTGTATCTAGTACCATCTACTGTGCCTTTTCCTACCAAATGTGCCTTCTGTCATTGAAAGTCTTCTACCTTTAACCGACTCCTCTGCCAATTGTATCTAGTACCATCTACTGTGCCTTTTCCTACCAAATGTGCCTTTTGTCATTGAAAGTCTTCTACCTTTAACTGACTCCTCTGCCAATTGTATCTAGGACCATCTACTGTGCCTTTTCCTACCAAATGTGCCTTCTGTCATTGAAAGTCTTCTACCTTTAACCGACTCCTCTGCCAATTGTATCTAGTACCATCTACTGTGCCTTTTCCTACCAAATGTGCCTTCTGTCATTGAAAGTCTTCTACCTTTAACCGACTCCTCTGCCAATTGTATCTAGTACCATCTACTGTGCCTTTTCCTACCAAATGTGCCTTCTGTCATTGAAAGTCTTCTACCTTTAACCGACTCTTCTACCAATTATCTGTCGAGTACCATCTACTGTGGCTTTTCCTACCAAATGTGCCTTCTGCCATTGAAGGTTCTATCTTTAAGTCTTCTACCATCTGTGTCTAGTAGTGTCTACTGTGCCTTTTACTGCTACAAATATAGCTTATTTGGCACCATGTGTGTCATATTGTAAAAAAAATTACATAACAGTGGCCTTTCGTTGACGTAACGTCAGTTTTAAAAGTAACCAAAACACATTAGCAGATCACTTCACATCTACAGAGATTTCCAGACAGAGATTGAATTCTGTACATGCATCAGAATAGGCTTTTCAGTAACACAACTCCGGTTTCATTACAAATCAAAAGCTCATGAAAGATTTAATTTGCGATGCATTGCTTTAAAATCATTTAATAAAATACAAATTTATTTAATTCTCATGCATTGATTAAATTCTGTACAAAAGTACAAGTATATTTAAAATGGCCATCACTTATTTTATTAGAATAAATCATTACCTGAGTTAAGTTTTCATACAGTATTACTATTCTCCAGTGCATTATAGCCTAAAAACTATTGCTGAATATATTACTATATATCATGATTTGTGTTTTATACATGATATGAATCCTGCAGCCTTAAAGTGAATCCATTTAGGCTTTCTGGAAGCTCTGCTGCCCAGGTTTAAAATGCCCATTTTCTGTGGTATTATATATCGTCTTGGGGGCATTGGGTTATACTGTAATGGTAGGATTTAGTTGATTCGTGGTCCAAAAAGAAATGAAAACAAAATCTGCTTCTTATAGGTATTATGTTGACACTAATAGTTTGTGGGATATACCGAAACAGGTACACAGTAAGTAGGGCTGTTTTCTGTTGTTTGCTGAGTGACAGATATACATTTTAAAGGAACTTTATAGGTACATGAAGTCAAAAATAAATACAAAGAACATAACAGCAGGAGGTCCATAGTGATTGTAGAGTGCATATTTATTATTCAGAAAGCGTTATCAATATTTGTTGAAATGAAGTGAATTAATCAGAAACAGTAATTTATATCTAAAATCTCTTTACAGTAATGTAGTCTATAAATCATAAATAAAAAGGCTTCTTCTTTTTTTATTTTTTGTGTAATATCTTTTTTTAACATATCGTATGTATGTGCATCATTTTGTAGTGTATTTAAAAATACCAGGACAAAATTCCACAATATGGCTCCCATTATCACCCAATTTGGATCATATGATGGTCGCATCTTATGCTCCATAAAGTTGTTCACTATTAGATATCCCAATGCCAGAGCACATTTTAGGTGTGGCCTCAGAATATGCAAGGCTGGGGGTACTGTTGCACTGTATGTTATGACAGACACTGTAGAAACAATGGGGTCGTAATAAGAACAGTACCACTTGTGACATTGGCTACCTAATCTTTATTTTGAAATGCAAGCATATTTTAGTGCATGAGATAGTGGCACTTTGACTGTCAGTTGAAATCATTTATCAACCACCATGGGTTCAATTTATACTGGCCTAAATGATGAGGTGTTAAAATTGTGAGGTGAAGTATAATGATGGGTGATACACAAATGAGTCAGAAAATGTGTGGTCTCATAATGGTGAGGTGGTCCTATGGTGGGGTTCCCTCTATAGTTGTGATTGCAAATTTAACCTTAAGTTGCTTTTCTGGCCTAGTGGTTGTATTTTTGGTGATGCTGTCACTTTACTGTTATTATCATCATTACTACCAATAGTAGCATATCACTGCCACGAATACAGACAAGTGCACAAGTGGGAAAATAAGAAGAGCACTGGCCTGGGTACGAGCAAATTGCATCAGACATAACCATATCAGGTTTGGTGGGCATAGGCCGTGAGTAAGGTGTCACAACCAATTCCAGCCTCACTAATACGGCTGGCCGCTATATGTTCCAGAGGCCTCCATAATGTTACCACGCCCCACTGGTCGTTTGGATGTAAATGTTAGGGAACATTAGCTACAATAATGATGTCAGTTCTTTGACCGAATTGCTTGCACACTATGTCATTTTTTTGCTGCAGTGATATAGGATTTTGTGTAGTATATTTTGACCCACTCAAGTGTCAGTTATACTATTTATTTATTAATTAATTAATTTATAAAACATAATTATATAGGGTAAAAAACATTTTGAGCAACAGCTTTTTTACAAAATGGCCCTGTTACAAATAAATAAAAACAGTAAAAAAAAGAATAATATATCGAGCTAAAAATAACAATAAATAAAAACCTAATATATGAATAAAAACAATTATGAGATAAAAGTACTTCCTGGCCTCTTTTTTTAAACATCCAAACTGCTACACTTCTTAAGGGAGTCAGGTAGACTGTTCCACTTCAGCACCAATATATGAGAAACAATTTTTAGTAAATTCTAAGTTTACACTTGGGACATGTACATTGTTTTCATTGCATGACCTTGTTTCTCTGTTTGACACTTCAATACTATGTGGTTGTACAAGTCCATATTGCAACAACAACCACATGCATCCATGGATATGACTTGTAAAAGTCTAGGGAGCTGGTTTAAATATAAACATAGAACCAAAACATAGAATTTATACAAATAACAATTGTCTGGTTACCATGATAAATATCATGTTTATATCTGCAAACATATTTGAAGGTGACTAGTTACACAACAGTCCCAAATATGACTACCACTGTCATGGACACCTGCTTGATCAGAGTGAACATTGTCACTGGTATTCCAGCAAATGCTGGTTGTTGTTCTACAGTTTTAACAGAACTCCTAGCTGCATTTTATCCGCATATTCAACTGCATTTAGCGTTAAAAGAGCACCTGCCTGTATATCATCCTTGTGGCAGAAGCAGAATCATTTTTCTGCATGGAATGAACCAGTCCGTTCAGGCGCACAGTATACATATGAGGGTGAGAGCAACACATTTATCATGGCCTGGGAATCTCCCTCAGTAAGCTCATTTGAAGGGACTTCCATGAAGAGACAAGTTGTGTATGCTTGTATCTCATCTCAGCGCCCAGGCAATATCAGTCATTTTGAGCACTGAATTGTGCAAATGAAAATATTCCCCTCACACTTCGTTTAATGACTTTGAAATGTACATTGCAGTGTGTTTTGCATTGCCTATGTGGACCGGCTCAGGTTATATGCAAGACATTGAGGGGTGGAATGTGGGGGGGGGGGGGGGGCAGAGACAAAATACACACCTCACTGGTACCTCATGAAATGGAATTCTATATGCTTCAGTCTTGGTAATTGAAAGACCAATTTAGAAGGCACGCTTTTCCTTTGGACCTTGTACCATGCAGGGTGGTCGCCTGTCGGTTATAAATGTCTTTTGTATTGTAAAGCTTGAGTTAGTTTGCTTTAATTGGTAAATAGCGTCCTAAATAAGGTGATTTGTATGTGTAGAGTTTTAAAGCATCGTTTGGATATGCACTCGAAGTCACTCGCTATATTTTCAGTGGTATTTTTTCCTCGAATTTAAACTGCTCCAAGTGAACTGACAGAGACGCATTAAAACATCACTTCTGTCATGACAAGAGTGACAAATCTACCGCACGAGCTTAGAGTTTTTCTTTCATTCTTTTTTCATTTCTTTCCATTTTACTTCACTTTTTTTTTCCAGTTCCCTCTCTTTTGTCTTCCTATTTGTGACCACGTCATGTTTTTAGTATTGCGTCATGGAGTGTTAAGGAAAATCCTGCTGCCTTAAGGTCTTCCTCAGGGTTCCCCATTCATACCTGTGCTGTTCTGTGGGCGACTGCATGGAATTCTGAGGCTAAATTTGGAAGATATTGAACCAGGAAGACGTCATTTATGAACCTCACTTGTGTCTGTAAATAGCGCTGCTGGAGTTTCCCCAACTCAAACGTCATCAGAGAATTTTACATGCTGTTGTAATTTTAGATGATGTGGTTAAAGCTTAACAAAGGATGATGCGGCTGAGACATTGAAAAGCAAATCTCTTGACTTAAATATTAAACGATTGTCCAAAGAAACACCTTTAGCAATTGTTATGATGCATTTGCAGGCACTTAGTTGCAACACCAGATGATGTTCCACAACATTGCAATGCGCTAAGAATATTGATTAAGACAAAAAATAAGGTTGACAGGGGAGGAGAGTTTGCATGACCCAACAACACGCATGTATGTTAAAAGGGAATGAGAACAGGTATTGTCAGGAGAAAAGGAAGTGTCCCCTCTCTTATTGTGCCCACAGGTCACTAGGGGGTGCCGGTTGGGGCCACGTGAAATGCAATGATTTAGGCATACACGGACACCAGCGCCCCTAGCGGCCAGTGCCAGCCAATTGGCGTGTATGTGCAGTGGCGCTGCGGCGGGCGTTGGGCAGATGCTTGCGTTCTCAGAAGGCTACGCACGTCTCTGGCAGCGCTCGTCCTGAGCCCGGGCATCTTACCTGTCCTCGCCGCGTCCTGGACGCCGAAAAGTGCAGGAGGAACGGAGGACTGTGTGCAAGTGTGTGTGCTGATAACATACAAAGTCCCCATCAAATGGAGCCGTTGCCGATGATGCTGTGTCTGCTCAAAGTACTGCCATGAAAGACGACAGTGGCAAGATGGAACTGGCATGGGCGTCGTGGTGTACGTAGCTAGCCGTCTTCTGACTAGGACCATCACCCACAGCAGCCGCAGCAGCAGCAGCAGCAGCAACATCTCAGACATGTCGCCCACCGCGCCCCACCACCTCCAATTGTTCACCCTGCCGCAGTTTCCTGTTTCTCCATGTAGCTGAAGGGACTGTGCTGGCTAAACCGGCTCTCCCTTTCCCTTGAAGGATGTGCAGCGCGTTCGGACTCTACTGCCTGCTCTTCCTGGCAGCCACTGCGCTTGCCTCCAAGTACAACGGCGAAAGTAAGTGCAGTTCTCAACATTTTCCCCTCAAAAATGTGCTTCCCCTACCTCCAGAATATCTGGACATTTTCAGGATATTTTCAAGTGTTTTACAAGTGTCTAGAACCTGCCATGTTTCTATCTCATGCACATGCCTTATGAGGACGAGTTGCCTGCCCCCCCCCCCCCCCCCCCTGATTGCCGTGGACACGCTCCAGCATTTTTTGCATCCATGATATTGCCGAGTGTCACAAAACATGTCTGTGGTTCTCCCCACCATCTCTATCACATGAAATATACATGAAAAGCTGCATCGCCCGCAGCCTCCTCACATAATCTATAAGCGAGGAAACGTCTCCATCATGACGCTGGTTGGTGCTGGTGCCTCTGAGTGCATGCTTGTGCTGTTCGGCAGAGAAATGTGAAAAGACAGCCTTCAAGCAGCAGCAGCAGCAGCAACAGCAGCAGCAACAGCAGCAGCAGACAAATGAAGATGAATGATAAATATGACAGCTATCATTATCATATTACGTGCGAGAAATATACACTGGATAGTCTATAAATATATTGCACATGAGATGCTAATTACTACTTAAACCCCTCGGTATTTTCATCAGCAATTACCTGACCATGCATGTGCATAGGACCCTAGCTATTGAGGCCACTGGACTATGTCCAACGCTGACCACTCTCCCCTGGTCAGTATCTATTAGCCCTGGCCAGTGTGTCCTGTTCGGGCCCTGGCCAATATCTGGCCATCTGAGCATTGAGCGGCCTGCCTCAGGGTTCTTCTCGTTAACCACTTATTTTCGCTATGAAAAAGGCAATCAGTCATAACACCTTTTGAGAAGGAAAATTAGATGTGGATGACCCTTCATCACCAGGTTGTATGGAAGGCATAAGTCTTAAGGTTATATGGGCCATATATTACCCACTGTGGGCAATATCTGTAGATGCTGGTGCTAGTCTTTTTTGACACAAATAATGGTAAAATATGCCGAGGATAGTGATAGCAGGCGCTTCCAGATTAGGCCTGCCCCACCAGTTTCATATGAGGGTGAGACTGATGAATATGAAAGGATTAGCAGAGTAGAATACAACGTGATTGGAATCAGCCCATCTGATTGGGTATACAGTGATGCGGTGCCTGCCTCAGCAGCAGCAAAGCATCACCTCAACTGACCCAGATGCAAAAACAGCAGAAGTGGATCAATTTGATAAACACAGTCTCAAGCATCGTTGTTCTTGCGATCCGAGAGCTATTCCGGATCAATATGACATTTCAACTTAATCTGAGTTGCAGCTCAGAGTGCTCTCTGGGTAGTTGTTACTTTGGGGATGGTAGTACATTTATTGAGAAATACTGGCTCACTGTAATCGCTTGATCTAGTGTGACTTACTATGTAACACTATGCATACATACAGATAATGTTGCGAGCTTTATCTGCATTATATGAAAATTATACTCTAACCTCAGTATTGATTGTAATAGTACTCTTAGGTTAAAAAAAAAGAGGTCTTGAATTTGAGGTTATCTTAAAGCTAGCTATACTGTATCAATCTGCATGTATGTGACATTTACCCTACGTGGTTATGGGTAATACGAATCTAAAACTTAAAGAATCAGTTTTGTATGTCCAAGTACATGTTCTTTATTTGTTTAAGGCTCTGTCATATCAGCATTAAAACAGATTGAAAACTGATACGCGATGAACCATCCTCTCCAAACTGACAAATATCACGAAATATATCACGATTCCAGGGTATTAAATAAATGGTATAATATTTCATCTGTCAAAAAATAAATACAAAATACCTCAGGTGATATTTGGAAATGTGAATTGAATGAGGGTATTAAATAAATGGTATAATATTTCATTTGTCAAAAAAAAATAAAAATAAATACCTCAGGCCATATTCGGAAATGTAAATATATATCAATAATCTCTCCACAATGAAGCAATAGAATCATCTGTTCTTTTTTTTCTTCTTTTTTTTCATCATCTACCTGTCTTCTGAATGTCACAATGATGGCATTCAGGGGGCAATTCAAATTTTTTTATGGGCAGTTATTCTGTCTGTGACACCGGTATCGAGTGGCCATGCTAGACAGCGTTAGACATTAACTAGCTCAGTATAAAATTGCGAGTACGGTGTGCTAGTGCCAGCAGTTGCTGGCTCGCCCAGTGGGGCTTATTGTCTAGAGACAAATTAGCCAACACCTCGGTAGAGACTGTCTCGTAAAACACGTGTATAATCTCAGACTATTGATTGTATGTTACGTCATCCTGCAGTGCTGTGGCCACTGCCATGGATGCTATTACACAACCCCCTCTTCGGCATCTCTTGGATGCTGGGCTAATACACTGTGATGCAGTCCATAATAAACTTGAAACATCATTACAGTGCAGTGTCGACTCCATTGGCTTCATGCTATCATCTGCTATCTCACATTCATTCATGAGCAAGCATGTCATGTAGGCTATTCCATGAATGTCAGCTCAAAGAGATTGTATCTCCGCCAAAGTGTATGTGACAGCCGAGTGTGATAAACTGTACAGATAAAGTGTGATAAACTGCACAGGTTGTAAGATATATCCACTCGGAAAATCAGGACACACAGTCAAGTCTCCTGGTCCACGTGAAATTGTATGAAACAAAACATAACTGTGTTTTGTTTATCAGAAGTTATCAGTAATGTCCTAATGATGAGCAACAGAGGATGCCTGCAGCGACTTTATTATGCTGTTGCGATAAACAATGGTTAACAAACCAGCCAATTAAAACACAGCACAATTAAGGCAGAATTTAGTGGTCTGGATTGTCTTAATTGTGCAGTAAATCAAAACATGTAAGATGAAATAAGATCTACAATTCTGTTGTCTAAAAGGAGGGTGAACTAAGATAGTCTGGAGAGTTATTTTTTTCTCAGGGAAGGGGAGTTGAATTGTATTATATTGTGCAGTGAAATGTTTGCATCAATTTTTATGTACTGTAATGTTGACTCCCAACAGCATATGCCCAACTCTGATGCTTTTGAAATGTCATAGCTCTTCAGCATTTCTTTACCTGGAAGGAAACATTTGTTTGGCATTTGCAGAGGGACTCTGGAGACAATAGGTCGGAGATTCTTGGTTATAGTGATTCTTCAAGTTTACGGAATAATAGATGACCTTTAATAATGCGTCTGTGTCATTCTGTGACCCATCAGGAGCCTGTGGAGGCCATGTCCTTGGGGGTGGATCTAGTGTTCTGTGCAGGGCTTGCTTATTAACCCCCGGCAGGCTGGGGCATGGAGGAGATGGTGTATAGGAGAATTAAGACAAGCAAAGCTGCCATCTTATTTAGGTGCTGGAAAAAAAAACCGCAAGAAAGACGAGGAGAGAATAGCTGGTCAAGAGGGCTAGCCGTCAGGACCTCCTGTTTGCTGTTAATGGCTGGTTGGCACTTGAGGTCTTTCAGAGACCAAGCCAGTTAGGCATTTAGCATGCCATGCAAGAAAATGCTGGCCATTTGCAGGCCGGGTGTTTACCTTGGCAGGGCTGTGAAGATGGCGAGTCGTCAGCAGAGTGTACTGCCTGGGTTCGCACTCTACCCGGCTGCCTCTATCGATTATTTAGCTGATATATGGCGCCTCTGACACTCTGCTAAGTCCCGCCTTTGTAGCAATCTCCACGTCTCCTGATTCCTCGTTAGAGCAGGACTATTCTGCTATGTCATGAGCACATGGGCTTGCTGCTGATGTGGCCCATCAACTGCTGCTCTGATGGCAGGTTTTGGTGACCAGGCTAAGGTGCTGCTGCAATGTCACATATTGTCATGACGTAAGAATATGTGTAAAATGTGTGCAGAGTGTGTTTATAATTCACTCAATATCACTCACTAATAAACGAGCATACCAAAAGATTGAATATTATATTCAAGATTATGTATCTTTGTGTCCTTATCTTGCAGCACAGTAAGGTGATGCTACATATAGAGCCATTGCAGCTAGCTCTAAGTTTTGCAAGCGTTAATAGATAAAGCATTGCAGCAGTCTTGTACACGGCCCTGCTGCACTCTGGCCAGTTGGGTTAATTGCTTTGGCGCATGCGTGATGAGCTGCCATTTATTTGGGGCTCGCACAAGTAGACGACTAAGCCCTAATGTCCTTTTCCGTCGACTTATTAGGCAATTGCAGATAAAACGCTAAAACTGTTCAATGAATGACCAGGCAGTGACATGCCAAATCTGATGACAAACAACCAAGCCCCGAGTTTCCTGCTTTTTCAGCTGCATGCGATGGCCACTCCACATTTCCTGGTCTCTAGTAGCTCCTCCTTTCCTGTGCTCTATTAGCTCTGTGCTAACTCTGAGGGCAATAACACAATCTCTATTGGTCCTCCAATGCCATGCCACAAATGCTGTGCAGAATGAAGTGCACTGCAATGACTGTACCATCCGCTACGCAATACTGTCATTTTACAAAATACATTTGTTCACCAAAGAAATGATAAAATGGAAAACTAATTTTAACGATCATCATTAATGTATAATGTACAGGTTTATGTTAATGGAAAGTGGGTTTAATAGCTAGGTATTACTGAAAAAATACAATGTATGAATGATTATGTCCAAAATCTGGTAGCTTAATTTAGAGTATTTAGGTGGCTTGAAGGCGAAGTTCAACTGCCTCAAGTTAAGATTTTTTCTTATACTTTTTTTTTGTGATATCAGGGAATAAGCCATGAACTGATTTCACAAATCTGTTGATGTTTAGGTGCAAAATAGCAGCATGATGCCATGAGCACCGTTGGCCCTAGCCCCTCTTCATATAGCAGGACCCGTGTTAACACTGTTACTGGGTGTGTCGGACTGGCTGGAACATATGGGCATCAATCATGCTGTGAAAAAATTGCTGTCGGCTGTTATCTAATTATCTAAGACATAGCATCTCTGTCGTGATGGTTTGGATCAGAAGATACACCCTAGCTTGGTGCATATATAATGCATGGGTAGAAGGGAACATCCCAGATGAGTCCCAATCCCAAGCCCGATCAATACTTGCATCAGATCGTGTGCAGTACATTAAGCCAACCAGGCTGGGCTGTAGATAATATAGTAGCAACAATGGTTCAGATTGGCTACATTGCTAATAGACACAGCAGCAGCAGCAGCATCAGCAGCAGCAATGAGGATGTATAGTGTCAAAGCAGCTGCAGGGTGTTTACAGTAAGATGTATTTTGCGTGATTATGTCTTGTGATTATGTCTTGTGCTGATGTTTAGTCGGATGACTGTCATGAGTGTATGGCTTACAAGACTGTTAAAGCTGATATGATGGTGATTTAAAAGACATGTTAGTGTCAACACTGTCATATAGTCTTCATGGGGGACTTAGGGGTAATAAAGAGCAGGCTACCTACGGTAGGCAGGCACATTACTAGGGATGCTTCTTAGTGTCAAAGCATCATGCTCATTAGACTTGACGATGACTTTGATTGTAATCAGGCCAAGGTCATTATGAGGTATTCTGGGTCAAGGTCACCTAGTTATGAGGGGCTGTTGTGCTGGTGCATCGTTGCTCCAATCAGCCAGGTCGTCCATTTGACGTGTCATCCAGGGCCCCTGGGATGACCATTGCTCAGGGTTGACCAGTGGTCAGTCTGATCGCCGCATTGACCCCATCCCCTTCGCTTCATAAACCACATCATGCTGAGCTGCGTATTACTGTCAGCCTCTGCTGCTTTTCCCATCTACAGTAGCCCCTCAATTTATGATCAGTGTGTGATCCAATGCAGTTGTAGCAGCTAGCTCTAGGCCCTGTATGGAGTTCCACAAGGAGCCCCATTCCATTGTTCTGCTTCTGAAGTTGCAACACAAAACAACATGAACACAAAACAACATGTACATATAAAGCTGTGAGAGTCTGTCTGAGCCGCAGTGAGTACAGTGTAGCTTGTGGCTTTGAGTATTGTTGTATCCACGGATATTCTTTTCTTTTTTTTTTTTTTTTTGTTCTCCTCGATGTATTGAAGCTAGAGACAGGCCTGGTATCCAGAGGCATCCCGTACGATGGAATGCGTCGTTATGGGAGCTTTTAGCAATTAGTGCTTCATGGGATTAGCATCAGTAGTCATGCAGCCATCAGCCTCCTTGTCACATTTTGCAAATTATCATTGGAGGGAATCTGTATCTGCAATTACCGGCGCCTGCGGTCAGAATAAAAAGAGAGTGAGAGAGAAAAAAGAGGAGGGAAAAAGTTGCACAGTGTTGGAGCGATGATGCAGATGCCATATTCAGCCCCAGATTGGCCAGTTGGGAGGCTGGTCTGCGGGGATATTGCTCTGTAGGGAGGTGGGTTTTTGTAAGTTGACAGGAGAGCTAGATGGCCCTGATATGGGGTGGCAGGGAGTCCACGTGTCTCCCAGGGGCCCGGCTCCAATCAGGGGCCAAATCACTTCATTAGAGTTGCATTAGAGCAAAGGCACACACACGGCCTGTCCTCTGGCCCTCTCTCCACTTCCCTGCCTCGGCCACAAGTCACAACTTGACACTAGCTTTCCCCAGTCTTCTCTGCCGTCCAGTAAATGGCCTGAGCTTCATGGACATTGTCCAGGGACAGTCTTCACTTAGACCTCATCCCACACTGACCGACTTTTATGTGGTCTGTCCACTGCCTTCTTCCATGGCCAATGCATCTGATTGAGCTTCTAGGTTTGCTTAGCTGGCCAGTGGTCACTTTCTCGCCTACTACTCCTAAAGTGCCCGGTGAAAAGAGAAAATAAATGAAAGCAATGCAGTAGTAACGTACATTCAGGTTGTATTTTCTGGTGGTACATTGCATGCTATAGCATGAGCTTTAACTCAAAATAGTTTGCTCAGATGTTATTTTATAACTACACTGAATATTAAAAATTGTCCTTTAGATAAAGAACAATTTAACTAGCTAAATGTGCAGCTATAATAATCTGAGGCTGGCAATAACAGCTTATTTCCAACTGGCATATACAGGCATGTGAATTTTTGTGGGAGACAGGCTGTTCATTAATGAAAAATGAAGGCAATTCACATCACCTGTCATGTGTTGTATATCTTCATGAGGAGGAATATACTGAGTAATTATCATCCACAGCTTATCCTGCGTGTTATCCTGTCAGCCCGCGTAATTAACAAATTTGAGTTGAGTGAATTAGTTTTCAAATCGTCCTGTTCTGGTATTTATACAATGAACCTGCAGATAATATCTATCAGGAGTGGTGGATTTCTGTTAAATCTCTATTGTCGAAGTTATGCTGTGGAACCTGTGCATTGTTGCCTCTCTTGAAGCTTTTATTGAAGCTGTACTGTTCATGCTGGCTGTTACAGTTGTTTTGTTAAAGATGTGCTGCTGAAGCTGTGCTGTCAAAATTTGCTGTTGAGGTTTTGCTGTGGAATCTATGCTATCATACTCATGATGCTATGCAGTTGAGGCTCTGTTGTTGTAGTCATGTTGTTAATCTTAGCTGTTTTACATATAGTTGTGCCATCCATTTTTGCTTTTGCAACTTTGCTGTTGAGGTCTTGCTGTGGAAGCATTGCTGTTGCTGTGCTGTTGGAGTAGTGCTGTTAAATCTGTGCTGTTAAAACTGTGTCATCAAAATGTTGCTGTTTCAACTATGCTATTGAAGTGTTGCTGTTGGAACTGTGCTGTAAGATGGACCTGGGCTGCTGTGCTTAGTGTCATCTAATGCCGGTGTAATTATATGGCGGCTCAATGCATAATGGCAACATGATGACATTAGTGGGGCCTGCCTCAGCTCTCCTTGCCTCTGGCCTGGTTTGTGTCTGTGGCCAGCCAATCTCCCACATTCTCTTATATTCATTTATATTCTGCCTACTTCGCAACTGTCTTCCTCTGGGCATCTGTGTTGTATCAAATGAAGCAATCGTGTTTGTCCTTTCTTTCTGCTGCTCTGTCCCATCTTTCTCTTCTTTCTTTCTCTTCTTTCTTCTATTAGCTCCACCCATTTGTCTCTCCATCAAGCTGAGCAGCAGCTCTGGTCCACTGGGACGCCTCTTAATATGTTTATGCCTGTACATCTTAAGAGTCATCCTGCCTCCTCATGACCTGCTCAACTGTATCAAGAATCATCTGAATTAGCTTAGAATGTCTGCATTGTAATTCCACCCACTGGAAAAATTCCAGTCTCAACTGACAGCATAGTACATACCACTAGGGATGATGCTGTTTATATAATTCTGAGAATTGTGCTTATACTCCCACATTTGTAGTCATTAAGGTACCAGTAATTTATATTTTCAAACTGTTGCTGTAATCATGAATACAGAGGCGAAATTATAAATTCAACTAATTTTGTAGTTTTACTCCCATTCCTTTGCTGATGATAGATACATCGACGAACTTTTAACAAATCCAAGGAATTTGCAAATCTGTCATCTGAACAACCACTCATCCATATTTGAGCCACAGGCTTCTGTGAAATAGCAGGAAAATATCAGATTGTAATTCCTTTTGTGCTCATTTGTCACCCCCTTTTATGTGTCTGCAGAACGGCCAGGTTGCCACATAGCCAGCCTCCCCAATCCTTTCTAATTCCTTTCTACGAAACAATTTTTAGCATCCTCTGCCTTCTCTGATGTCAGGTTTCTTCCATCATCCATTTTCCATATTAAATTTGCTTCGTGCCTGGCTCTTGTCTCGGTCAATAATTCCAGGTGTACTTCGAGAGGGTCCCTTGCATTAAACCAGCTGCCAGAGAACTGAGATGCAAATATAGCGCTCTGGTGCCTCCTTTCAAAAGAGCCATACATTCTATGACAAACAAGCCTGTTATTGCTGCAGCAGCAGCAGCAGCAGCAGAAGCAAGCGAGGAAAGATGCCCTAATAAAATCTGAACAACACTCCTAACATGAAACAGAAGATTTTGCAAAGCAAATTAGTATTTAACCCCTGCGTGGGATTAAAGCAGCCTCCGAGATGGAATTCTGCCGATGTCGATGTTTTTAATGCTATTCTTAAGTTGTCCTCTCTACTAGATTAGATTTTTGTCGCTCAATCCATGCATTTTGTGAAGTTGTTTCAATGAATCTTTTCAAAGCTCTGAAGACTGCGGAGGTTTTTCTATGGAAGCCAGTATAACGCTCTTGACATTTGTAGACCTACCACACAAACAGAGGTTTGGGCCGATGTGGCCAAGCCCCAAGTGTAATGCAGGCCTTTCCATGGGCTATTTTTAGCACTTACCCAACCATAATAGTGGACACTGCAGCTTCACACAGATCTATGTGCCAATTAAGACCTGTTCTGTCACAATGCCCTGTCAGTGACCTCATGTCAGGGGGAAACATGGAGTACCCCAAGGTACCCTCTGTGGCCTTAGGTATTTGTAGACCAACAGTGATTGTATTATCGTGTTTGTCCAATGTTGTCAGTTTGCTCCAGAGATTTGAGCGACAGGGTCGATACAGCAATCAGTATTAATTATATTGATCACGTACAATTACAGGATTAATGGTATTATTCCCTTGGTAATCCTACATGGCAGATCGGCGTTCTTTGTATTAATAACAACAGTGCCAGGGATTATAAGACAATTAAAGCACAGATGGGTGCTGATACTCGATCGATACGTGGTCTCTAGATGTCTCAGTTGCTGCTGCACAATTGTCTGGATACGGCAGCAGCAGCAGCAGCATCATCCCTGTTCTCCTCTCCTCTTCTGCTTGCCCATCACATCTCATTGTACTTGACCCGAATTATATGTGAGCAAATTGAGCCAGTCACAGGGCACAGCTATGCTGGAATGCAATTGGCCTGAGCAGATAAGCTTTAAGATGGACAGGCCTATGCCTGAGCACATCTCATGCTGTCTGTGGACATGCTGCACATACAGCATCCTCATGCCTGCCCAGAAATCTGTCACTGCCAATCGATGCACCCTCCCAGGTCACCCCATCCATATACAAACCCCTCTGATAATGTCAGTGTTTGGGTCTGCTGTCATGCTTTTGGCTTTTTTAGATGGTCCCTTCAGGCTCAAACCTTTTGCATGCTCATCATTATTACGTTGTGTGTCTTGGTGATTGTTTTGGTCACGTGATTTGGGATCAAAGGAACGGCATGGTTACGAGATGAGCCTGGAACAACGAGCTAAGACGAACTGATTTGCAGCACACTTTGTTCTTGGAATTCTATTGCTCCATTTTGAGTCCTGGTCTGTATAGGACTCCGGGTGCTTGAGATGGGTGTTATTGTGGCTCTATCGCATACACCATTGAGTGGCGGCACCCAGGGCTCTTGAGTCTTTGGATGTCTCACTCTTTCCCTCTCTCACTCACTCTCTTGCACTTTTTCTCTCAACTCTACCAGATCTAGCGGATCGACCGCATTGTACGAGTGGCTTTTGAAGCAGCACCACCACCCTGGCTGACAATGAGATAGGTCTTTGTGCACTGGCCGGATGGGCTAAATCCAACTAGATTATAGATATGGATCTAGGGACGATCCTTGTGGCCCTCCTGACTGGCTGCGATTCTTTGGTCGGTCATAAATGTGGGATGTGATCGATCCGACTGTTAGCACCAAGATTGGGCAGGGAAGAGTCCAAGCCCCTGCACTATTCCACCCCTGGCTTCGATCCCCCATCGATTTATGTGAACTGCCCGCGCACTCTAGCACCCCTAGTACTCCTGTTACTGTAGAAGCTTGCAGAAGGCGTCTGTACACACAGTAGGTATTCGATACTACGACCTTTCAGCAAGAAATACTCAAGTGTGTGATAAACCACTAGTGTGATATCCTTGGTTCAAAATTACCTAGTTTACTTACTGATGTAAAACTAAACATTAAAACCACCCTCGGTGCGAAGGTTCTAATAGTAAGGTAGTCTTATATGCGAAGTGCACTACAATTGTAAGAATACCATTAGGTCCAGCAATTTATGGTCCTCATTGTGACCAAACTACAGTCGCTCTGACATTCAGTGTGTGAAATGTGTAGTCACTTGTTATGTTATTCTAATATCTATATGAATGTGCTTCCACAAGCGTGCTCAAATCACAATACCCATCCAGCATAATTATGGCCCAGTGATCAGACATATCCTCCACTGGGTATGCAACAATCCAGCCACAAATGGATGCATGAAGTTGCCAAGTAAGTGTATTGAATAATAGAAAAACACATCGATTGCTTGCTGGTAAAAACTGGGGTCTTTAGGATCAATACCAACAATGCATTTTATATAGAACCCTGGAGGGCATACCTGTTAGCTTCCCAAGCTGCTCTCAAAGTTCGGGACATCAGAAATATAAGGGCAGCCATAAAACAAAAAGACTCTTTCAAAACATATCATATGTTGACATATCATCAGAGGCTGAATCAGAGGTGATCTCAAGATGAAAGGAACGAGCTTGAAAATAGCTGATGCTACAGAAGCTTATCTGAACCTGCGTGATCCTCATCAGTAGCAGCATCAGCAGCCGCATCATCTTGTAATGTGTTGCAGTGATGCAAATTGTGTTATCCTATGTTGTCTTTTGGGTTGCACCGTTTTTGCCTTAATCCTTTTGTTTACATTCATCTTGCCATTCTTTTTTCTTGCGTCTTTCGGTCGTAACGCTCACTTTGAAGACGCTGAGGTGCTTTGATGTCGCGCGTGTTGACGCTCTATATGACGTTGCAGTGGCGTTTCTATTCAAAGACAACGGCCGTCATGACGTTGCATCTTGGACGTCTTGGGCGTCTTGCTCGCTGTCATCAAAAACACAAAAAAGAAGTAGGCCTTAAAAGAAAAGGGACTGCTAATATTACCTGAGCGCTTCTCTTTTAATATAAAGCAAAAAGATCACCTATATATATAGATGTATGTGTATAGACAAAGAATTATGATATTAACGGTTTACAAGATTTTGCAAAACAAATGTCCACCAATGTCAAAAGATTTTTTCGCAGTACAAGATATTTCATACAATTTTAGAAATGTCATAATGCTAAGACAACCAATGTATAAGACTCTTTAGACATGGATTTCATTCACTGCGTTACCAAGCTGCTATAAGTTATGTTCCTAATAAGTGGCAACCTGAGTGTCAATGTGGCATGTGCCATTTATGTACCTTATAGTTTTATTTCATTCATCTTTCATCTGTAAATACTCATTGTTCTTATCTGTTATTGTCGGACACAAGTGCTGTGCGCTTCTGTTTTATTGTTGATGATAGGGTTAGGGTTAATTTTACTTACTTACCAGAGTATCAAACGTATAGAGAAAAAAGCCCTTCCAAATTTGCCATCTTATTAACCGAGTTGGCACATGTGGCCTCTAGTATTAATACTTTATGGTTGGACAGTTGTTTTCACGGTGCCTACACCCAACATTTGGAGTTGAGAATCTGTGTCTGTGCCAACTGATAGAAGTAATGAATCGTGGGAGAGACTTAACGATCTCCGTAGCTGCCTGGAATAGATTGGCCAAGATTTGTATTCATCTGGGCCAAAACCTATCGTTCGTCCTGCTACTGCCAACCCTATGACGACCTCAGCTGTTAATTTATGAGTTTTCGGGCTGTGAAAAATGACTTCGTATTCCAAACAGCCGGACTAGCAGTTCCTGTAGGGGTAGCCTCGCTTTTGCTGGGACAGGAAACGGTCTGTAGAATTTGACCAAAACAAGAAATGTTGTTTGATTTCGCTGGAACAGTTTCATCACGGTACAATAACTCAAAGATGACCTCCTGTGTTTCTGGATACGACGTTGCATATAATAGGGATTAAAGCCTGGGGGCATTTTCATAAGGTGACATTAATCAGAATAGCCACACATGGTTCCCTACAACTTATTTGCTCTGGCTGTTTCATGAATGTTTCTGTTGGCCCAGGGGCTGTATTACGTATGAACGGCCATTTGGTGGAAGCTGCCTTGTCCCAGGGCCCTTATTGCCAAATAATGTTCATGTGTGGCTGATACGTTGGGCAAAGAAACGGATCCTCTTTAGTTTCAATGATTATGGGCAAAGAAACATCGTTTTTCGGTTGCTGGTCGCTCATACTCGCAGTAGCTTGTTCGCTCCGAGGCAAAAAGAAAATCCCTCAGAAGTCCCAAGGCGACATATTTTCATTTGCATCTCGGAGCCCGGTTGCTTTCCCAGCTTGCAGCCCTGCACAGCACCTCCTCTCCTCATATAGGCTCATCCATTGTCAACTCAACATCACGTGCTCTCCCAGAATCCATTGCGCCGTCTTAAGCCACCAGCCATAAACCCATGGCAATAAAGATGGCCTGCTGCCAAATTAATTAACAAATAGCGCATCACCCTCAAGTGGAGTGGCCCCTTATGAGTCGATCCATGTAATATTTGTCACTAGCGCGAATCGTTTGTTCCTCTAAGGTCACGTGCTGTGTATTGTGACGTCACACTCCATTGTGTTCCCACCAAGATTCCTTGGAATATAGATGGAAAGTTGGGTTGCCTAGATGGGAAAGCAGTAATTCATGAAACAGCAATTAAAGACCACAGTGATTATTACGTTGTGACAAATTACATGGTGTTACAAACATTTTGCCTTTGGAGTTAAGACCAACGTCACTGATTGCGTGAGTGACGTTGTTGTAGATTACGTCACTGACGCAAATACCCCCAATTAAGCTGACTCGCAAGTTTAGTCCAAACAATTGGGGGTCTATGATCTTCAGAAGTACCATCTGGTCTCATCCGCACAATATATTGTGCATAGCATGGAAGGATGACGTCACAATATTGATAATATCGACGGCGTGGCCGGGGCGATTAACATGGTGACGTCATACAATTTGGAAGCCATGGAAGGGCAGCTAACAAACGGCGCTTGGCCAAGATGGCAGCCTAGACACAACCCTCCATTATCGGCGATGGTCCTGTGCCAAGTTCCATTGAACGAAGTTTGATTTGATCGATTCTAAATGGTACACGATCCGGCTTATGTGGCAAATAGAACTAGTCTCAATAGAACTAGTCTCTCCATCATGAACACTACAGTTGTAAGCATAGAGATGTGTACATATATTGTCATATACAACTGGCATTCCAATAGAGACATTAGTTGTGAGAATTGGGTCCATGATTCACCTAGAGCTGTTGGAAATAACTCCCGGTTTTAACAGTTCTCTTAATTGGCAATGCTGCTGAAAGTCTGCTGCTAGAATATTTAGCACGGGGGATTGGCAGCAGTTATTCCTATCATTATTTCAAGCACGTCCTGGCGATTTAAGAGCACTTTACAATTCACTCTATTAACATTGTGATATTATGTTAAAGACGCAATTAAGCATGGCCATGGTGAGAAAAACGTCGAGTTTTTTTTTTCTCTTTAATAAGACACCCAATTGGCATTCTCCTTAAATGTGGCAAAAAAGTGATGAAATTTGAAAATGATTTAGTTAATAGCTGCCCTAGATAATTGTGTAAATGTACTGAGGCCGTAAAAAGGCATTCAGATACGAGTGAACTTCGATATAGAGAACATTCAATAGCAACAGCAAAGAGGTGTTTATGGTCTTATTGGAAGGGTATAGAAGGTAACATGGGAATAAATACTGTGATACAAAATGTATCAAGAAATCTTGCTATGTACAGTGCTGTGCTTCAACTCATTATCAAGACTACTAAGAACTAAGATCACCAAATTTGGACCCAATTACTACGACCACTTCACCATTAAAGCCATAATTTTTTCACAGGTTGGTGGTCTTAATGGTGAAGTTTCGCTGGAGTGATTTATACCTTATGGTAGTAGCCTTAAGTTGAGGTTCTACAGTAAAAACAATAAAAAAATAGATTCTGAAACTGATTAGGAGGGTGGGGCTATAATGTACACAGAGCTATAGCTTGGCAATCTAGCACTGGGAGAACACTGCGGTGACATGACCCCAGCGACAAGGACATTTATCAAATAATCAAAGCTCCAGTTACAGCCGAGACTTCAATTAGAGTAGAGCACTAGACTTAGGCTTGGGGGATACAAAGGGTCTTGTAGGAAATCTCTGTGTTTGCCAAATTGCCTCGGCCACAGCAACTATGTTCGCCTGTCGCTCCGGCCTTAGTTATTGCTGCTCCAGAGCGGGTCACATAGGTCCTCCTTGTTCAATTCCTTGTGCATATTGCCACTCAAGTAGCCATTAGTTATTGCAATGGTACTTTTGATATTCCGAAGGGACTGTAGATGTTGCTTGTTTGCAATGGCTAATGGAATGCTGAAATGAATATACTTAAACAGAAATACTTTTATGAAAGGCAGTGACTACTTGCACATGGCTATAGTGCTCTCTTAATGGAAACAGCACTACGGTATTTTGAAGCTATCGTGTGTCTGCAAGTCTCTTATTTCCATACACAAAAACTTCTGTGTGTTGAGAGGCTTAGTTTTGTTGCATTGTCTGTAAACAGGGCAAGGGTCTGTAGTTGAAGTAAGTGCTAATATAATCAATCTGTGCATTGAGCAAGTCATCAAATATATTGCACACAATAAGCATGAATTTGCATTGTTATGACTGAAGCGTTGTGTCCATTAGTAGCGTTGGCAAATTGTTGTATGTATGAATGACCCCAGGGTATGAAGACAATAGCTCTAGACAAGATACTCAGTGAGGGGAGAGATAAATGGGTGCATCACACAGAAATGCTGTCCTCCAAATTTGTTTCTGGGGGAAAGTTGATGGCCTGTGCAGAAATGTCATTGGGCAAGTACATTGGGATGGGCACACTGAGATGCTTTTGCCAAAACAATGATGGACCCGCATCTCTTTGTCCACCCTGGACCACCCAACCACCATCAGCAGCAACTGTCCCATCCTCTCCTAATGTACGAGTGATGGATATAATTCCCTGCACAGAATGCCCTCACTTAGGGACAATGGACCTGAGTGGACAATGTCCAAGGCTAACAGTGCATTGTTTTTGGTAACCTCAGGATGACCTCAACAAAGTAGGTGACTTTTTTGTTCAGTCATTTCTATTTTTGCCTTTTATATATCTAATCTAATTGATTTTGAGATGGCATTAAATCTCAAACATTTTGTGACCCGAAGGTTGGGTTATTCCTTACGCAGTCATGAAATTGGAAGGAGGCCAGAGGCGCACTCTATATGGGCAGGATCTCAATAGGGAGTCATTAGTGTAAGGGGGTGAACTGGCGGGACCTTGTACGGGTAGTTGGTGTCTATGCTGAGGCAATGGCAGCACACCATCATATTTTTCCGCTCTTCTGCCTCAAATGCAGTATATTTCATCAGTCTTATCTGATGGATACAATATCTTGCCTTAGATGGCTGCATGCCCTTAATCCTTCCTTAAATCCCACCCAATTCCTTGACCAATCACCTTAATTGCACTGACCCTAAGGGAGGATTGTTTGTGTGACCTGCAATCGGGGCCACGTGCTAGGCTGATCGCTCACTGGTCTCCAGGCTGGCTTGACCGCTCGGTGGCCAGAGGGCAGTGATTGCTGGGCAGAGGTCAGTCTCTCCCTGAGAGCAAATAGTTTTACATGGCAGCTTGGCTCTCCACTGTGTCCCACTGTTTGGCCTGCCCTTGTGCGCATATATGCATCAGTTCCATTGTCTTATTGAATCGCAAGTATTGTTCCAACACCAATATTTACATTCGTTGTGCGACATATCTAAGTGTTTTAATATCAGTTTTGGGATGGCCATCTTGCATATATTCTCTATGTTATGAATCTAAAGATTGAATTTAACCTAATCAAATTCAAGCCATTATTCTAATCACACACAAGAAGCCCCATGATATGCCAAACGAGATATTCCATATTTTTGCATATAAAGTGAAGCGGCATGGTGTATATAGCATGTGACATGCTGTTATGATACAGCTTCTCAATTTTCTGGATCATGGAGCAACGAAGCCGACAGTTTAATGCAACTGTCTAAGGAGGACGCTGATCCTATTTCGCTTCTACATGCTCCCAGCAGCCATTATAATGCAGGGGGCTGGGAAACCACTTTCTGTACTCTTTGCAGTGTGCAGTGTGGCCTATAATTAAGGTCACCAATATTAAGATCACCTTGATTTTGAGCAACTTTTTTTAGGTCTGAAACAGTGATCTATATAGGTCCAGAATTCAGCCACCTAAATATTAAGACAATTCAGTGATGAAAAATCACTTAGATTTTGTTGTTAAAGTCTTTTTCTAGGCCTAAAACAGTGATAACCACTTGTATGAGCTGGGAATTATGTAGTTCTAGAATTTAAGTACCTCGATTTTAAGATCTCTTCGATTTTGAGTCAATTTTAGGTCCAAAAACAGCGATAAACCATTTATAGAGGTCCAGAATTGCTGCAACTCAAAATCAGAACAATTCAGTGATGAAAATCACCTTGATATTGAGTCACTTTTCAGGTCCAAAAGAAAAACAGTGATAACCATTATATGTAAGTTCAGAATTAATCCAACCAAATATTGAAGCCATTTAGGTGATTATAATGTTGGTTATGAAGACAGTGTACCTCTGTACCACTGTATAGTTCAGTTCAGTGGTGTTCGTACCAGACACTTCAGTGTAGTGTTGCTGAGCATGCAGTGCAGTCCCCAGCCTCACTACCTTGCAAGCATCAAACTGAAGGTCTCGACAGCCTACCCACAATGCTGTTCGGCAGTAGCTATCTGTCACCAGGGAGACGCATAAACGGAAGTCGTGGGCTAGCCTCTAACCCTGCATTGTGTCATAGCAGCCTCTAAACCACTGCAATTGATAAATGAAAGACTGCTTCCCATCACTAGTAGCTGCATCATCAGCTGCTGCAGCAGGCTCAGCTCTCCACATCTCCCAATCATTCCCATCTAATTAGTCTCCCTCTCTCCTCTTGTTTGCTTTAATTCGACCTGAAAGGTTATCAGTTGTTTCAATATGAAGGCAATAAATATTACTTACACAAATATGGTATCTCTGGCATTAAGGGGAAACCTTGCTGTCGCTCTATTAGTTACAATGGAAGCTTCTATTCTATTCTATTATATTCTCTTCTATTCTATTCTATTGACCTATTTGCATTCAGTGTTTCTACCCTCTACTGAATGCACTTGTTATATTCTATTCTATTCTATTCTATTCTGTTCTATTCTATCATATTGATGGGGATGTGGGCTATTATCCGGACAGCACTTGACTTAAGCCAAATCTCTGGGTTTTTTACCTGGACGTGTTTATCAATTAGAAAGGCTTTGGGCGGCCACAAATGATGCGAGTGGGAAAAACAGAGTGGCTGAGTGGCTGAACCCACCCGCTCAGTCTTTACAATAATTGTCATGTTGTCTGGGCCCCTGCAAATCACTGCAGAGGGGATCTGATCAGACTGTCCCTCGCTGTCAGGCCTCATTCGCAATATTATGGATATCGGTGTCAGAGATCCCCTCAATTCCATTTCCTCCATTCTTGCCCGCACCGGAAATGGCATGCCCTCAGCAAGATGGCGCCACCGTGCAGTTCGTCTGCTTTTTTGTTGCCGCCGCTGCTGCTATAAATAGACCTCCTCACTTGTAACCTTGCGCTGGGGGATTCAGGGCCGTGGAATCAGCCTTAACTAATTAGAGGAGGTTGCTCTTAAAACGCAGTGACGTCAGGAACCTTTGTCTCACGTGATTGCTAATCCATCGCGTTCGTCGGCTCTAACGCAACGGAACCGCCAAAGATGTTGACTTGTGATGATTCCTCAGTATGTTCGCCCTCCCATGTTAACTAAGCATTTTGGGGGGACCCGCTATGAGCGTTTGTCACATGTCACTTTAAGTTTGTTACAAAGTGAAGTTTTTTTTTGTTTTATTAGCACCAAAGGCTTTCTTTTCTCATTGTGCCAACTGAGACTTCAATTAGGCTTCCTTTAGAAGTTCTAATATTCCCAGCTTTCCTTGTGTTTGATTCGTGATAAAGATAGGAATGCCAGAGACAATGTCTTATTAGGCTTAGCCCTTATCGAATTGCTTAAGCGAAGGACATTGCTGCGCAGTCATTGGATACCACTGATCACGTGATCTGATTAGATGACAATGGCAAAGATGCGCGCGCAACAAGACAATTTGTTTGTTATGGGAGTGCTGCGGGGATTGTTAACGTCATCGTGTGTAGCAAAGGATACTGGGATAGTGCATACAACTCTTATTTGAGCAGCGGGAATAATTGCAGCTCTCCAAGCTTCTATGGTCGTTCAGACACAAGGGTCTTGTTGATGTCAGGGATAAGTCTCACTCCAGACGATTGTTGACATGGCCGCTAGGGGCATAATGTAGCAGGAGCAGCCTACCGCTAGGGGTGCTGTGCGGTGCCGTCACCTTCGACCTTGGAGGTTTGGAGTCCGGTCGGTAGGACTGCACAGTCCTCCATGCGTAACAGCCCCCGAAGGCGGTTGTTGGCCACTGCTGCTGACCGTCAGTGGCCCTCGGGCGAACTACGATAGCTAGTCGTTGACCAGCGAAGGGCCACCGACATCCCCTCGATCTCAATCTCACTCACTTCCGGCCAAATTACTCACTTCCGCTGCCTCTCCTTTCGCTCAAGGCTCCGTCAATGACGTCATCAGCGTTGCCTCTGATGGCGGCATCCAGTACAAAGCCAGTCATTCCATAACTGCCTTGTGATATGTCTGTGATCTGCCACAGATTATGGGCAAGTCATCTGCCAAGATCTCAAGTAGTCTTGCAATGTCAGCAAGTCTATGTAAGGACACTTCAGTGATTGCACCCTTCCATATATAACTATGCTTCATTCGCAACCTTCCCAGCCTATGGCTTCTCATTTGTTGTATCCGATGCCTGTTGGGAAAGAGTTATTAGCGATAAAAGATTAAGGATCTTATTTGGGCGAAATAAGTGGATATGTGGGACCGTTCTTGCTCTTGGATATGAAAACGTGGTATTAAATGACATGGGACACACGAAGAAATTATACAACGTTAAAAATAACTTCTTCTATTTTTAGTATACAGCCAATGCAGTATCAGATTCGATTGCAGATAATGCATCTCTGAACAAGCCACACATATTAGCGTTTTTGTCACACTGCATATAATAGTGTTTGTCACACCGACTCAAACAATCTGGTTCCATGTTTTGCATGTCTATCATGTACATGCATGCAATTTCAACAATGACATACGACATGCATAGAGCAGTTACACACATAGAAAGATAGTTTGCTACATGCATACATGTCTCTGCACACTGCACACTGTACACTGCAACACTGCTGCACTGCACGCTGCAACACTGCACACTGCAACACGACACACTGCAACACTGCACACGCTATAGCAGGGAAAAGGCTGTATTGGCCAGCAGCCGTGCTTCTGCAAGAGCATTTCATGATGCCAATAACAAACATTGTGCAAATAGTGTGATGCGGATGCCGCTGCCGTTGTAAAAGATCGATGAGTGATTAGCATCCTACCAGAGGAAGGTAGTGTGATCCAATGGAACCATGTCAGAGAGTAGATACAGGTGCTCCCCCTGCCTGCCCTTACACCTGTTTCCCTTCAAAGCTCTGGTTCTGTCATCACATAGACACTCTGTCACTCTCATAAAAGCAGATCAAAGTCACAGGCCCTTGGCTTAGTTCGATTGCCACTTTAATATTTCTGAGCCAGATTTGCTCCTAGCGAAGGTAGATGATAGAATTGGCACACTGACAGCATGCTGCAGGAGCCTGAAATGCCAGCAATATCAAACACCCCTAGGCTCAAACAATCACATATTACATGACATATGACATATTACATGATATATGACATGACATATGACATGATATATGACATGACATATTACATGACATTTTACATGACCCGATGATGGTGTTATTTGGCAGATCGTGAGGTGCCCAGTTTTCCCATGCTGAATGTGGAAATCAAACTTTGTGATTGCCTGTTCCAAATGATTACCTTCACAAGAATGTAATACTATATATGACTAGTGACTATGGGAAATTAAAATTGATCAGACAGGTCTCAAACAAGTTTTCACCACTAAAAACCGTTTATTTTCATGTGGTGACACCATAAGGCTCTATGAAATATTCGTAACGTATGCCTTTTTATTCAGGACTTATTAATTTGTAAGGGCCAAAGTGTTAGTTAAACTTGAGCGTTGTGGCTGTGTATTGACTATTGGCAGGTGTCTTTGAGGCTGGTTCCAAAGCTTAGCTACATCTGTCAAAGTTGGCCAGGAGTCCTTTGGGGTCTTTTAGACCATGCCATTCTCACCTGGTGTATTATGCAGGTTCAGGTGGCGGCCAACCTGTCTCCATCTCTTGTCATGGCTGCATCACCACCACCAGCAGCAGCAGCAGCAGGAGGAAGAGGGCATCAATTATGATGATGAGGAACACTGATGTCAACCTGCTTTTGAAGCGAAGCACTCCCCACCTAAAGGTTTATGTAGAAAAGGCCCCAGCGTCTCATAAACGTGCCCAGCGAAAGATCTATGAAATCGTGGGGCTGCGAGTCGCCCACCTCTGTCTCCTTCTAGGCAGTTGGGCGCTCCATTACGCAATTTCCACGTTATTTTGGCTCTTGCTACATGGTGCTCATCCGGTCACCGAGGCCAATTGCCTTACAATACAAACAGCTTCACAATGCCAGCTCAAAAGAACGATGTAATATAGCTGCTGCCTCATCACTGATTTGTGTGTGTCGGTACTGGCGGAACAGAGCTGCCAAGGCTGGAGCTGCTGCTGGGCTTTGGTAATTTTAGAATCATTATTTAAATCCCAGAGCGCTGAGGCTGAGGGCATATTTTGTTGCCTTGTATATTGAGTTGGGATTTCAAAGGAGCTCATTCCACGCTGATGCATCTAATGCGACAGCATCGTGTTTCGCGAATAGCTCAGCAAGAAAACGCACTGCGCCTTTCACAATGTCTCATTTGGCACATCTGTGTGTGCTACATGGTGATGGAATAATCATATATATAACACAAGTCCCGCCTTGCGCTCAATTTGCCACTGCACTACATCTATATGGTGGATAAAGACGGGGGCCACAGCAGCTGCAAGGCCGCGAGACATCTTGTCAATTTGCATTGTTCTACATGATGTATATTATGCAAACGTCGGCATATTTGATGAATACACGTATCAGTGCATCACAAATATCTCCTTTCACATATTAGATACATTATTCACAATAAACGCGAAGGTTTTTACTGACTAGAGGCAGTCATATATATGGCACTCATTTTACCCAGGCATACTTGGCACAGATTTTTACAAATAAACAGAATATCGGTACATGATTATATATTATAACTTCTATGACACTTCTTTTTCAATGCGACCACTGAACAGTGCGAAATATAATATATGAGAAAATGAATGTTCACGTACAGTTAGTTTCATGAAAAACGGTTGACTCTAGCTGTCTGTAGCAACCTATACCTGACCGTGGTCGATACAGGCTTAAGCCAGCTGCTTCTGTCCACTTCTATAGCTAATAGTCCGCTTACATTCATCATCAGAAAAGTTTAAACATTGGCAAATGCAAGAAATTAATGTAATATATCATAAATATGTACTTTTAGATCCGGTTTTGACTAGCCAGCAATGACAGCTTTGGTTAGGTTCAATTTGACGGGCCATTTTTAATGAATCTAACTGTAGTTCTACATTTGGCTCAATAGCAGTGCCCGCCCCTCATGGCAGCACCCAACCTGTTGTGTGACACAATGGTGGGGAGTGAACGCCTTCAATTCACTCCAGTGGAGTAGTAATTTAGAAGGAAGTTTGCATAGCACACACCACCCTCCAGCAACGTAGATTCCTTGATAGGACTGCATTTAGTGGGTCAGCAAACTAGGACATTGGGTGCATTATGGATCGCTGGCCACCCTTTCTGAGATCCAAACACCTAATTTCAGTCTTTCTATCACCAGGGATGAATCAATAGGATGAGAAGGAAATGGCCAAGAAGATTAGAGGCCTTATTCCTACAGCTTTTTGCATAAAGAGGGCTTTGAATCAAGCGCCAGAGCTACTTGAAACAAGCCTTGTTGCAGTGCATCACCGGTAAGCTCTGTGACGTCCATTTGTGCCCTGGTTTGTAGCCTCCGCATCAAGCATCAAGCATACGTGTCCAGTTGTGGTCACTTTTCAATAGAAAGTCGTGGCCACTTCAAAGGACATGAGGCCAGATTAATGTCTATGTTTACGCAGTGTTCTTTCAGTGAATACAGTCAAGTCGTCATTCAACTGTTGGAAGGGTTCAGTTTTATGAAAACATTAGATTCGTGAATTGCATTTTGTGAGATAGTTATATGGATGGGAAGGGGGAAGCAAGCTGTCTGCTCCGATGTGTGCAAAGCATGAATTTTGACTTGGTATTGGAAACTATCGTGGTTTGGTCTAAATATCTGCTGAATTTCATTTGTGTTCGTTAGTGCCTGAGTTTCAACAAATGAATATTTTTCATACTGGTGGATGTGATAAACATACATATCTCTTTGTAATGCAACATGACATGAGCTTTCCTGCCACTAATGTCATCAATTAGCATTTGTGAAGGCAAGAACTCGCACTAAAAGGCTGTGCTTTCTGCAGTCCTGTCTATTTATGCGTAGTAAATAATTATCTACTTATTATGTATGTAAAAACATGAAATATTGCAGGGGTATTTCATAAATTCATGCGTCAGTGGCTCATTGCACCAAGTGCTAAATCTGAATTTCCTGAGCCTTTGGGGAAACCTGTCTGGACATATAAGGCAAACTGCAGGACCATAAATATAGTTAAAGCAATGTGATCTATGTTAGCAAAGAGGCACATCAGCTAAACCTGGTTTGAAGAATCTTTGGCAAAATTAGACACGAGGAGCCGGAAGCGGAAATACCAAGCCAACTCCCGTGTCCTGGCGCCGGCCACGAGACTTCAGAGGAATATCTTTCTTTGCGGCTGACATAGGGCCATCGATCCGGGTCAAAAGGTCATAGGTCAGGGCTCATGAATATGCAAATTGCATTTGGTGAGGACTGAGATAGTGATATGGATGGGAAGGGGGAAGCAAGCTGTCTGCTCCGATGTGTGCAAAGCATGAATTTTGAATTTGGATTCCTCAAGATGGATACTATTACAGAACACGAGGCATTGCTAAATAACTTCCTCTTCCCCAGACTGGAATCTCTTCTGCAACACCCCCCCCCCCCCCGTTCACCCCCTCCACATATTACGGTTAGTAATTGCATTTCCCTGTAACCTTGGAGTCCACTTCCAGACAATCCATTACATTAGGCCCTGTTCCTTAACTAGTTGTCTATTCAGCAGGAGTTTACGGATTCATAACCAATTTTGCCTTTTTTGTTTATCTTAAAGAATTATTAACTCTAAGGCAACTTCCTTCAGTTTTATGAGACATTTTGTTGTGAACAAGCTGATAAATCGCATGTAGCAGCTGAAAGCTAGTGTGGTCGATGATACAGCACAAAGCAAAGTTATGTGAATATATCCTCCCAAGGACGAAGGTTACTTGAAACCATTGGATATTGATGGAGATGCTCAAGGCCTCTTAATTTGCCCATCATGCTGTAATACTGCACTGTAAGCTGCGCTGCGTTATCTCATTCGGTACAGCAGTGAATAGTGGATTTTCACGGAAGGTTCTTTGTATTTCCACCAGGTGGCTATGGCAGAATACTGCAATTCTATTGGCTGGAAAAGTACCCGCCCTTGACTGTGATTAGACAAAACAAAGTGCATCCAAGCAGCAGTATTTTTAGTGCATTTTAATGTATATTTGACATCTTATCATTCAATTGATTTTTGTTATTTGCCTGAGAAAGTTGTATTTATTGAATCTGTGGGTAATGGTTTTCTATGTCTGAAAAGCAAAACGAGTAATAAGAGGAGAGGAAGGACTTAGGTCTTGCTGAATTCAGGGCTGCTCAGTGAAAAGACTCTATTTGCTATAAGCACATTTTAAAATATCGTGTATCAAATGCAATGTACCTTACACAGGCTGGAAGAGATGTACACTTGGTTATGACTTTATTCTGCAGTCTACATTAGCAAAAATGCAGGTCTGAACCATTTAGAAGATAATTTTCATGACATAGTATCATACTGAAAATAAAGAACTTTGATTCTGAACTAGTTAGAAGATAATTCTCATAACATAGTATTATTACAAAGTATTTTAGTTTCTTGGCTTATAATAAAGAAAAACAAACTTACTTTTCATATTAGTATCTTGGCTAATCATAAAGCTTCTATTCCTTTTCATATAATAAGACCTGAAGTTTTTGTGTCTTAATAAAGTTCTTTTCAGGACCTAATACAAACAGCACATGACACCAAATCCCAGGAAACTCATTTAGCTCGCAAAAGTGAAAGGAGTTTTATTCATTTCCATATAATTTCCTCAGATGTTCGGAAGGATGCTTCTTACAATGGGAGTGGTTATGTTTTCAGTCCTGTTGATATTGTGCTGACTTCCCTTGGTTTTTCTTTGTCTTCGATTTTGGCAAACTTCATAAATGAATCCATGCAATATTGTTGGCAGCTATGCAATTTCTGTTGAAAAAAATAAAAGGAGAAGAATAACAGGATTAATTGTGTTGATGAAATCCCTTTATGAATCCATATATATATATCTACGATATGAAAATAACTACCTTATTATCCCAGAGAGAAATCCGTTTGGAATTTACAGGCATTGATATTTACTACATGTGGACATAAATAGAATGTAAATAAATACATTTAGGTGTGTTTATCCTTTAACAGCCGTATGCTGAATGCATATAGTGGGACATTATCATATCGTGTCAAGTTTTATGATGATCATATGTCATATTATAATGTGTTACACAAGAACATGTCTAACAATTCGAGGTTATATTTAAATAAAGAAGATGAAATAGATCATAACATTTGGCTGTAAATGTGGTTGTCTGACAAGATTTTAGGTCTGCCTGATGCACCAACAGCTCTCTGCTACCAGGGAGTGAAGCAGGGAGCTGCTCCCTTATTATGATAAATACCTCAGAAAGCACTTGTTGCGTTCGGTAGCTTCACCTGTGTCGTTCTAAACGCAACGTCGCCACAATTTGACGCTGCGCTATCAACGTCAATAGCCTTAGAATTTGATGGCTGCAACTCCATATTAGGCTACTGCAGATGCTGCCAAGCTTTGACATTGCAGAATACTGCAGTATGCCTGTAATACATTTTTATAGCTAAACGGTCATATTGCATAGATTTAAGTATATTTCTTAATGTATTATTTATAATTTACTCTATTATTACCTTAGGTTATATAAAAACGATACTTGGCATTGCTAAATAGTCACATTCCAGAGGTTTATAGTATATTTCTGGACGTTATATTATCAATGATTTACTTTATTATGTGATGTTAAGGCAGTTCTTGGCATTGAATGTACTTTCAATTGTCACTTTTTTCCCTTTCCAGTTCTTGGCATTGAATGTACTTTCAATTGTCACTTTTTTCCCTTTGTAAAAGCAGTTCTAGGGAATTGAATGTACTTTCAATTGTCACTTTTTCCCCTTTCCAGTTCTTGGCATTGAATGTACTTTCAATTGTCACTTTTTTCCCTTTGTAAAAGCAGTTCTAGGGAATTGAATGTACTTTCAATTGTCACTTTTTCCCCCCTTTGTTTAAGCAGTTCTTGGCATTGAATGTAATTTCAATTGTCCCTTTTTTTTCTCTTTGTAGGTCAGTCTCCCGGTATGATTCTCCTTATTCAACTTTAACTACGAAATTGCATAGCAGAAAGTAGGTCCATTCCAAGTTGGTAAAGTTGATAGACATGCCCTTAATAGCTCTTAAACATCGGTATGTAAATTTTACTATAAATTTGCATGCATGCACTAACACGCTTTGATGACTGCATTTAAGTATATTTAGCTTTTTGTTTTACGAGAAGGTTTTGGCTCTCAAATTCACCTAACATTCATTCCTTGCACGTCCTTTATAGCATCCTGTTAGTCTTGTCTTGTTGTCTTCAGCTCAGACATTAGTCTCAAATGTGTCCTGGCAAACTCAGGCACAAGCCATTAGCTTGAGGAAGATGATAAAACTGATGCGTTGCCTTGGTGACTGCATTTCTGCCCAACCCAAGGTTCCATTTTGCATACGTGTGTGCCCCCGAAAAGCATCACCCACGTGTGCAAGCATGGAAGCACCTATGAAAGGATAATGTCCATAAAAACGTTCCATCTGCATTCAGGCAATAAACTCGAGGGCAACCATGCAAAAAATCAGGCAAGGAATTTTCTGCCAGACATGCTTTGTGCAGTAAAATGGCGTCCTGTATCTGTGTCAGAACAAGTAAGATGCCCAGTGTATGTGTAAAGGAATGTTGTATAAGGTTATTTTACCGCGCACAGTACTTTTACCAAAGGAAACGGCAAGTCACAAACAATCTGCATGAAGATGAAGAATGTACTGATGACAAATGACTTTCCATGTGGTGGCATAGGGACTAAAATGTGGCTAGTAATCAGTGCAGGGAAGAGATTTTTGAACCCACGCACCAAGTGGGTGCCATAGAAACCAGTCACGGTAACCATGCCAAACCACTTTGCCATTGGTGAAAGGACTGCTGCATACACTGTATGACAACACATCGATTCAAGGAGCTCTGCAGACTGTCCAGATTTAGTGGTTAAGATGCCCAGGAACCAGCTCTAGATTCTTAAGCAAACAAGACTGCAATGGGACTGCCAGCCTGAAAGATGTCCCCGGGATTTTTTATTGTCAGCAGATTCTGGCCACAATGGCGTCTGTCACCCAGAGTGAGGCTGGTAATCAAGACGTCAATAGTGCGCATGCCCAGACAACTTGGCTTCCGGTTGCGCAGGCGCACATAAGGCTGAGTTCCATCTGAGGTCTGCTAGAGTCTGTAGAGGTCTGTTTTTCAGCCCTTGGACTGGCCACAGTGCCTCGCCATAGCACGTTCTGCTATCCTGGCTGTCAGGCTCTTGCCCCTTCACTGCCAGCGCGTCCTTGAAACAGCATTAAGGTGTCATTAAAAGAGAATCTGATCTTAGAGCCGTCTCTAGCTCCCCCATAACAATAGGCTGGGCCCGTGCAAGGAATACATTGCTTACAAGTGCATTATTGATCCTAAGGGTTGATGGTAAGCTGTGGGTCTGATTGAGTTTTTCTTCTTTTTTTGATCAGCGCAACAAAATTCTCAATAAAACTTTGTTTGCTCCTTTCATCCCATGTTCTGTGGAACTGCAATATTAAGGCCACCTTAGTGCATATTTTACATAGGGTGATACAGTTAGGTTCATAATTTATGGTCGACTCTAGACAGCTGTAGCAACCTATTCCTGGCTGTTATAGCCAACCGCTTCTGTCTACTCCTAGCTTATAGTTGGCTTACATCCACCACCACTGAAAAAATATAAACCTTGGTAAATGTAAGAAATTTATCTAATATATCATAAATATTTATGTACAATAGACATGCATCTATTCAACAAAAATTACAAATATGCTTAAGTCTCCACTTATGCAGCAAATGGTGCTGCATGTACTTTTAGATCCGGCTTTGAGTAACCAGCTATAGCCAGACAGTTCCGTTTAGTGGCAGGTGGAATCGTATAGCAGAAATTGTCTAGTTTTGTATCGGTTCAATTTAACTGGCCGTTTTTAATGAAACTAACTGTATACAACGATATTAGCAAGCAATTGGGTCCTAACATTGGTGACCGTCTTTGCTGGATGGTCTCAATACAGATGGGCTCTATGACAGGGTTTAGACTCAGGCTCATACTCAGTATTTATGGTCGTTTTATACACACACTGATAATTACTTCTATCTTCTTCATCTTCCTTCTTTTTTCTTCTTACTCTCCTCCTCATTCTTCTATGTTCTCTTCTACGACAACCACTTATTCTCCCTTATTTTCTCATTCTTCTTATTCTTATTTAACTTCTCCTTCATCATCTTCTTCTTCTTTTATTTCATCTTTTACTTCTTCTTTCAATTTGACTTCGTATTCTCCGTGTATATGTGTGTTTGTGGGTCCTATGCAGCAGCCTCCCCGCCACTCTGCCACCGGACACCAGAGGTCATTGATCGGACGGTGGTCAATTGAGACGGACGACAGAGGGACGAGGCGCCAATCACCGCCACCTGACTGCCACCATTCAAACGCTATCGAACTGCTAAAGCCGCGCTTGGGACGTCATAGACAAGCCGATTGATCGGGAAACCCCCCGAGCCCTTTGACCTGCTGGTATCAAGCAAGGCACCACGCTACCACTAACTCACGTCTCATTGCGAATTCACTAGTACGACAGTCTATTAGCCAGTACAGGTCACCCAGTGCAACCCACACAGATTGGGCTTCCCTCGAATCAATCTCAATACTTGCACAATTACGTCGATACTTCGTTTGAAAAATAAGTGCTGCAGCTCCTTCACACTAAGCCTTCTTTGCTGTAATCATCATGATTTTACTGGAGCTCTGCCAAGATAGAAGGCATTTTCATGGAACTCTGTCAATAGTCAGACATAGCTGCTTTCAAAGCGGTTAGGGTTACACAAATCCCCGTAGAATTAGCTGATGTCATTCCAAGCCTGTAAATAGAATATATGACAGCTGGGTGGTAGTTTAGGTGTCTCGGTTTCATTGTTGCTCAAACACACAGTGATATTTTATGGATACTGCTCAATACACCAAGCACATAATCAACATTCTCTTGTATTTGTATCAGTTATGGATTCTGGTGCTTAACAGTGGGCTGGCATGCATGAGCATTATACAAGAGCAAGGAGAATATTGGCGGTAGCAGCGGCTTCAGCTGTTGCGGCTTGATAAAGCAGTATTTCCTCTTGGGCGCGCGGGACCTGTGTGCTTTAGCTGAGCTGTCACGAGCCACAAAGCCAAACATTGCAGGCCCCGATCTAGGTGATTACGGAGTACCTCGGGGCTGTCCCGCGTGCCCTCTGCCTTCTTATATTGCCACTGCTGGTGATGCCAGTGGCTCCGCATCATCTTGTCTTGAGACCTAGCTGCTTTCAAGTTTACTGGGTCTGTTTGGCATTCATCGTGTAGGCCACTCTTTGAAACATTCCGGCATCAACATTAGGCATCAACAGCCGCAGCAAAAGTAATAGCAAGTCGAAATGAAATTGTCTGCTCACTTAAATTGTCTGCTCACTTAAGAATTGGGTCACGTTTCATTGGGAGGCGTTTCAATTAGATAGGAAAGATCAGATGAGAGTAACCACTGGTTGGCGGTGAGATAGAGATGTAATTTAGTCCAAATGACCATTGCCCTTTGCAGAATTCGCTCCCAAACTATTCAAATGCTGTCGCCAAGTGGTCTTTTGGGAGCAGCATGTCAGCCAAGTGGAGAGCTGACCCGATCTTGTACCACTTCCTTTTATACCATGCCAGCTTGCCAGAGGCCCCATTGTAATCACATGACCAGCCTTGTAGTCACATGACCAGGTCAGTAGTTCACGTGACGTCCACTGTGCTGCCCTCTATGGGCGACAGATCCCTTCCTTATTTAATTACTGGACGACAAAAATATCCGTCGGTCTGGTGTGTCGTGGAAATGGTGGCACCAAGGGATTTGGGACTAGGCTGAGGGAAGCAAGCGCAAAATTGGACGCCCTAAATCTTTCTTGGGTGAGGAGCAGGGCCGGCCGAGGGGTCGGCTGCTGTTGTTGCTGTTTTACATATTGCCCTGTTTGGATCCTAGTTTATTTCAAACAAATCATACATGGTGGATTTGCAGGCTTGAATCGGCGGCATTTTCATGCTAGGATAAATACAGTGCAAGGGGCAATCTTGTGGATGGGTGGACGCCCGATCAATGCTTGTGTGGATTGATTCGGAATAACGCTCAGTGGAAGCATGGCTATTCCATAAAACGTAAAACACGGATCAGCAATGATCCCCCGATCAGCATGGAGGATTGGGACAAATATTCGGCAGGGACTGACTCCGGATGAAGCGATGGGACACAACAAAAGACGAGTCATCCCTTGACCCCCTCCTCTCTGCATCCTTCTCAGCATCTTCTCTGCATCCTCTGTATCCATCCTCTGTCCCTTTGAGTCCCTCCTCTTGCTCTTATTCCATTAACCTACTCTTTTCTCATCCCCTTTGTCTCTCTTGATTCAGGCTGAATGCTTCTACCTCTTTCTTCTGATCCTCTTTACAAGCAACTTTCCATTCAACTCAATTTTACTCTTCTGACTTGGCTTTGGTCGGATCTGTTGCTTTGTTCAGTTAAAGCTGAAAAACCCAAATGCACAGTAAAGATGTCTTAAACTTTCATAGTACTCAAGTACATTGTAGAAGAAGATGTCTTACAAATGTTCATAGTATCAAAATCCTGTAAAAAGATGTCATTCAAAACTCATAGTATCAACATACTGAGATAAGATGACTTTCTATACTTTCATTGCAGAAATTTGTCTTTAATTTTCATAGTGCCCAAATACAAGTTGTCAAAAATGTCTTAATCTTTAAGTAGTAAAACGTGGAAATATTTTTTTTTCATGTGGCATTCAGTGTGTGGTACAAAGCCTATTACTTCACATAAGATTTTTTATTCATTGCTTTTGGTAAGACTAGCATTCACACATAAAGCATAGAAGTAACTCACTTCCACACTTGGCGTTTCTTGCGCCCCCTGTCTGTGGGACTGCCTCATAATAGTGTAGCAGCCAGGAGCCAGTATATTTAGTGTATATCTAACAGCTATACGTCATAGGATATTGGCTTATTTGGCCTCTAAGGCAGCTTCCTCCAGGTGGTCTTCCATTATGAAGTTTTAGAGAGCGCAGCGTCTAGGCCGGCGTCACAGCGCACGACCTACGTCGCTACGGCCCATCATTTAAGTCGACGTCAGCGCAGATGACCTTCCAGGCATTCCTCAAGGCCCTCAGGGGCGTCTGGAGTTTGTCTGCCTGATCCCAGGGCTCTGGTCAGAATCTCAAGTAAAAAATAACCCCCAGATACCATTGGATACAAGGGCTCAATCCACTAGCAGATTTATACCTAGATATATTTTTTTTATAGTTTTATATTTTATTCACAGCATCTGCTTCTCTTTTTATAGCTAAAACGGTTCTAGCCTCGTTTCTGCACAGCATACAGCATCCATCCCCTGATTCGACAGTCCTGAATTATATCTGACAAATAGGGTCTTGCCTGCAAAATCACATGTGGGCTCACAGATCTATGTAAGGATCCTAAATATGTAAAGCTCTTGAGACCACGCCTATCAGGAAATAACTGTATTTTTGCCTCAAGAAGATTCCAAGTGGTTTTGGTTAACCAAAGAACTTTGATAGTGTCTGATATCTTCTGATATCTTCTTCTGATGAGCGTTTCACATGACGTTTCTTCCAACAGCACCAGGGGGCCGAAGCTTTGTGCGATTTAATCACGTGACAAAACCACAGGCCCTTCTGGAGTTTCACCCTGGCATGACGAGCTTATTTCGGCGTATTACATAACAATCCAGAACCCAAGGGTAAATCCATGTCATGTGACACGAGTACTTTTAATTAGAGTAAAATTTAATACGTCGAGTCATTAGCATCGTTCGTTCAATAGCTGGAAGTCTGTCTAACCAACTTTGACAGTGTTGTGGAATTTACCACCAAGAGAATTGATTGTATGCTCCGCGTGGAGTTGAGAAAGACTCATGCTTGAACAGGCATGCCAAGGTGATAAATTGTGATATCGGTAGAGCTTTGATCTATATATCGAACTATACTTTTGTACTATGAAGCGAGTTTCAAGTTCCATAATGGATGCAATTCGTCGCCTTGATTCAGTATTCATGTTTATAATCATCTTACATTTCAAGCTGATTAAACCTGAAAAATGAAGCATTATGAAACCATCTAAAGTCATATTCAGTAGAGCCACAACGACTGCAGTTACTTCGATCCGATTGGTTCATTACAGAAACCTTGCGATCATATTCATGGCAGGAACATTAGATTACTAAATGAATAGACAACAAAAAAGTACATACGAGTATTTTGTGTAGCGTTATTAATATATTAATGAAGATTTAACACGTGTCATTTAGATGGTTTGTGCATTCATTGACCAGTCTGGCATTACCTTCCATTGTCATGGCACCAGTCCAAGTCTTTAGAATACAACTCGAGCTGTCATGGATTAAGTATTTTTATGCCAATTCAAGTGGCATGCATTTTGAAAGAATTTAGAATGACAAACCGGCCGAATACCTATGGATGAATGCCTTTGTCTGGATGAATGCCTTTGTCTGGATGAATGCCTTTGTGTAGAGGACAGGTAAAAGTCAGTCTGAATTATGCACTATTCAGATCTGAAAAAAGAAAAACAAAAGAGCAACTTAGAGCTGGATATCATGGCTGTGACAGAATGCCAGGCAGCCTAACACGTGTCACTGTTTAACTGTACTCATTTTACGACTCTATAGCTCTATAAATGTCCAATCTAAAAGCCATATAATAGCTATATAACAGCTGTATAATCCGCTTGATTGGTATGATGACCATCAAAGTAAACCTCGTTATTAGACGAGTGTATAATATGATATTATTATTGTTGTGGTTAATAATGATTATAATTTTGAAGGAACAGCATGAAATGAACCTGTTTGGAGCGTCATTTAGTCTCAGGTTGGACTCCAATTAGAGTAAGGGCAGTAGGAGGGAAGCCCCGGTCCCCTCTCTCCTCAACATCCCTTGATAGATGGGCTGGCATTTAATGAGAAAATCGAAATCCCACAACTTTGAGTGTACTTAAAATGTGATGAGTAAGATATGTGATTCCAATTCGCAGTTTCTTGTCACTCCGTAAACATATTTCTCTCTCCTCTAAAACTGCAGCGTCTGATTCGCAAGCACTAAGTCTACTCTTTAATTTCCGAACTTGGTGGTTCATTAGAACCCAGCCACTGCTAATTATCACAACTCCTTTGAAATGCCTCCCTAATTCGATGTCACTATTTCGCACGTTTCAGCATTTTCATATTGCAAAACTGTCGGGTGAACTTAATGATCTGATATTATTCCCGTGTAGTGCACACCTGAATGTGATAAACAGACAAATATACTTTAGGCAATGCTAATAGGTCTTGTAATGTGATTAACAGACAAATGTGATAAACAGACAAACTTTTTTTAGGCAATGCTCACAAGATAGGTCTTGGATGCTTACCTTGACAATGTTTTCATCAGTTTCTGACTTTTTGCATCAGTTTCTGGCTTTTTGCATCCGTTTCTGACTTTTTGCATCAGTTTCTGACTTTTTGCATACTTGTAGCACTTGTATGGTGACAAGGTGAACGTGTGCACGTTCACTCACTGCAGTTAGTTTGCTCCTGACAGTATTTTATTTCTGTATTTTACTCTTGGAAAATGTGTCATGAATTTTTCAATGCACTCTTAAGCTTCTGCAAATTTTTTATTCTGCCACAGAAGAGGGGTTTGTTCACGATGTTGTTACCATGGCAACCTCTAACAACTTCAGAGTTTGTTTTGTTTTTTTCACTCTGGCTGGATGATTATAGGACCTACATGTACTCAGCTCTCTCACTTTTAAAGTCTCTGTGATTATTTTAGAAACTATTGTGTCGTCATCTTTCAATTTGTTGCTTGGTGTTTCACTTAATCAAATCATAAGCTTATTTAGGAAGCCATTTTGTGAGGCGGATGAATACTCTGCCAGTGAACAGCATTTCCATGGCAGTTGTATCAATACCCTCGTCATGGGAGAAAGCTGCATCTATAATCACGTTTTTGTTGACCTTGCCTGCCTTTGACAGAGAATTATTTCCAAACAAGGAAAAAGTAGCATTTTGAGGCCTGACAAACATTGGCTGCTGACAGATGGTGTAATTTGAGAAGCAGATTGGTTTGGTTTCATGGGAGAGACAAATGTTGATAGCTGGCCATACAGTTTTCTCCTTTGTTCCTGCCATGGATGCTGTCTGGATAAAGATGCCTAACATCACATCATTCCGAGCATCTGGCCCAGATACATCCTTCAGCTGCTGCTGCTGTTGCTTCTTCTGTAGCCCTGGCCTTGTGAGCATATCACTCGATCCGTGAAATTATTTTCCACCCAGTTCATCTCTCATATGACAGTTAATAGGCCAGTATCCAAGTTGCCATGTCATGTTGCCAAAGCCCTTTGATGGCTTCATAGATAGCTGTATGCTTGCAACCCATTTAAAGGCCGGCCGTCGGGGGATTTGTTTTGTGCCGTTATCTTGTGGGGGCGAATTGACTAGCCGCCATGTGGACCAGAACCTAATGGCCGTTTTGCCTGCCAGTGCCGCTGGGCAACGATGCTACCATTGCCTGCTATCCAACAGCACACACCGTCCCCCTTTCCACCTGATGCTATGTCTTCTTCCTTGTTCTACGTCTCGTCCTAAGTCTCGTCTACCGAGATTTTCTTGCTATAAAGGCTAGAGGGTGCTGCTGCTATGTTAGAGGGTGCTACAGCTTGCCCATTGCTGCCCATGGCACTGGCTTATCGCTGCGCATGCCCGCTTGTGCAGCTAGTAGGGGTTATCTTCGCAGTCGACGAGGTGGCAGTGTCACCGACTTAGCGTGAGTCAGATAAGCACTGACTGGGCTGTCCTTTGCGCTGCTATACGACAGCGTCACAGCGTCACGCCTCCATATAAGGGCCACATAAACGACTGTTTCATAGGGCACCTCGTGGACGTCGGTGTCTGGTGCTCGCTTTAGCAGTTCCACGAGCAATTTCCAGAACGCTGAAGATCCATTGAGAAAAGGCCGTGACATTTATGACGCACCGTCGTGTCTCTCCTGAGGCCGCCTGCCGCGCATTAACCGTAAGGGCGCGGTGTCTCCTCGCTTAAGCTACCCACAACAGCCAGCCAGCTCTAGCATAAAGCCCATCATCCTGCCATTTCTCAAACTTCTACGTTGAGACTGTCTCGAAGACACTCTTCCGTACTAGCTCTACAGCCGGCAATATGCAGCACAGTCTCAACATGCAGAGTCTCACTGCACATTCTGTAATACAGCTATCATCCGCGGGCAAATTGTGGCGCTGCAATCGCCCAATGTCAACATGTTTTCCGCTTCCTGTATTTTCATGGGAAGCACAAACAGGTGCGATGGGAGACAGCTGCCCCTGTATGCAGACACATGTTGCTGTGCGCCATGGCCGTTCCTAATGACATGGATTGTGCAGGATCAGGCAATTAGGCAAAATAACGTCCAACCAGAAAATGGAGAAAGAGAGAGAGAGGGAGCAAAGCGTTTGTGGCAAAAAGAGAATGGGAGATGGCGCCGCTAGCTCTGCCTGCCCTGGCCAGACAGAATGGCCTGCTGCTGCACAAAGGGCTTTGTGGATTGCAGGGCTAGATTGAGAATTAGGCGGATGTGTAAAGGCCCATTCGCAAAGGGTTGATTCGCGGCGCCGCCACAGGCCGCCTCTCCGTCAGGGCAACTTGCCTTGAAAGACAGGCAGACACAACGGGCGAGTTATTGTGTGGTGGGCACAAACAGAGGCTGCTATTGCCGATTCTGTGACGATGCTGCTGCTGCTGTTATTGCCATCTGATGATCACAACCTGTGACTGTTCCGCTAACTGCTTCTTTGATGAGTGGAAACATCAAAGGGCATGGTTGCTTCTGCTTCTGCTGCTGCTGCAGCTTCTGGCCCTTCCCTTTCCTTTTTCTTCATCTGTCTCTTATCTTGCCTACTTCTTGTAAATATAAGTCAGAATGGGGAGGCACCGTTTATCACTGCGTGCTTTTATTGTGTTGTGTGGCTGTGACGGTGCAAGGGCAGTTGGGGCTGCTGCTGTAGACCTGCAGTCGTTGGGTGCAGTGTTCTGCAGCAGCTGCAGGTGTTCCTTTTCCTGCAGCTCGTCCATCTGCTGCTAGCTGCTGCAGAACCTGCACACCACGTAACCACCTGCAGCAGCATCAGCAACATCAGCAGCAGCAGCAGCAGCAGCTACAAGACAGCTTAACCTGTTGTTTGAAACCTAGTTCTCTCTCTCTTTCTTAATACCCAAGTGCCCCTCCAACTTGTTCGCATACTCAGCAAACGACACAGCTGCTGCTCCTGTTGTGAGATGCTTTTGAACGCCAATTCGGGCACAATTCAGGGAATCCTGCACAGCTTTTTTAAGGACGTGTTTACCATGTGCCATTTTCTGCGAAATGCTCAGATAGGCCTACGTGTTCTTAATATAGACCAAGAGCGTCTTCTAAAAATATTACAGCCCATCCCAGCATTAGCAATGATGATGTGTTATTATTCTTCAAAACATGATGACAATGTGTATGATGCAATGATAGCTTGTTCGCCCATCCCAGAGCCGCGCCGAACGACCTTGTTTGTTCAAATACTTTAAGCATCAAGCTGACATGGCCAGAGTGTTGTCCACAGTCCCATCGATCAACACTGATTACCTGTCCGACTGAGATGTCCGTTCCACAATGTAGTGCTCCTCTGAGGGTTTCAAGTTTCACACCTCTCCAATGCACGCTTAGCCCGTTGCCCTTTTGCCAACCTCACTCCGATCCAACATATTTTTGTCCATTTTTGTTCTTCTTCCGCTGCTGCCTTAGGGTTGTTGGCCCTTTTTGTGCTTGCTGTGCATGTAACCCGAGTATCTTTCAAAGGTAAAAGAAGATGAAAAGCTACTCCTGTGGCAATTTTCCCTCTACAAAGATGTAAGGGACCTCTGTTTAGACATTTTGTGATCAAGGCCACCAGTTATGACCCACTAGTATTCTTATTCTATATTTTACACAGAAAATCCCCTCATTAGTAAGTTTGTTGTGGGTGGATTAGGGCTTACGTCCTGTATTTTGCACCTGATGGGCTAATTAGGACAGGCAGGGACCATGGCAATGAGATGAAGGATGAAACAGCCATCCAACTTAGGTACAACTGGGAATTGAACCCAGGACCCAGTGGTTGGAAGCCCAGTGCGCTACCACTGAGCTAGGCCACCACTCTCCCTCATTATTAAGGATAGTCTCTTACACAATATGTGGTCTTAATGGCAAGGTTCATCCAATGATCATAGAGTTGGCTCATAGTCCTAAGCATTAAAGTTATAGGTAGAATATGCACACGTACCCCTGTTTACAGACATGAGACCATACAGCCTGATATTCCATGGATATTCGAAGAGAGGACAAAGTTATTGGAACAGGTTTCATCTTTGAAAGGAGCAGATGATGCATGCACATGGATGTGGAGGCCACAATATTGAAGCCGCTGCACATGGCAATATTTATTGTAGTTTCTGTCACATGTGCTGCACATGTGTGGCCCCAAACGTGCCTTGGGAGGGCGAAAGACAGAAGAAGGCAATGCACGTATCATCCGCCAATGAATAAAGAGCAACAGAGCTTTCTCTTGTCAATATACTTGCCTTTGAGACGGGCACAGGCTTCTATTTCAGCTTCTATTACAGAGCTTCCTGTGAAGGCATGCTCAGCTTCTATTACAGACCCAGCTTGCCTTCTGCCTTGCCTTTCAATATCAGGCCACCGTGTTTAGCTCCTATTTGCTGCCATTGCAGTTTGCTCACGTTTCCCTGCATGGTAGTCTCATTTAAAACCTGTGCCTGATGGCCTAGTCACATTTGGAAGGTTGCATTGCCTGCACTTACTGTACCTCCTTGCATTACTCCTTTGTACCACTACTTGGTCCACACTTACAGAACCCCCTTGCAGTACTCCTTTGCACTACTTGCTAGCACTATTTTCCAGCAGCACTTTCAGTAGCAAAGTTTTAGCGCTGCACCGCCTCTTTACTTCACAGACAGAACTTCTAGACAATGTCATTATAATAAGTGAAAGCAGACCGCCATTCCTGCTATCATCTCACCCAATTGAATTAGCACTGAATGAGCCGGTGTGTTTTAACCTTTGCTTCACGTGCGCTTCTAGTGGAAAGACCTTCCAAAGCAGTGTCTTGTAAACCTCACTGGCGCATCAGACGCTGCGCTACGTCCCCAGAGGCTCAACTGGGTCAGCGTCGCAGCCAAGCCTAATGGCTAATCCAAAAGGAGGTTGTAACAGGCAACACAATCGCCCATTGTTGCGCCATCATCCCTCTTTCTCATCCTTAAATGCTTTTCTAGCCCCTACACCTCTTATTTTCCTCCTATTTTCGCTCGTATTAGCTGGCCTAACCAGGTTTGTCTTCCACATCTTGGCGTCAGATATCACTCCATATTCTGCAGCCTACAAGTCTGCATTAAGCTCTGTGTGATGTAGCCCAAAGAAAATTCAGAGAAAGCTCTACACGAAATATTCCAACCACATTATGCTTCTGGCTGCCATGCATAGTACAAGCATATTGGAATTTCTTGACACTTCACAGCCTTGTATGTTTATGGAGATCCATATAAGCATAATAAGCATGTTATTTTACTGCCATGTTTTGTGAATGCAGGAGCCCTTTTGTAAGCTACTTCATCCCCATTTTATGTCCAGCAATGAACATGCTTTAATGGGGATCAGCCCAGCCATGGAGTAGCACATTTGCTAGTGGTGGCCTCTGTTAGTATGGTGATATGGGGTGCTGCTGCAATGATAAATCATCAACATAGACTGAGCTCCTAATCTTCCCTGGATCTCCTAATGCTACAGTTTGCCTCCTAATGCCTTATTAATGATCTCAGGGCGACCTCCCTCATGCCTGCGACACCTGCCTTATGATTAGCATAAACAACCCAGCTCCAGCGCCAAACTACTGACCTTAGATGCTAAACTAGCCAGTGTAATGGTGATAGTAGCCATAATGGTATACAGGGACAACTTTAGCTATGCGTTATTTAACCAAAATATAATAACGTTACATCCTATTGTATATATACGACCGAAATTGTGTTATTGGCTGCCTATTGCCTGATTTAGATTAGATTTTATTTATTATTGTGCTACTTAAATAATTTCATTATGGTATAATGGGAAAACTCAAGCTATGTACAATTTAGCACTAAAGTATGACTATGTTAGTATTTGATATTTTTGATATTTATTGATAAAAAGTACATAAAAACAACAACATTAAAAAATAGGGATGTAAAGATCAGGTGACATACACACTAGCTTTGACTATTAATGTCACCTTTGAATTTTTTAAGACTGAAATTGACAATATCAGGGTCAAGACTTCCATACAATGACAATTCTATTAGCAAAGAAATGTTTTCTATAAAAGTGAAATAAATGTTTACCATTGAACTCTGTGGTTACTGCTATATCTAAAAGAGTTTTGAATATTCATGTCAGTGAGATAAGTAGACATTTTATGGTATAGAATCAGGTCAGCCTGGATTCTTCGGCATTCAAGTGTGTTTAAATTTAGAAGAGACAATCGTTCCATGTATGGAATGTCCTGTTAAACCAGAAAGCCTTCTTGTGAAGTATGTGGTGAGTCATTTACGATAGCTACAATACAAAATATAAGCACTATGCACTATTTAACAAAAAAACATGTGGTTCAGTGGTGTTATTGTTTTGTTCAATCCAGTACTACGTACCATCGAGATTGTCTGCTGTGACTAGATTTTTGCAACATGTGCATTCTGGGCATATGGCCACCACCCAAAAGTGATCTAAAGCATACCTGGCAAGTGGCACGTTTTGAATTATTAAGATGAGCGTTGTCATGCCGACCAAGATGGATGCTTGGGCCAGGCAGATGAAAGGCCAGCCTCTGTGGTCCTGTGCGAGTGAACAGTTGCAGAGGATGGTCTCAGAGACAATCTTTCATTAGCGATCATTCATCTCTGCCCAAAAGAATCTGCAGCCTGAGCTTGCAATTATTTCCTGCATAAATGTCACGAGGAATCCCTTCTTTTCATGGACATACAGGTGCATCTTGAAAGCGAGACCATTTTTAAAGGCAAAAATGACAACAACAAAAAATCATCACTCAAAAAAAAATTGAAAAAGCAAGAAAGAAATTCCAAGGTGAAATGCGCTTCTGTCGTGGTGGTCTGTTAGAAACAGCAGCCATGAAAACTACAAAAGCATTAAGGACATATGAAACGCTAGGGGGCAGTGTCGTTGGCGTTTTAAAGCCTCAACTCACGCGAGATTCTCGTGCAGCGCGAGGGCACACCGTGACCTTGACCTTGTGATCAATAGTGACGTCACAATGCTCTTCTCCCTCTCGTGTTATCTGACGATCAATGGCCGGGAGGGGGTGGTGCTGCAGGGCGCTGCTTGAAACATTTGTGCATTGTCGTCTAAGCAAAGACAGGGCCCTCTTCTGCATTGCAATTGCACCCTACAATTGGCGCCCTTGCACTCTGCAGTTCCACTCTGATTGCAATGTACCATCTTCCCTTGTGGTCCTACAACATACTGAACAGCAGCAGCAGCAGCAGCAGCAGTAACCGTAGCATCTCCTGCATCTACCTCCTGTTGCTAATGCAGACTGTTACCTTCCTAAAAGACAGCACATCCTTTCTTCTAAGACGTAATGGAGACGTTTGGACGCTGCGTCATGACGCAACGTCACGCCATGCCACGAAACAAGTGCTTTGCATACGAATCGTGCATACCGCTCTGTGTAAAAACAGTATATATATTAAACACGATGCAACTGGGGGAAAAAAGCACTGGTACATTACATGAAGACAACGGGGGTTTCAAATGAAATCTCCGAGCTCATAAAACGTAGCTTAAGATGTCTCATTACATGAGCTGTGGCTAGGAGAACATGCCCAAGTACGGCTTACCTGTCTTAGTCGGGGCTGATAAGAATTAACACCCAGGGCGTGTTTCACAAACAATGTTTCCCGCAACAAAGAGGAATCCAGCATGCGGCCCTCGTACTCCCCATCAAACAAGACGAGCCTTAAGAGGGCATTTAGGAGCCCTGCGCCGTTTTAGCAGTGCACAATCGTTGCTGATGATTCTATTAAGGACCAGAGCAGCCAGAGCAGGGTGGGGAGGTCCAAGGAAACCTCCATCGTCGCCTCTGGCACCACAAAGGTCAGCAGATGACAGGAGGATGCGAAAGGTCACCTGTTGTCATTTGACCTTATGTGATGACATGTGTATTCTGCCCCCTTGCATTTTATACATCCGAGACTGTCTCCTATGACCTCGGGTGACCCCTATGACCTATCAAATGTCCTTCACTGTCGCCTGGACCGTTTTCGTTTAAGCAACTCTTCCCTTGTGTGGTGCATGCTGTCTTATTGCTAACGCAACATCGTAAGTGATGAAGCTGCTCTGCTGTCTTTTGGTGTCTTGTGTTTTGCTGCTGTCTCCTCATTTATCCTGATACTGCTTGCTGCTGTTGATGCTCCTGATAATGCTGTTGTGTAACATGAAAAAGAAAGCAAAGGAAAAATAACACTGCTACTCATATTTTTGTTTCGTACTCTCTGCCAAATATGATGCTACTAAGGCAGGGCTAACGGAGAGGCAGAGCATTCAATTTGCATAGCATAAATAATAGTGCTCATTTCATTTGTGCAGTTGAGCAGCAAATATTTTCCTGTTGGCATTGTCTATGTTTTATCACAGGAATTATCAGTGTACTCCGACACATTAGCATTTGTGTGCACACACACTGACACACGGCGCATGCTCAGCGAGCCTGGACCGCATGCAGGATATATGCAAGGTATCGTTTCTGTTTGATGATGTTTTTCGTCATAGGAATTCCGATCAATAGATGCCACTCAGGCTGCCATACATACTCTTCTCAACACACTAACATATATGCATTATTTACTCACATATATGTATTATTTGCATATTTCTAACTGCTGCTGCTGCTGATGATGATGATGCTACTGCTGCTGCTGCTGCCCTAGATGTGGTCACCTCGACGTTATTTGCACCTGAACCCATGCCGGTTCAACCTATGTCACGTGACTAGTGTGCGTGTGCAGCGCCACCTATTTCCGGTCGCGTAGCCGATCTACCTGTTTCACCTCAACTTCAAGGACATTCGGAAAGCTTGGGAAGCCGCTTTGTTAGCCTTAATATCATCTTTCCTAAGAGTTCGATTTTCAAGTCACTAACGATCCTTCCTTGCACTTCTTGTCCTTCAAAGGCTGCTGTCTCCTCTTGGTCTTAGTCTCAGCTCTGATTTTGCGATTTTCAAAAAGCCCCAGCACAAAGCTTGTTTGTTGCTCACATAAAAAGAGCTGCAAGGGCTCAGCACTGAAGCAACACTGAAGCAACACTGGAGTAGCTCAAAGGGTTCTGGCTGTCTTGTTGGGAGCACGTTTGAAACAAGGCATGTTAACTCTAGAGTCCCCACAATGTGCTTGCTCTGCATTATTTGTATTTCTTCTGGTGCAATACCCCTAACCCGAATCTGTGGTATCAAGCGCAATATCATTGACCTGCAATTGCAATATCATGGATGCTCGGGGCTTGTTTGAGATGTGATGTTGCTGCTGCTGCAGAAGCTCATGATTTGTACGCAGGGAGAGATGAAGAGATACACTTGCATCCCCCACCCACTTCTTATTGGGGAGCACAGGGCTGCTGTCAGTTCAAGGCCCTGGGCATTATTTGGAGGTCGTGAGCAGCCTACCAATGGCACGGTGCGTCCAATTGTGTTTGTCAGAGAGGTCCATCGAGAGACTGCTTGCCATTGACCACTGTGAGGCCATGTTCTCCATTATGTGAGTGAGGGAGAGTTCTGTCCCGCTTTTCCCCTGACAACTTTGACGTCATATGTGACACCGTATCTCAGGAGTCCTCCAGTCCTGACGTTGCGCGGAAGTGGCTGCCAGTCTGCTGGTCAACCCTTTACAGATGTATGTGCTGCAGAAAACCCCATTGCAAGTGCTAATGTTATTGCTTATGCTAGGATGCACGAATGTGTTACTCTATGCTGATTAAGCCATACAACAGGCCTTTAGAAGTGTAACATGTGTTGGAATAAAAGTTATAGTAGAAATTTGATGATTAAGTCATATACAGGTGTAAGTCATACTTAGTCATAGCGGACATTTATACAGAAACAGCTGTATATTACCATTTTGTTTACAGATTAATTAAAGAAATATAAACTTGGATTGGAAAATATATCGTTATTATCCACTGTATGGATATTACATTCTCTTCTACCGTTCTGTACCAAATCAATTCTAGCTTAACTTATGCAATTGTAGGCATGAGACGATTTTATGTACTGATTGCACCATCTTTGGTTGGCAGCCAAGGAAAACGCCCTGTGTGACTGCAAAATTAATGGAGATGTATCAATATTCAGATGTTCAGATAGCTTATCCCAACCAGATTCAGTTCTCATATTAAACCAAAGGATGGGTGAATAGTGACCTAAAGAAATTATTGAGCATTTCGATGCTATACACCATAATATTTTCGAAGGTGGGCTTATGGGTTATATAGTATATAGATCGACACAAGGTAGTGTCTGGATGTCGATCGAATGAGACGCAAGTAAAAGACACCACCCATGTGGACTCCAAGCCTTATCATCTCATAGTACCGTCTGCTTCTGACAACTGGTCATATAAGCTGACTAAGCTTCAGAACCAGTAGCATTGAAACGTTGAACATTCAACAGACTAATAATTATAATGTATACTGTATTGGCATACTTATACTTAATGTATATATTAGGCCACCAGCCTGGCATTTCTTACTAGTCTCACAGTAGGAAGCCACAGATAGCACCGGGCAAGAAGTTGCACAAGAAGCAGGGAGCCAACATGCTGTCGGGACAGCTGCCAACTACACATGTAAAACATCTATCTCAGCACTCTTGTTGTCCTCACTGCCATCGATTTTGTCTGTCAATGATTCTCATTGCTCTGAAGTTGTCTGTGGCCTCTACCGTTCACCCTTCTTCTTTATTGATTACCTCTTTGAAATACTCAAAATACGTCTTATCAAAAGCCCGGCTTTCTACATCAATAGCCCCACAGAGGAACGTTTATTGAGGCACTTGGTGCAGCCCTGTGTAGGTGGGATTATTTCCTTTTCAAGTGACAAAGACAAAACTCTATTCCAAAGATCTTTTGCCTAGTCCTCGTGCAGTCCCACTTCACAGGCCATGGATCTATAGGAAAACACTGACAAGCCATATGGAAGATGTTGGGCCACTAGCTGCTTTGCTCTTGTTGTTTACCCACCCTCCACATCTGGATGGCCTCCGTAATGTATGGTACCACCACCACCACCAACCAGGACACTTATGCTCTCCACATGCCCACCTGTCTCAGATGGGCCTTAAACACCACTGACCCCATGTATAATTCCTTGTGGTGTTATGGGCCCTTTCCATAATTATCAGCATTTTATAGCAGTTCAAATTGGTAGGGGCTGCCACAATGTGCCATGTGCGGGTTGACAGTGATGGATTGAGACAACCCAGTGGTGTAGCAGCGGCAACAGCAGCAACAGCAGCAGCAGCAGCCACAGAGGCCTATGCGGATGGACCAACATCAGTTTTGTGGAGAACATGATCTATTGTTGTGATGGAGGTGCATGCAACATTGATCAGCCAAGTGGGGGCAGCACTGCGCCAGGTTGATTACTGGGACAAGAAGATGCAATACAGGCCCCTGAGCAACGATATAGGGATGCTCCAGTCCCCCAGGTGTCATCTGGACCAGACTTGGATGCTTATCCAACATGTTCCGTTTGGCCCAAACAACACCTTGGAGCCTTGCAGCCTTTCACCCTCAAAGTGGAAGACCTACCATACTACTGGGATGGGAGCCATGGGGAGTCAAGGGTTCCAAACCTTTACAATACCTCCAACTTGGTCCTGCCACACTCATACCACACATTGTGTGCTTTTGACCATCAAACAGCATAATATTGAACCATGACCACTGTCATTGATGAAATATGTGATAGAAGTAGAGCGGAACTCAAATAGGACCACCCATTTTCTACCGATTATAAACGTTGCCTTGTCGTACACCTGTGGTCACAAAACAAACATGCTCGAGAATTAATACCAACTCAAAAAGAGCAATTCTCTAAAGACAGTATTTGGCTTGGACTGTACATCAACAGCATGAATCAAAATATGAACTTACACTTTAGTAATAAGGGATCAAACAAGTAGCAAACATGTGACATGTTATTGCTTACGGGGGCAAAGAAGCTTAGTGAAAAATGGCAAAGTTGTTCTCGTGATTCACTGCTTACTTAAAGACATTCCTTGCCCTGCTCTATTTACTCGCAGCTCGCATTAAATTAAGCCTCATGTCTCGGGTCCCTTACATTATCAGAAACTAGCGACATTCTTTATCCGGCCCATGTTGTTTAATGTGAATATGTTGATGAATGGGTTTCAATCTGGGAGTTTGTTTTCATGGCGTCCATGAAGAAAGGCCATGATTGATTCGGAAAGAGAGGAGGAGAAGCCCAGCACAAAGAAACCTTCCCCCTTTAATGGCGCTTGTTTCTCCTGACGTGGCTTGCCTATCGGTCTCCCGCCGGGACGAGCCTTCTCACCATAACAGAGAGCCTTAATGACCCCCCCTCTGGTGGCCCAACCCAAATCCTAAGCAATAACCTTGGAATTAAACACTCATTTGCATTTCTGATGAATACGGCAAAGCTCGCAAAAGATCCGGTGGTCGGGCATATGTTGCCATGCACCGCAGCGGGCCTGCCTCGTCCATTAGACGTCCATTATTGCTCACTGGTTGGCGGGCATCCTGTCAGCCGGCCTAGGGAAGCCCCTAGCAAGATGGCGAGTGGCGCGGGCAAATTAGATGGGGAGCGGGAAGCAGTTGTAGTTGCGGCTGAATGTAATGCCTATTCAAACGCGATGGAGGTGATGCGAACAGACAGGGCGAGAGACACTCACTGCCTCTAGCTCTGTTCAGTCTTTATTAAGGGCAGGAAATCTGTGCTGCTAATGCATATTCATCCGCTCTGCTAGGCTGGCGGTAAGGAGGCCACAGGAAGTGCTGGCGCGAGCTAAGGGCGACACTCAGTGCCTGGGGAAAGTCCTCCTCACGCCTGCCGACCCAGCTGCCCTCTGCTGATGATTATTGACATTTTTTATGGGCTTCATTTTGTCTCGCCAATTCCTCTGATAACAGCTGCGAAGGAACTGTCTATGTTTGTTTGCTGGCCGTCCACCAGGAGGAGCCGGGTGACCTCTGTGACCTTCACGTAGCGGATAAGTCTCAGTGAATGGGCCCTCTATTGGCCATGTAATAAGATGGCTTAGACCCTTAGCTGGGCCTGCATTGCGCCTCAAATCCCAGTCTTAGGAGGAATTCAACTTGATCACCTCGCCTGATCCATCATATAAACACTTGAAAGGGGGTCCTGGCAGATGACGCTCTGCTGTACAAGCAATGCAGTCAATAAGAGGCCCACTTACATTGCTCTGCACAACATGAGGCGTTGGCAACTTGCTTACAATTCATACAACATGGGCCCAGATGTTGGTAGTCCGGCTCAGCACCTAATGCCCCTGCGTTTAGCCTTGTTTAAGCAAAGGGACAGTCAAGTGATGAGCCAGGTTGTTCTCTTCTTCCACTTATCATGCAGCTGCCATTTACATCTTATTCTGCACAGATGGGTCACCCTCACATATCCCTTTTGATCCCTTGTTAGAATGTATCTCTCTTAAATGCTTTCATTACTCTAATAAGCTTAATAAATCCTATTTGCCTAATGGAACTAGCTTTTCATGAGTGAAATCCATTTGAAAAGTAGAGTTAAACATTAGTTGAGATCTTTCATTGTAATCTGTGAAAACACACGGTCTATGAACATTGTATAATGCAATTGTCCTTTTCTCTAAATAAAACAAAAATAACGTAGTTTACTCCAACCCAAGCGGGTCCATTTACCAAAATAATGTCCTAATGTGTATTATGCCTTGCATGATACCACAAGCATTTGAATGCTTATTTGTAGCTCGTTTGTTTGTGCTTTTATCCACCAACCCAGGCAGGTAAGTAAGCTCGTGACAAGGTTACTCCTGTCTTTTCCTGTGTCATTGCTGAGCTAAGATTAAACCTATCGTCTCAGTAAACACACTAATGGAGCAGGGCTCTTGTGCTTCCACAAAACTCTCCTCACAGCTAATATTTGCCGTGGCAAGTGCAACAAATGCTCTCTGCCTTTGCCTTGCTCCTTAAATCTGGAGCTGTTACGAACCTTGCGTCCGCATCAACAGCATCAGCAGCAGCAATAACAGCAACAGCAGCAAGAGTGTCGTGGTTGTGACACCACCCTTAGGCCAAAGTCTTGAAAGCCATTGGTCACACAGCATCTGCAGTTGTAGTGTGGTACAAAAGAGTTTGTACTACTGGCAGATAGTCTGTTGAGTTTCTTCGTAGTTCGGCAAGGATAAAAAGAAGATAATTAACTGGTATTCGCTGAGATATTTTAAGACCAGCTTTGGTTCAGATTTAAATTAGCTATCCTTTATATACTATATATGACCATCCTATAATGATAAGAATTAGGGTGAATGGTTGGGGTTCATATTTGTCAGATGAAATGGTGTACTTCCACTGTATTTTGTATTTGTGATTTAGCGTATGTGAGCAATGTAAAGCTGTTAATTTAGATTGTGATAAACTGATACGTTTAGGGCGTGAAAGATAGACAGAAAAGGGTCTCAATGGTGCAATAAGCAAGCAGAATATAATGCTTGTAGTGTTTGTTCTCCTAACCATAAAACAACAGCGGCTATGACAACCCTAACAAAGTGCTGTCCATAAATCTCTTGGAACATCATTGCAGTGCTTGTTGCATAAATATGGATGCTAGTGTTAGAGGCAGCAAAGCAACAACGCCAGCATGTGGCCTATTACCCAGTCCCCAGTGCTGTCATTTGGGTGGCCAATTCAATTTGTTGTCTCTGGACGAATTAGTTGTACCTTGGGAAGGGTTGTCACCAGGATGGATGACCTGGTCAACTGTTAACCCAGATTAATCACACTTGTTTGGGTTTTAGTTGGTTGCATTGTTAGAGCTTTCCGAATCAGGCTTTATTCCACTGTTCTGAGCCACTGGCTCAGTGTGAAATCCTGTGCAACTCACTGCAGAAGCATTCTCGACACATTTTCCGCCAGCATTTGATGTTTGACGCTCAACAGACTTCGAACAGACTTCGATTGAAGCTCTGCAATTGCAAAATGGTGACAGCAGCAGTTAGCTCTGTTCAAGCCCCCTTTTGTTTCCAAAGCAAATTTGATTGCATTTGGATTGCAATTGGATTGCATTACTCGCAGCTCGTTTGCTTAATAACCTGTTTGTCCAACAATCATTTGCACTCTGGAAATGCAGCAATCTCTCATTGGCGGATAAACAAGAAGGTCTGAAATACATTGAGGGTAAATTGCATTACTCCTGACTCCAGGAGCTGCTAAACTTTGCAGAAATGTAATCACTTTACTCGGATAGAATTGTGGTCTGTCACTGACAGAAAACGGAAACTTTTGCAACCAAGTCAAGACTAAGGCTGTTACCAATGGTGATATGCTAATATAAGTGATTTACTAATTACTTAAACCACTAATGGGCTCCATGAATCATTACATTAATTGAGATAATGCTTACTACAGCACTTAGATGAGTTAATGCTATCATATGTCTATCCAATTGTATAGGTATCTGGGGTATAAAATGGAGCAAAAGACGATGCTCTTGGAATAAACTAGAGGGGCAATTTGTAGAAACTGATTCCTGCAAGTAAGGAGCACATCCTATTACAAGCTGAACACACATGACCAGTCGATCTGCACTTAAAGCAAGGGGGGCATCTTGCAGGGCACTGGTCAGTTCTTTGATGTCCAGTAATGAGACGCCAGTAGCCAAGACCAAGCAGATTCATGCACCACTAGGTCCAGTGGCCCCAAGTTGCCTATACGGCTAATTTGAGCTGAAATACGAGAGAGGACGATTTGTCTGGCGTGTCTTATGGGATTCTTTCAATGTTGGACATGTGGTAGAAGTTATGGCGCACTGGCCGTTCCATAAATGCAAGGCTAGTGCTCATATCTGCCACTTTAGATTGTGGTCATTTTGTCAAGAGTATGATTTGCCGGTATGATTGAAGAGTAAATATTGATACGATTTTAATTGTGTGGATAAATGTAGCGATGGGCAGAGTTTTAAGTGGACCACAATCACTGCAAAACACTGACCCTTTAAGAGTGAGTTATGGCCAACATGAAACACAAAGCCAAGCCCCCTTTTTTTTGCCTATAAGAGCAGCTGGCACAGGGGCTTGTAGAGTGACGGCGAATTACCAGCTATTATGGTCTTATGGTTCGTGTGATTGTTGTGGTGAAGGCGGCGTGGGAGCAGGGTAAGAATGCAATTACTATGTGTGATAAATCATGTGTCAGAGGCCCTGCTGCCCTGGTCACAGTTCACACCGTTCAAATACTAGGCAATTAATGGAGCAAGCCAGCCGCACCGTTCCGCCCCGTCAATGATGTTGTTGTGGGGTGCAAGGCTGACGCACCAAGGAATTCTGCAGGTCCAGAAGGGTGAGATAGAAAAAAAGCTGCTTTTTCCAGCATCGTAAGGGCCCTGTGGCACTTGGAACAGCAACTCAATCGGCAGTGACAGGCTGACAGTGCAGTCTGCCGCTGTGCAATAATTCCAGCCTTTCTCGACTGCTATCTAATTGAAGAAGTTGGGATGGGTCTACGTGTGTCTGCCGTTCAGATTACGCAGATTTGAAGTGGCGTTGATTGGTGCAAGACGCAGGTCATTAACTGTAGATATGCTGCCTGACAGACTGCCTGGGGCCCACTTGCATTGATGCGAAAATGTGTCATTAGTTGTGGGACCTTTGTCCCTTTTCCTGATTAGGCAAATTGCTCCAACTCGTGGACTACGCATGGTTTATCCACTATACTGTGCTGTCTGCCTATTAGAGCGTTTCTCGTAGACCTTCCTCTGGGCTGCCTCCTAGAAGCTGCTCTCCTAGTCATGGAAAATATCGTTACAGCTCTTGCTTTTCTGCTTGTCTGCAAAAAAAAATGTACTTGTCACACAGTCTTAACGTTGTCACTTAGCGCTGTCACCAGCAGATAGTGTGACAATTCTACAATGTTATATAGATATATGACAGCTCTACAATATCGTGTACATTTGAAGCTCTAGCTATATATTCAGTGCTGCTTGCGTCCTTGTCACACATGCATTTTTTATGCCGATGTACATTTACAATATTTCTGCAAGACATTTTCAGGGGAAGATGGATATTTGTTGCCGCTTGCTTTTATATTCTTCTAGTCTGTCATTTTGGTACTACAGTTAGTTTCATAAAATACGGTTGACTCTAGACAGCTGCAGCGAACTATTCCTGGCTGTAGCTATAGCTGGCTAAAGCTAGCTGGTTCTGTCTACTCCTAGCTTATAGATGGCTTACACCATGCAAGAAGTTTATCTAATACATTATAAATATGTATGTGCAATCGGTATGCATCTTTTCATCACTTTTAGATCTGGCTTTGAGTAGCCAGCTATAGCCAGACAGTTCTGTTAGGTAGCAGGTAGCATCGTATAGTAGACTTTGTCTAGCTTTGTCTAGCAAAACTAACTGTACCTATTAATGTTAAATTATAAGTAGCACTGACTGTCATATGACTGTCATATGTATGTCATGGTATATCAGTATATATACTGTATACTTTATATGTAATCTATACTTATTGCCTATGTTGCGAGTTGAATTACCTTTGTAATACAAGTTGCCAAACACTGTTTTCAGGCACTTTTAATCTCCCTGCTGAGCATTAAATGGCCTCTAGTCCCACGAGGAATCGGACAAAATCCATGCAACCTTGCTGTGGAACGCTGCAGCGCAACTACATTAACTCATAATGTAATTACGCCCCCTGTGTGACGTCTCCTAGGTATATTGTGACGTAATAGTGTTACTTCACCAGACTCCGAGCCCTTATCATATGTCCTGATTTGGCCGTGATAAACAGTACATACATATATAATTTATTTTAAAATTAATTTAGTTAAACACAAAACTGAGACACATGGGCTCCTTCATCATTCGCCTTCACACCTTCGTTTCCCACCCACCCAGGCCCTTTTTTTTTTCTTCATTTACTTCAAAATATCTCATTTCAATTGGTTCACTAATCTCATTTAAGACAAACAATGTCAAGTTTCAATTTACAACTTACAAATGTCAATTTCATCGAAAATCTGTATTATTTCAGCATTGTCTGCTGCAAACGATCGTGAGTATTATATCTAGAGCTACAACAAGGCTAGAATAAGTCCTGTTCTGTTTGTTTCAACTTGCGTGTAAACGTTGGGGCATGTCCCTTTCTAGCTGTATTACTAATATATGATAAGTTCTTGTCCATGTGGTTTAGATCGGATAAGTTCCTGTATGTATGATTTAAGGACAAGTTCACGTTAGCGATTTGCTTGTGTAGAGATAAGGCCTGGGGCTTCCACAAGAGCAATGTGTCTTGTGGGTGTTTGTGATTCATGTCTGTTACTACAAGGTCTGTTACTATAAGGCTTATTTAGTCCACACCTAATTTACTGCGTTCTTGCTCTTTCTATCTTATTAAGTACATGGCCAATTGTGCCATGTGCATTTTCCATGCATTTGGATAAACGCATGGAAAACGCATGGTTTAATTTAAATAAGGCAAAAACCATGCGTTTTACATGAGTTTATCCTTCTCATGGAAAACGCACGTGGCACATTTGGCCATGTAGGGTTAAACAAATATGTATGATGGGTGTGTTCAACTAAAAGTGCAAATGAACCTACCTTATAAGGCTACCTCAGTATTAGGGTTTAGTTAGTACAACTCTCGAAAGCAAGTACTGGCCACTCAGGTATTGTATAGATAGATTGTATGGTAACCATGGACAGGCAGAAATTCATCATCAGTGTCACTTCTTTAATACTTATCTGTTGGTAAATGAGTAGATTAACTTGAAAGGCATTAGTTTAAAGGTGCCTTCAATGGCGGTGTCGTTAAGGCGAGGTTGCAGTAATTTAGACAACAAAGTATAAGGCAGTTGCCAAAAGTGGGATATCGTGTGACAAACAATTGCATTGTCTACTCGGGGAAGTGTGATAAACAGTCATTTTGGAGATTGTGTCATGTAGTTTGCGATAGACAAGAGTAATTGTTGGAGAGTTGGGTGTTGTTCAGTGAGGTGTGGGCCAGTTACACAGTTCAATATGATTGAATTGCTTGTACTATGGAAATACCCTGGAGTGGGTGAACGTGTTTGTAGTAATTATTACCACCCACTAGCGATCATCATCTGATTTCCATTCAATTCGATAGCACCATTCAGAGGGGCTTGGAAGCTGCCACTCCAGTGTCATTGTGCCGCTCAGGTCATTGTTGTTGGTGCCTGATGTAATGTGACGTAATGGCTATTAAGAATCGACACTCTTGAATATTGATGTTGTCGCCTGTCACCATGTGTCCATAAGGCTGTGTGCACAAAACTGGGTCCATGGGACATAGCTGCTGCTGCGTCCTTGGAGCTTAGCTGTGTCCATTGGGATGTGTCCACTTGGGGGGTGTCCATTGCGGTGTGTCCATAGGGCAGTGTCTGTGGTGCCGTTTGTAGTGGGTGGAGCAGTTCCAGTTGTGTGGCTACCCCAGCCTGTTCAGTGTTCTGTTCACCTGACATTTGGTGCAATAGAAGCATTTGTCTGCATTGATATATTGACTAGCAATCTGGCCAGCAGCAGCAGCCACAGCTCTCGTAATAAGGAAGAGGAAGGTAATGATGCTGACTGGGCTGCTGCGGCAACCTCTCTTCGCTCCGTTGATCACACAAATCTCTAGATCAATCAACGGTCATGCATGATTGATGATTGAATCTTGCGCCCATTGCCTGCTGCCTGCGCATCATTCGGCCATCCAGGGCCGGCTGCTGCTGCTGCTGCTGCTGCTATCTGACTGCACACTCCATCATCTGCTTCTCATGTTACTCCTCTTCTAGCCTAATATACATTTGGTCTCTCTGGTAAACCTATAGCCACTCTGGGCCCAGTCCAATTTGTTCATGTGTTCTGTCCCCTCCGATCCAGTCTTCTATTGAAGCTGACTACTGTAAACAAGTATTTGTTTGTGCATAGGTTTGCAAACTGGCTTTATCATAATATGTAAACAAGTATTTGTTTGCGCATAGGTTTGCAAACTGGCTTTATCATAGGTTTGCAAACTGGCTTTATCATAATATGTAAACAAGTATTTGTTTGTGCATAGGTTTGCAAACTGGCTTTATCATAGGTTTGCAAACTGGCTTTATCATAGGTTTGCAAACTGGCTTTATCATAATATGTAAACAAGTATTTGTTTGTGCATAGGTTTGCAAACTGGCTTTATCATAATATGTAAACAAGTATTTGTTTGTGCATAGGTTTGCAAACTGGCTTTATTATAATATGTAAACAAGTATTTGTTTGTGCATAGGTTTGCAAACTGGCTTTATTATAATATGTAAACAAGTATTTGTTTGCACATAGGTTTGCAAACTGGCTGTACTGGGACGCCTTGATTGCACCAAGGGTAGTACTTCCGGTTGTTGTTATTACCAACCATATTGTCAAAGAGACAGCGACCACTCCTAGAACCTAATAGCTGAGCATCATGTCTTGTGGTAAATGGAAGCTGCATATTATGTTCAGATGCAACAGCAGCATCAGCAGCAGCAATATCTAAGATTGCCTGCGCTTAAACCAAACCCTTGCATAAGGAGTTCTTTCTGAGAACAGCTCAGACTCTTCTGATTGAGTTGGCTAGTGCTTTGAGACCCTGCAGACCTCTCATTCGTAAATAATAGACATAAAGCATATCTATAGTGCGGACCTAACTCGCTTGACCCTCAGAAGAGGGTTGGAGACAAAGCCAAGTCAAAGCTCTATCAGGCTAAATCCATCACACAGACCGTCTTCCTCATCTCTCTCTCAAGTGCAGCACGGTGTAAAATTTCAATGCATAATAAGCACGTGGAAAAATTCATTTACAGCCTAACTGGAGAAGACGTGTTTTAATTTTCATCCCAACTGAATGAAAGAGCCGAGTGTTTTGCCTCTTGTTTTGATCTGCTGCAACCCAAGGGGGAAGCCGTGTACATACGAGACACCAATATGAATTGATTTCATGTAAAAATAAACATCAGTGGAGCAGGCTTTCACGTGTAAGTGCCAACTATGACTTGACGGTTGTGCATAGCATCGCATGCTGTGGGTCTCTCTGAGAGATTCTGAAGTCGAATCTCGCAGTAGTACGGGTTGTGGCCACGTGCACGAGACTTGGAAATATGTAAAGTGTATGAGGAGGTGATACATGGCGACGAATGTCTGACAAGCCTCAAATCCCTTTGCCGTTGTGCCTTCTTGTCACACTGTAATAGAAAAAAAAGCATAAAAAGGGGGAAAATCGACACGTCGGAGAAATGGAATTCAAGAGTGGAGGCGACGATGTATGCTCAGTGGTGTGGCTTCCATATATTCCACATCCAAGATATTCATACATATGTCTCGGCTTGGTGGGGCTGCCATTCTCTTTTGCCTTCTTCCTCCTAGCTGCTTCTCATTTTTCTTCTTGTTGTGCGAATATGAAGAAATATCGGAGCCGCTGAAGGCAACCTCAATTATTTACTAACGTAAGTCTGTTCATGTCCGAAATAGCCTAGCCACCAAGTTGTGTTTATGGTTATGGAGGCAACATGCATGTTCTTCAGAGAATGGTGGCTTCATATATCATTTATGGTGAAATGAGGGTCTCCTGGTTCTCTGTGGTTTTAATATTCAGGGGATGAGAGTGTATTAGCCCCGCAGCCTTTGGCAGAGTGTAACAGTGTACCTCTGTGATTATCTGAGCCATCATCATGGTTGTGACATCAGAGATCGATAGAACTGCGAGTCAAAGAGACAGAGAAGCTGATAGAAGCATTAAATGAAAGCTGATCAATGAGCAATCGACACAAGATTGAGAAATGTGCTGCTGCCCAGGCACTTGCGGCGACCCCTGGTGCACTGACCTTAGCAGCGCCCTCTGTAGTTGACCTGCTATTCTCCTTGATTTGTGCTGTTCTGGACGAAACCATAATTATACTTGCCAACCAAGAGAAAGGCCCCAATGGTTTGTGGGCCATGCTGGCAGCTTTTTGGTCCCATCTGTGACTATCAGCTTTATGCATCAAGAGCAAGTCAGTCATATCTCTAGCTTGATTGAGAGAGGGAGAAACTGCTAATATATACAGTCAACATTTGCTCCACCTCATTAACGGATATTAAATCAGTCGGCCCACGACCCTGAGGAAGCTGATAAATGCTTATAAATAAGGAAAATGTGCCCATTCATAATCCAGACACTGTGATTGCCTAAATGTGGCAGTGCTTAGTGTACCAGCAACACAATAGATGTGGGGACACACAATGTATGAGTTTGGAAACAGCAATTTCTTGCTTGTTGTTATCGTACTTAGCACTGTTGTGCAACACATGCATTACCCAGGACGTCATTTTCTGTAGAAGCAGATTTGCATAACACCTTAATTAGAAAGTGTTCCTGTCTTGAATGCATAACAGGAATTAGTATTTGGTGTCTTTAAAGATTGCTTCTCTGTCAGACGTTGTGCATGCCATTATGTCTCTGTGGTGCAATGCGTATAAAGGCATCAGCTCTTTATGAATCTTTATGGAGAATTTTAATGGGTACTTTGCCTTTTCATGGCTAACGGTCTGTTGCTTGGATATTCTGTGGAACGACTCATTTCTTGCAACAGTTTGCTTTGTAAGGCCACTCTAATTAGATGTTTTGCTTCCTCCTGGGTTTCATACTTCATGGAGAGAAAGTTTTGTTCTGTTTTCCCAAATGGACTACAGCTGAAAAACTAGTTTTTATTTTTTTGGAAGCAGGAAAACAGCAGCAGCATCAGGGAAAATGGAATGTTACTCATTCTGCAATTACTTTCTGCAGCGTCATTATGTTAAGATTTTACGCCCATTGGCTTTGAATGACTGGCGACATTGCCGTTCTATTTTAGGCAACAGTTGAGCAACTGTTCCGAGAAAAAGAATTTCTTTCTTTTCCTCTATTTTTTCTTCTCCTTTCGGAATCATGAGTCTGCAACTGCTTCTCACACCCACGTGAGCTGCACCTGCTGCGAATGTGTTAAATCGCCACTGCGCTGCGTTCCAAGTGGGCCACTTTTGAGTGGGCAGATTTTTCTGTCGCCTATTTGACCAGCAACATTAGTGTGGCTCTCAGACCAGACTGTAATGTGTCGGCCTTTACAAACACACATCGGGTGATATATACGCTGGAGGAAAAAACATTTTGTGCGTAATGAAGATGGAACGTCGTTACGCCAAACTGGGACACATTGAAAAATAAATGAGCGAAGTTCAAATCCGCCAGGGGGTTGATAGTCAATATGGCCTAACTGTGAGTCTAGCTGCTCTGGATAATGGGAGCAGGAAAGTTTCTGCAGCTCGGTTGCTTTGTAGTCTTCACAAAGCTTGGATGAAACATTCTACTTGAAGCGGCGATACCTTTTTCCCCATTCACTGAATCTCACTGCCAAAAAAGAAGTTGCACACAAAACACAGGCCACTGCTTCTGTCGCTGTTGGCTGAAACTTATCAGTTCCTCAAAGAAAGATTTCCCCTTCACTCGTCTTTGTACTTCCTCCATGAAACAAAGGGAGTTTGACAACACTCCAAGAAATCTCAAAAGATAATATGCACACCATCGCACATACACTTTTTACTTCATATTTGTCAGTGGGATTTGAATTCCTATATGGTTATATATTGTGCAAAGGATCGTTTTGACGTGCGTTGTATTGCGATATGCTTGTGATTTAGGTTATGACTCCACAAACTCACAACTTTTGAAATCATCCTAATAATATTCGAAGCTCATGGGGCAGCTTTGAGGTTCACAGAAGCATTGTATTATCTTTTATGGCTTGCACAGTGGTCATATATACTGACAGTCAATTATTTTGTGTTTAAGCCAGTGCTCTCTATAGGAACGACTCCCCTGGTCAAACCGGCTATGCCTTATCTTGTCCCACCAGTCAAAACGGCAACACCGCTAGTCCCTGCTAGTGTGGTGATGTTGGCATTGATATGGTTCCATTGATACAGCGACTGTGGCTACCCACCAGGATCAGATTGACAACTTGATACTGGGGCCACTTGGTTCTCAGAAGTTGAATTAGGGAGAAACTCTGGTGTAATATCAATTTGGTTGCTCGCGTGGATTCACTGATCTATAAGGTATATAAGCTTGTACTGTGGGGTCAAATCTGGCTCTAACTTTACAGCCTGACCAATACACTAAGCCTAAAAGGATTTTCTGGTATATGATACAGACTGCCTTATCTGTACTTTGTGCATCTATATCAAGTCTTTGAATAGAAAGTTTGACACTTTTGTAAGCTATTGCGTTTCTTTCAAATATTCCATTGTTATCTTTTTGTTTAGAAATATTACAGTTGTACTTGAAAAATGTCCTATTTGAGAGCTACATTTTATGGAGAGGACATGTACGTGACTGGGTTGTTGGAAAAGCACAAGTAAGCCCCATTCGTCTTGCTGTGTGACTGGACCTTAAGCCGAAATTAAGAGGCGGGCTAGTTGAAGAGACGTTTTGGACAATTGCAGGGAGAACTGTAACAGATTGGCCGACAATGACACCCGGCATGTCCCGGAGCAGGGTCAGACGTTGTGCTAGATTAGCATGACGCTGGGACTTAGTTGAGACATATCATTGTCTGGGAGGCTATCCCACAAGTCCACTGGCATGCCATCTGCTTCCGTTTCCGCTCCAAGATATAGTGGCTGGATGAAAAAAAAAATGTCCTAGGTGAAATGTCAGACTGCTTTGCTAGCTAGAATGCTTGTTTGGCGAGCTACACTGGATGATAATATAGCACAGTTAAGTGGGGCGAAAGATTAGTCACTTTGCAATCCAGTGGTTATTGTGAGTAGAAATGAGTAGTCACTTTGCAGACCAATGGTTAATGGAGTCAATTTGTAGAAGTACAATTTGTAATGAAAAAGTGCAACTCTTTAGAGGCGAGCTTGTACTATAGGCTGTAGCATTTTTATATTTCATGCATATAGATAAATAATGCTTGGAACCGCATTTCATGGTATACTAATTGTGTTTCAATTGTTCGTGTATTATACATTGCAATTCGTTAGCTTGTACTCAGGCCAGCACAAAATGTGGCAACATGATGCTGAGAAGCAATAAGATGCATCACTCAACAGAGCTATTCCAATATATCTACATGCAATATCTGGTGCATTTGACATGGGTGACCTTGTGTCACCTCCTTGGGACAAGTCCAATTGACAACTCAATAGGTTTGGCTTATGGAAGCTTAAGGCTTGGCTTGATGTTCTGACAAGTGCTTCACTAACGCAACTCTTATTGAAGTAACGTTGTGTGCTACATTAGCATGTAGATTGCTCTGAGACAGTTGGGCTTTAGCATCGATCGAGGGGACAGCCTGGACAGGGGAGGACAGGAGGGGGTGAGGGGGGTTAGGGGACTGCCCCTTGCATCTGGAGGCCTGAGGAGGGACAGGGGGGATCCGGGTGGGAAGGAGGGGAGGGGGTCCCCACCATCACCCAGCTACCAGCATCATCCAATCGATGGCCAATTTCACGTCTCCTATAAACGACGTCGTATTTTGTGTGAGGCAGGCCCCATTAGGACATCGTCGGAAGGGACTCAAACGAAACAGGCCTTGGCTGATCTGATTTGCAGCTTCCAACCTATAATGAGATATCAGGAAATAGAAAATAAGAAGGCCAGCCCCTGGCTCTCGGCCTCGCTAACTCTCCGAGTCTTCAATGCCAAAAAGGCTGGGATGGAACTTTCTTTCCCTAATGGGCCACCTCCCTCTCTCCTTGCCCTTAATGTATATTCTCATGGGCCCTCTGCATCTTCCACTCCCTGTCTTTCCTCCTATTCCTTCCTTGCTTCTTTCACTTTACTCTTGTCTTTTGAGTTTTCTTAGTGTCACATTCTACAACAAATACTACCGTTGCTTAATATATAGGAGTCTTCGCAAGTAAAAAGAGCCCACCTTTGGAGAAAATGTGAAACATGGTGGGGAAAAGCCTTATCATCTCATCATTACGTCTGCCTCTGGCAGCTGGTCATATAAGCTGTCAGACCTAGTAGCGTTAGGACATTGACTTCTGTTGATAATTACTTTCTATGTCTAGTCATTGCAATGGAATCTTGTCTGGGCACTCTACAGCTTTTCATCATTACTGGGGTTAAATGTAAAAAGAACAGCACACAGCTGATGCTAGATCCCATCTCACAAAAGCATTTTTAGAAAGCCAAGCAAAAGGAGTTAAAGTAGACAGGTCCCTCCTCTCTACTGAAAATCACTTTCCTTTGGGTCATGTCATTAAACCGCAGCTGGTCGATGGAGCTCTGTGCTCTATCTGGGGTTTGCAAAAGCACCCCAAGCAGCGGCGTTCTTGTAGTAGGGCCCACCAGAAATAGAATCCCATTTTTCTAGATGCGAGCGACTGTCGTGGAGGACGCATCGGCTGAAAAATCTTGGCCAATCTGACCGCTTCCGCAACATTTGCTGAGCAATTCCAGCAACAAGCTCCCGTCCGCTGTTTGATGCCCGCTTTTTACGCTCGTAATCGACACAATTTACATGGAAATTAGTCATGTGATCAGGCGCAGAAAAATGGAGGCATCTCCGCTGCTATCCCTCAAAGAGCATCACAATTTTTCCCCTTCTCTGATGGAAATGGAGAGACTAATTGCGCCTTTCCCTCAGAATGAAGCGAAGGTGATTCTAGTAATTACCTTTGTTTATTGCGCCATTGTGTGGTTGGTGATTTGCAGCCCAACTCCTTTCAAATGCTTATATAAGCAAATTACTCCACAAAGCTGCTTTGCTCCCTCTTGTGTCTTCTTTAAAATACATCATCCTTCATCAAAGAGGTTGTTTCCTGTCTGCATCCTCGGTTGCACATTGAACAATCTGTGGATTGTTTTTTGCTTGACCTAGATTCTAAGAACGATGATCACCCACAAGTTTCATGTTGATGGGTGTAATTGACTGGGAAATGTGAACGTTTCCCTTGGGGCCATTTGATAATACTCTATTATTTTTATATTACTCTATTCTTTCTGGAATCTTGAAGAAAAGGAAAAGGAATGAATAACCAACGTAGATGTTCCCTGAATGTATAATATCTACTGTATCCTAAGGTAATCTATAGACGAATAGCTTGACACCATTTTAATGCCATTAAGGTCTCGCAGCATGGTCAAATGTGACCTTAACGCTCAACTATGTCCATTACTATCCATTGTCCAGTGACATTGGGTACAGTCTCAAGTGTAAATGACCTGGATCTGACCTTGACCTGGAATCAGTCGACTACCTAACAATGGAACAACATCTTAACCTTGGATACTGTAACAGATGGGAAAGTGATGTGCTGAGATTACACATCCTTGCGGCAGACCTTGCTTTCCAATGAAAAGCGCACGCTCATGTGGTCTGTAACACGTTTTGAAATGCTTAATCAGATTTCTGGCGCTTAGGCCATTTTTCCCTGCTGCAAGTTATTGAGGAAACGTCAGAGTGACGAATGGGTCCCAAAACACAGGTGACAAACCAAGACGAACTAACGTCCCTGCCAGCTACGCGTAATGCATGTTGGAAAAGCCTTATCGCTCGTTTGAGTAGTTTGATGAGCTTTTAATTGTTTACGATACACTTGTGTAAAATATCTTTTAAATCATTACACTTGTGGAGGGCTCTTGTTGATAATATTTGGAAACAAGATAGATGGTGGTGGAGCATTTGGGGTCTGTGGTAGTTAAACCGGAACACTTCTCATTAGGAGGGAGAGATGGAGTGATGACGTCGATTGTCCTAATGTTTCCCCAGAGGTCGCTCTTGGCACGTGCAGCTTTGCATGGTACATAATACTATTTGGCAAACGAAACACGCGGGAAACAAGTGTAAATGAGCAATTAAGCACTTGCATGCCTCCCTCTCATTGGCGGCGCTCCATGCAGGAAGCACCAGCAACCCACGAGCCCTTGAAACCTATTTCCGGTCTCTAGTGGCTCCCTCTGCCAGCTGCTGCCAAAAATGCCATTAGTCTTGCCACAGGTCGACTCTCACAATAGCACGGCAGAACTCGCTTTGTTTAGGACCAGTGTCACCTGGCAAGGGTGCCCAAGTGAACACTCGCCGGGTACTTCAAAGTAATGCTCTCGTAGTAAGTCACAAAGTTTTCTTTGTAATAAGCCCCAAAAACTCCCAAGCGATCTTTAAACAGTGCTGAATGTCAGACCTGCACCTACTGTGTTCCTTAAGCTACGAGCCCTTAGCATTTGGTTGTCATTGACGCAGCCATTGCTTTGACAAAATATCTCTGATGTATCCCTGAAACAGTTCACAATGTCCCTGAAACAGTTCACATTTTATGTGATCTCACATACTGTACTCGTACACTTTGACTATTGTTACATATTGTATTGATACCACTCACGATAAGCTCCTAAATCGATTCCTAATTGGACTTGATGTCTATATATAACCATTACTCTACTGTTAAATAGCATTGTTTAATTGATCCAAAATCTAAGGGGAGTAGATTAGCATCATCAATTGTATAGATCAACTCAGTCGAGACAGTAGAGAAATTATGAACGCTAAGAGCTCGTTGGAAGCATCCCAGACAAAGTGCTAATTAATTGAAAGGTCAAAGCACTCCCACTTCCTGCGATGAATGTGACGTCACAAGCGGGCTTCCGCTTCAGTGCTGCCTCAAGTGGTGCTCATCAGGACAACAGACACGTTTTGCAGCCTCGGAGACTTCATAATTCCAAATAATCTGCTTTAGAAGAAGCAGCTGCAAATTAGAATTTTTCAAATACTTAGGCACCATTTGGAGTGTAAGTGAGGGGAGGTGGTATTTGGACAAATTGTTTGACTCGCCTTGGGATAATTGGTTGCCCCGACTTTGCTGGATGGAGGGAGGACTTGGATCGGACTGGGCCTCATTATACTGCTAGGGATTTTTGGAGATGTTACAAGATTAAATTGGGAGTCTAATTAGTGGCAAGGCTCGACCTCGCTGTCAATACAAATGCTCTCGGCATCCAGTGATGTTCTTGTGTTGCTGCTGCTGCTGTTGATGCCGATGCTGCCGCTCTAAGTGCTCTGTAAAGCTCCTTTTTCTCTTTTCTTTTCCCACCCACCTTTTTTCTTCACACTTAGCTGGCCTCTTAATAGTAGCGGCTAATAGCGACAGTCATGCACCTTCGTTAAGCATCAAGAGACACCATTAAATTTTCCTCCTCTCCTCGCCCAGGTCCCTCCATTGATCAGTACCCACTGTTTATGGAAGCACCAGCCGAGCTGGTCGCCCTTTTTGCTATTGTGCATGTTTATACAATGCAGGGTAATCGTTACTCGTGGCCATCATCCCAGAATAGCCGTCACTTCCTGTCGCTGGTTTGGACCGGAAATGGAAGTTAGGCTGACTTCCGGTGGCGGCCACCGCCAAGGAGGAAATGGAGGCTGATAAAACTGGGGGCCCACTCCTGGACTGTATTGTGAAAAATCCATTAAGTGCTGCAATAAAGTAATGAGTGGAAGGGGCAGATTCCTGGACAAACACTGCTGGGCCCCTCCGTGCCGAGATGGGCCGCTCCGAACTCACCCCCGCCTCAGTCTAATGAAGCACATGCCCAGGAATGCCGTCGGCGACTTTCTCTATTGGCCGCGATTGTCGAGATGAAACTCACTCTTGCCTTCTCCTCATCACCCAAAGTTTTTGGCAAACACGACCGGCAAACATATAAGGCCGCCAGGACCAACACATAGCCCTTGCATGGCAGCCCACTCCGAGCGCCATCTAGCGTATTCCGCATTCATATCAGCCTGTCTTTTGCTGAGTCATGTGTGCTGAGCGGCTCAGAGCAGGCCCTAATGAACCTAGAACTACTAACAGGCCTCTACTCAATCTATTCAGATACAGTTACAACCCCATAATGATTTGTGTTATGGTAGTATGGCAATTATTGCTGCTTCCTTTTCACCGAACATGATTACATGTATATAGCCGGGTGGTCTAGTGGCTAAGGCGGATCTTTGAAGACCAGGAGAGCTCTTAAGTTCGAATTCCGACCATGGTATTCTAACTAAGCTCAGATGTGGTTCACATGAGACGTCATAATAGTGGATTTTCCATAAAGCTTCTTGATATTTCCGCTAGGTGGATACTGGCAGAATGCTGCAATCCTATTGGTTGCACAGCTTCCCGCCCTAGATTCTGATTGGTTGAAGCGAAGGGACCCCAAGCAGCTCAGTATTTCTAGTGCATTTTATTATATATTTGGTGCCTTATGTTTTAATGAATTCAGCTTCTTTTTATAAGTAAGTTGGGTTTATTGAATCAAATGGCAACACTAATCTTGCACTGAAAAGAAAATTGAGTAACAACTGAAGAAGGCAGATTTACGCAGTGTCACAGTTTGAGGTGTACTGCGGAAATAACCTTATCGCAGTGCATGTACCTTATGCTCAGTGCCTATACTGTGACAAGTAAAACACTCCACCCTACAGGCTAAGGTGTAAATGGTGTAGAATCCAAGCCTTGGCATCTCATCATTACATCTGCCCCTGCCAGCTGGCAATACAAATTGGCTTAGTTGAGCCTTGAGTACCAGTAACATCGGTACAAGACAGTATATATCCTGCAATGATTGTGCGCAATTTGAAGGAACTCTACCGTCATTTTCCCAGGCGGGTATCCAACAGAACTCCAGATATATTTTGAGTCCTTTTGACCCACAAGCAATCACAACTAGAAGGACACATTTAAGCGCGTGAAAATAAGAAAATGTGGAAGGTTTAATGAAGCTCCCGGTGACCCAGGCAGAGTGATGTGCTTCAAAGTCCCTGCCTGTTTGATGTTGACAACTTCGATTAGCATCAGAGGTTCTTTGATTTTCCTGCTCGTTGAATCTGGGGACTTGAATACTTCATGTAATCGGCTTAAGAAAAAAGCAATCTATATATCGCGTGGTCGTCTCCAAGTTGTAATTCCTGGCTCATGTTCTCCTCACTACTGCAGATGAGTCTGCATTTTGATATCAGCACTGCATCTAGCAGACTCAGGGGACTGCAGATTGCCAGGCTCCTTGTCTCTTCCTAAATGTAAGAAACAGTGGAGGAGGGGGGGGGTGCTGCTGCTGCTGGTGATGATGCTGATGATGATGGTGGTATGGAGTTATATTCGATACATGAGATACTTCTGAAAATGTATTAATGAAGAGCAAGAAATGACACAGGTTGTCTGCAATGATGGTATAATAATTGATTGGCATGCTGGAGATGTGGAAGTCACTGATGGTTAATTGGTTATAGAAGGTTGAAATGAACAAATATATGTAGTGAATATTATTACATCATAATGGACCGAGGCTGTAGATATTATGCTGTAAGTCCGAGTTGATGTTGACTGTATATATGCAATGAGCTGCATATCAGTGCCCCGGCGCGACCGCTAGGTAAGAGATAACCCTCATTGACACATGGTAATGACGCCCAGAGAAAAGCAGGCCAGCCAGCGGAAGTGCCAGTGTCAGCTGACTGCGAGTGACCAATCAGAGCCGTGGCAGGCGTCACGTGAGAGGTCGTTGAGGCCACCTGGCGGTGACAGTGAGCACTCACTAGCGTGACGTTGGCCTTTGCTTTGGGAGGTCATCGGGAGGTTGGTGGGGTTATCGGGCGCCTCACACGCTGTCTCCCACAAGGAAGACGTAAAGGCGGAGGACTTACATTAAGCGATAAAGGTCACATGGGGCCAGTGCCCTCTCTATTCTGCACCCTCTTGCCCTCTGCTTTTCTCTTCTCTCAATATCGCCCACCCCCTGGCGGCCACACAAGGGCGCCATCTTATTAGATAATTCAGCATCTATTTCTCCGTGCTAGGGCTCTGTATATCTAAATTTTCTCACATCTTGTCTAATATAATGGTGCCGCCCCATTAAGGCCAACTGTGTTATATACTGGTTTCATGGTGAGGTGGTCATAGAACTGTAACACCAATTGGCAAAATTTCAGCTGGATGGGCATGGTCTTAGTAGAAAAGTCTTGTTAAGTGTGGTTTCACTGGGTTGTAAAACCAATTAGGCCAAGTATAATCGGCTCTCTTCTCAGATTGCGAATTGAATTGGCATGTGGGATGTTAGGTAAGCTGATTTAATTGTTTGAAATTTAGTTTGTCGTCGATTCTAGAGAATTAATCAACTTCCTAAGTACACAATTTGTGATAAACAACCGGCTTCTTGGAAATTAGATTGTACGTGAACTAAAAAATCAACATTTGCAGGCATTTTGCAGGCATTTTGCAGACTTGCTGTCTAGTTGCTCTCCTGTAATTCTTTTTATGAGAGCAACATTCTGTGTGGCTGCCTTTGTAATGAACAAATACATTTTCATGGCGTGACATGAATTTCTGTGATTCAGTATTAGTCCATGGCAGTTGTTATCAGGTAGACAGACGAAGATCTTTCCCTCTTTTACGGTTTGCATGCTTCTGCTCCAACGTGTTGCTGATTAATGTTTCAGTGAGATTAAAAATGCCAAGGTGCTTAAAGTTTAAAAGAAACCAGGCAGGTGAATGTCTTACAGACACGATGAAAGGTACTCAGGGGGGATTGGCCAGTCCCTTAAGGTAGATTCCAAATTCCATTTCGTGTCAGTCCATTTCAGTTGTTGATGAAAGTAATGAGAGGCACAGGGAATTACCTTGCGCAACTCCCAAAATTTACAATAAAAACAGCAGTTTGAATTAGCATTTGAATTAACGGCTGATTTAGCCTATGATTATGCATACGTGACCCGATTTGCCATCTTAATGAAGCAGCTTTTAGGCGCATCTTTGAGGCGCTGATTAAGTTATCTCGGAGCATGCAAAAAGAAAAGAAAAACTCCATCTCATGTTTCTCCGTTTGAGCTTCGTGTGTCCATTAAACATAGATAAAAGGGATTGGGGGCTGACGAAAGCTCCAGTTATTCTTACCCAGTTGTAATTCTATTACACGTCAGATTGATCCCAGGCCGACCCTATTTTGGGCCAATTGCGGGTTATTCCCCTTCATTGGTCTTCGGGGCCCTAATTTGCCGTTCGGTATCAATCACCAGTTAGTAGCTTTGACAACTGCCTTATCGCCCAACAACACATTGTTGGCGTTTTTGCCGTAGAAGGGCAAGCACCGGCGTTTATTTGTTCTTATCAGCCCGCGCCATCTTCGCAAAGTCGATTGAAAACAAACTGGCGAACGGCTCTTATTGAGGGCTACCAGCGCATGGCTGGCACATCAGATGCACCCAGGAAGTGTCTCAATAATGTCCCAGCGACACACATTTGACGCGACACCACCTCCTTCCGGTTGGCGCCCATAAAAATGGCGGATGTGTCTTTATCTCCATGGCGCAGTGCGTCCGACGTTCTGCCAACGTTCTGCCAACGTTCTGCTAACGTCCCGTGCAGATTATTGGCGTGAGATGAGCTAATCGGCGATGAACCTGCGAGGAGCTACTGAAGCTGCCTCATCATCCCACGTTTCTCTGCACACGACTGCTTCCTTTGGCATCACTTGGACACCTCAACACTGCAAAGAGCTGATGGCAGAAGAAATGCAATTGTGCAATGCAAAGATCTACTCGAAAATTCGAAGATTTCAAATCAACAATTATCAAATCATGTATGCACATCACAAGTGACTGCATAGTGAAGCCATGAAGCAAACAAGACAGATTTGCTTCTTCACCTAGTGTTCATTATTCAGCAGCTAAATGGTGCACCATAACTGTGATTTACACCAACTGGCATATGCTGTTGAATATCTCTTTACATAATAGTTAACATAGTTATAAAACCATAATATGTAATCTGCCAATGTCAGAAGCATGGGCCCCGTTTTAGGGGGGGGGGACAGGGGGACAAGTCCCCCCCCCCCCACTTTTTTTGTACCAACATAACGATTTGACTGTTGGTGTCCAGAATAAAGGTCAATATGTCCCCCCCCCCCCCATTTTGAAATGAAACGGGGCCCCTGGTCAGAAGACAGCGGAAAGCTAAAGCCTAGTAAAGGCATGGAATTGAATGTTGTTTATAGTTAACGTCATTTTCAACCATATAAAGACAACATCTCAGATAAAAACCAGAGAATTTGAGCAAAACTGTAGATTAACTATTACAATCTACCTCACTGTTAAGACCATTTCACTGTTAGGACGACTAAAAATTCAGACGAACAGGGTGGTCCTAATGGTGATGTACTGCTACTGCTGCAGCTAGTTGGATGGAGTTTCTGCAGCAGCAGCAGCTGCTGGCTTTAAAGCACCCAGACATTATTCTGCCGTAATTCCTCCATCATTAAGACATGCGAGTTCCGTGTCTGCCTCCTCATGTCTCCAAATAAATCACAGCTCACGGAATATTTCATTTTCTCTTTTTTTGCATGTCACCTGCGCTGCCGAAGTGCCAAAATTCCAATCGGACGTGGCAAACTCTTTCCTCCCCTCCCTTTGCATAATTCTGTTATCTTTGGATGGCTGGGGCTCATTATTTCCTCCCTCTGTTCTTCCACATGTTTATTTGATGCTGTGGCTGCAAGCAGTTGTCATAATCACCCCCATTCTCCTGCTGAATAACCGTGTTTACAAATTAAACTCCATTTATGAGCAGCTGAATCTCTTGTTCCTGGATCATCTCTGATAAATCTCTTTTAAACCCTGGTGCTCTGGGGTTTTAAATTCGTGATTCGCTGACTCCCCACAACTCTGGTCAAATGTCAAGGTGAGCTGCGTCACTTCCGGTCCGCCCTCTGACAAGTTGGTGGACACCAGCGCTGACCAGCAGAAGCATCGTGGGTGGACATTAGTTTCCTTTACAACCACTGGGAAATAACAGGAAAGCCCATCATTCTAATTCTGTTTGAGTCTGGTGGCGCTACACCCTTGCGTTTTCATTTTACTTTTTTCTCCACCGAACACCTGGTGACACTCTGACAAATTAGAAAACCCCATGCAAAACCTGCTCTATGCAACACAGGAAATGCCCAATGTGAAGCAATATCTCTATCTCCACTCAGTCCGTACGATATTATCGAAAAACTACCCTTAGAATATGCCTAAATATATATATATATTTAGACTCTTATATTGGAAAGTTTGATATAATATACTTAAAAAAAACTGCTTTACAATATGTGGTACAGCTTTATTTTTTAGCTTACTTATGCTTATTCATACATTGAAGATATTTGCTTAATATCGTTTGTTTATTTCAAGAGTATTTTGTTTTGTTTGTTAACTGATTTTGTTTGTTTAAATGTTTATTGTAGTGTTTGCTGGAGGTGAGTTTCTTGGCTTACTTACCTCCATTCAGCCTCCTTCCATATATTTTACCTTTTATTCATCCTAATTCCCAACATGTTTCAAAATTTCATAAAAACAATACTGACCTTTAATAGTTCGGGATATACTGCTATTCAACTAATATGGTTGCTACTACGGAATATTTTGCTTGCTACTGTTATTTAGAAGTACTACCACTACTACTACCACTACTACCACTACTACCACTAATACCACTACTACCACTACTACCACTAATACCACTACTACCACTACTACCACTAATACCACTACTACCACTGATACCACTACTATTACTACTACCACTAATACCACTACTATTACTACTAGAGTATCGTTCTTAATACAGTGTGTATAAATTACAAGATGCATTGGAAATATTTACGTCCCTGAGTTACACCTTGCAACTGAAGGACTTTTCAGTATAATAATGGAGTGATGCATGCACGTGAAACTAATAATTGAGGCTATTACATAGAGTGCTATTCTACATCTGTGTGGCCGTATCAGTGAGGTTACACCTAGCCATTAAGACAACAATATCATGCACAAGACTTGGTCTTAATGGAGAGGATCCACTGTAGTCTTATTATGCGGCAATTGTGTAAAATGGTGCGGACTCAAAATAGCTTCTCATCGTTATTGGTACGTGAAATCAAGTGTGCATGAAGCCGGTGAATTTATGACACTACAAAATTTGGTGCCAAATTAAACAAAGTCACTTATATAATATGCATGGAATTCTGAAAGTTTCCCAACAATATTTTAGTGTTACTGTATTTGCAACAATTTTAAATGGATTTTCTCGTGTCTTTTTGCAGACGGCATCGCCATGTCCGATGAAAAGAGGCTGATCAAGTACTTGCTGGAAAACTATGAGCGGGTGGGCATAGTAGGGCGGCCGGTCTATAACACGTCTGAGACGGTCCGAGTGAATTACGGCCTTGCCCTAATCCAGATACTTGATCTGGATGAGAAAAACCAGGTGCTCACAACCAACGTATGGAGCAGATATGTAAGTTCAGCTATTTAGTATTTGTTTTGCATGTCTTCTTTTCTTTATACATAGATTCTAAAATCGATGTTATTCCTTTAATAGTTTTCCACATATAAAACACTATCTTCACGAACTACTGCTGCTACGAGACATTCTACTAATCTCCAAAAAAAAACTCACATTTTAAGTGGAGAACTATATATACTTGTCTTTTAGCACTAACTTTAAGTTTAGATTGCACGTCTTGATGTTGTAGCTCTGTTGTGGCGCATAATTTGTGTGAATGGCCGCTCCCCGTCCAAACTTGCTTCAATAATAACAACCAGAAAAAGAAATATAAAACAGACTGAATGTGAAAACGGCAACTCTCTTTTTTGATAAATCATATGTGGCAATATCACAGTCTCCAGGGCGTTGTGGATTATTTGATTTTAGGCGGAGGAAGTAAATCAGACGCCGAAAATTGTCCTAGTTGGTTTTGGTATCACGAAGGCGATGGAATTTGCGACAGAGCGCATTAATATCGAACGCTTTTGTATAGTATGCAAGGCAGTGCTGACAGTCTCCTTCCTATTTTACACCCTTTTTTGGAAGCTGTATCCGTCAACTGGCGCACTTCTGCTGTGTGCTTGTATGGGCGCCATATTTGCGTCTGCAAAGTGTACAAAACGGAGGGCTAGGCCAATGGGAGCAGTGGCAGCTGGCATGCTAGGCTGGTGGCGCACGGCTTGTCATTGGCGCAGGGAGACAGGAGCTGTCAGGTGGCGTGATGCTAGCTGGGACTTCTTTCCATTGATGGTCATCTGTCAACCACGAGACATGGCAAGAAAGAGAGACGAAGAAGAAAGCGCAGAAGTCGGTGAAAAAGAGAGAAGAAAGCTGCTGTCTCAGACTGTCTACCCCATTCTGCAAGCTACTGCTTTGACTTGACACATTATTATAGCTAAACAAGAACACCGCCCCTTTTTGCCATATAATTTCTCCATTATAGGTCGAACTCTAATTAGGAAAATCAGACAACAAAATCAGACTAATAAGACAAAATCAGACGGTCGGTGGCGTAATAATTGAATCGCAGCTATCGGTGTGGGTGTGGGGCTCTTGAGGGCTCATTTGGTGAGACTTAAGATTCATGAGACCCTCAGCCAAAATGCATTTCGCATTTATTTGCATTTACCCAGAGAAGGAGAAGAGGCAATTAAAACCTAAAACATGCAAGGGCAATCTAATAGAGTTTCAAGCACTACGTGAGATGAGCACAATGCCAATTGTTTGCATTGTCCTATTGTTGGCACACAAATCTCGTTGTTTTCTCGCGTTTTCTCGTGGCCCCCGTGCTGAAGTGAACCGCGCACTGTCGTGTTTGCTTAAAACGATAAGGAAGCTTGACATGTTGGCAAGATGGCTGTGGAAGGCAAGAAACAAATTTATTCCTCCCCGCTTCCATTGATGAACCACTTAATGAGGTAGGTGGCTATGTTTCTACCTCCATTTAACCTACAGTAGTTATCCATACAGTCACTACTTAAAATCTATTGGAATTTTCTTAAAGTAACGTTTTAATCTATTGGCCTGCTGCTGTAATCATTACAATGCTTCACATCGACTTATTTAATTCTATTTGATTGATTGAATACATTTGAATACAACTGACCTCCGTGTCTTGTTTTGTATGCGTGAGTTATATCTCTCCCTTCCTGTCTCCCTGTCTGTTTGTGAGCGATAAAATCTGTTCATTTCTCCTCAGTTCCCTTCAAGCTCTGTTCAGTTTTTCGTGTTTCTGCCTTTGATGTGATGTTTTCATTTGTTGGCCGGCGCCATTTTTGTTTTGTGGATGTTTGCTATGTGGCTGCAGAAAATATATGTAACACAATGTCCTCCACCCGTCCTTCCTGTGGGCTTCACCAGCCATGGCATGAATGGACTCAGCAATGCAGTCAATAGCCTGGACTATGAGAGACTGAAACTATAAAGGGCCAAGTCATAAGCTCCCAAGTACACACAGTACTATTTGGTGTATATTATGATAGATGAATATGTCAATATGTATGACTCAAAAACATCGTGTGTCTGAATACACGCTGACACAGCCATAAAACACCATGACTTCTTGTCTCAAACGTGGGAATTTATTAAGTCCACCACACAAAAAAAATAAAAAAAAGCATAAGACCACAGCATGGACCAACCCCCAGGATGACACAATATAAGAAACACAAAAACAGAGGTTTATGTAAAGGGCCAAAAATAAGATGGATCACACCAATGGCAAGCAGATAAACATCCATCTTTTGGCCAGCCGGGGCGTTAGACATGGCTATTTCTCTTCGCCTTAGTTCACACTGGGTCATGCAAGCGACGCCAACCAATTGCAACCCTGTCCGGTAAGCTTTTGTCTCACTCGCCCGACTCATTTGTCTTAAAAACAGCATAAATAATTGATGTCTTGTTACTTTGGGATAACTTGACTAATCCTAAACCTGTACTGTGTCCTGCAGGGTCCAGAGGAATGATGCTGCTGCTGCTTCGTCAAATCCACCAGAGGGCAGGGTGGGCCACGCTACATGACGTCATTGCCAAACACCAATGAGCTTCCTTCGTGCCGTCCGTTCGAACTTCCCGCCTCGCATTCTCGATTTATCGCAATATTGAAATTAATGTCATTAAAAGCAATGCTAAAGAAATAAACTGTTTTGAAACGTGTTGCGTGCTAACCTCATTTATTCTCTCAGTCATGTTTTACTTATGTGAGTAAAAATTAGGAATATGGTGAAAGAAGTCCCAGGAAGATTGCAAGATAGTGAACTGGAACGGAGTAAAACAAGGCACTTCTCTGGTCCTAGTAATAAAATTTTTCTAATAGCGAAAGCAAATAGACAGGGAGCTGTGTGAAAGTGAGGGAGAGAATGAGTCTGTTTATTTGTTTCTTTAATTTTCCTCAATTTTCGTGACTTTCTCTGCTGTAGTTTGTCCGTTAGTAACATGTCTTTTTATGTTTAAGTTCTTTCTTCATTTCATCCAAGCTTTCTTTAACCTCTCTGCTGCTTGCCATTCCATTTGTTCTGAAATGATATTGTTGTATCAGCTGCAGCCACTTTTGACAGTGGTCACCTCCATGTTGTTTTTCTTGCAGCTCTGGAAAGACATTTTGCTTCGATGGAACCCTGCTGACTTCGGTGGTGTTGATCACGTCAGAGTGCCTGCCACCAAGATCTGGACACCTGACATAGTGCTCTACAATTAGTAAGCTCTTGTTAATTCTGCATGTTTTTTAAATTTATATTTCGATCGTACAGCAACTGATATTGGTTGTACTTAAAATGTGCATCACTTTCAAATAACTGTAGCCTTTTTCCACATAAGACCATCTATCTTGGTCATGCAGCCTTAAAACATTATAATTTCATGAACTTATATGGCCTCCCAACACAAAACAAAAGCAGGACACTAACAGCATGGACCATGCACCCAGCATGGTGAACCTTATTCTATTATTCGTTAAATTAGACGAACAATAAACCTGAGCTGCTGAGGCTCTTGAGCGAAAACAGATTTTCCCAAAGTAGCAACAGAAAGTTTTTTGGCCAAGCGTGTATCACATCAACTGGAATAGATTGGCTGCGGAATACACCTTTGTATTTTGATGCAATCTTAAATTCCTTAATTTGATTGCTGTGTGCAGTTACGCCAGCTGCACAGCATATATTCCGAAGTATGTGGGAGTTAAACGTCAAATTATTACACAACGAACAGGCAGTTGAGAGTTGTGCCATGCATAATAACCAAGCAGATGCAATGAAGAACCTAGCAGCCAAGGATGCTTCTTGCATTAGGGATGAGTCCAAATATAAAATTGAGACCAAGATTATTGCCAATTATCCGCCTAACAGCCTAATTACCTGATACACTCCAACTGCATGTAATCCGGTGAAGTCATTTTTTGTCTGGGCAAATTTGTTAATCTTTCTCAGCATGTCATTTGGCTGCGAGAGCTTTGCTACAAGTTCTAGCCAATTTGTGACTAAATGTTTTCACAAAAAATTTCAATCCAATCATGTCGTTAATAATGTGGCAGATTGCTTGTTGCCATTTTAAATTCTCACACCTACGGCTAATTGGTTTTAGATAAATTAATACATGAAATTTAGAAATTTAAATGTAGTTGGAAGTAGCAAACCCACAATCTCATGTGAGTATTTAGTAAAACTGCAGATTTGTGTCATTACATCGTGTCCTTTATGTCCAATGCACATTGTGTCGTTCAGGTAAATAATATTACAATTTAATCAGCCTGGCTTGTAGGGCCATTTATGGTTGTGCCTTCAATTGTTGGATTTTATTTTGTTGTAGAGCATTTTTTCAATTTGCCATTTACCTTTATTTTTGCTGTTGCTTAAGCTGACCTTGGTGTTTCACTTTCAGCGCTGACACCCGTCTAAAGGAACAGAGGGATGCCATGTCAGTGGTGTCTAGTGATGGGACAGTGCTCTGGATCCCGATGGCTATCTTCAAGAGCACCTGTTCCATAGACATCACACACTTCCCCTTTGACCAACAGACTTGTCACATGAAGTTCGGCTCATGGACATATGATGGTTTTAAGCTAGACATAGACTTTTATGATGGTCTAGAAAAGGTGGATGTGACAGATTATATTGTTAGCAATGAGTGGGCACTTGTGGACCATCCGGCTAAGAAGAATGTCAAGTATTATCCTTGTTGCGAAGAGCCTTACCCAGATCTGACATTTACAATGAGTTTAAAACGTATTGCTGCATTTTACAACTACATTCTGATTCTACCCTGCGTACTCCTGTCATCATTGACTCTAGTCATCTTCTGGCTGCCCCCGGAATCTCCAGCCAAAATGCTTCTAGGTGCGTGATTTGTTTCCGGGATAATAACGTCATCATAATTTAGGAGATTTGCAATTCAATATTATTATATTTCATGAAGTATATATATATTTATATATATATATCAGCACATTCCATTAACTGACTTTATCCATTTAAAATCGATCATAATATCATTTTGTTTCCACTATGGTCCCTTTCATTATACTCCTCCTTAGAGAGAATGAAGTCCATATCAATGTAATCCCCGCCAATTCTCCACAAATCAAAAAGCAAATTCCATGATGATGCTTGGTAGTCACCCGTCCTTTTTCGCATTTCTTTTCGGCTAATTTCGTTTCGGTTCGTCACCAAAGTTTGTCTTTGGCCCCGACAACTTTCAAATTTGATCGCGAGACCAATCACTTGGTCCGCCCCTCTTGGGATTAGTTCAAATTTTTGGCTCATTCAAAAATCATCTTTCTGCCAAAGACACAATCTAAGCTGGTTGTTCAGATATTGCAAGGGCAGCTTGCCTTTCTGTCAATTTCTGACTTAAGATGGAAGTCTTTATACTTCGTGGCCTGTAGGGCAAGATTACATTTTGGTAATTGCCTTGGATGGCCATCTGCTTAAGAATGGCAACACAGCATTGGCGGGGACTGACCTCCTGCTGTCATTTGCCCATCACAGCTTGTGATTTGTCTCCCGAGCAACTTGTGTCTACGGCCAAGGTCAAATTTTGGCACCAAACAGCCGCACATTTGACATCCAAACTAACCTACGTGGTTTGGCCATCAAAATTTCATTTGTCGAAATTCTACCAGCGCATCATGAGGAAGTCTTAAGCGAATCTTCGTGACTTCGTTTTGACCAATTCGGTTATCCCCATAGACTTAAAAAAATGAAAATTTCATTGACCCATTGGTCTTCGAAGTTGACCTTTGGTTGTCCTTTGTATATGGCTTAGTGTGGTTCGGCCACCAGTGAAGGCTTGTCCTTAATTCACTGAATGTTTGTTTCTTGCCTTAAAAACAACAGGTATGAACATTTTCGTGGCCTTCTTCGTGCTGCTGCTCCTTCTGGCAGACTTCACGCCCCCTGCCGCCAGCTCCATACCACTTATAGGTGAGCAATGATGCCACCTGTAGCTGCTGCAGCAGGCAGACACACAAGCCAAACAAACCAGCTGGACGGTTCCAGAGCAAATCAGAGCGCCATTAGAGCATTGTTGCCAGGTCACCTCTCACCCCCCATCTTCTCTCTGGCCCTTTATTAGCTGCCCCTTTTTGGCTTCTATCGTTTTTGGTTGATGTTTGAATGTAACTGATGGCAATTCCGTTATTCCCTTTGCAGGGATGAACATATTCGTGGCCTTTTTTCTCTTACTACTACTTCTGGCTGATTCGACGCCCCCAGCCGCGTCCTCAGTGCCACTCATAGGTAGGCAGGGACTCTTTTTCGCACCGACTATAGTTACTCTCAACTGCTTAACAGAACAGGCCACCGAACTATCAAATGCTCATTGCTATAAGGAAAATTCTGACCAAAAGCAACCAAACCTCATTAATAACCAAAAATCCAGCTCTGATGAACCTCTGATGAACCTCTGATGAACCGTTTCCAAAAGGCTGTGTTTCCAGCAACCAAGATGTACCAATCATGATACCCATGAAATAATATAATAACCACTTGCATGAACCTTCATTGCGTTCTCTCTTGAGTTGACTGCTAAATCAACACCAACACTCAGCACACACACAGCACACACTTCATACATCACATCTCTTGGTAAAAGATCACGCACCTAGAGGAATTTTCCTGAAGTATTCGTAAAATCTTCTTTTCATTTTTTTTTTCAACTCAACAGTAATCTATCCGTATTCCTTCTGCGTCTTTCTGCAATGAGACGAGAGAAAATTTCGGAAAATGTGGAAAATTTCAAATTTTTAAAAATTCACGTGATATTTCAAATTTTACAAATGAGCACGTGGATAATTTGCTAAGAGCACGTGGAAAATAGGACGTGCCATGCAAGGCATTAAGTCAATCAGGCATTCTTTTCGAAAGGTCGGACACAAATGCATGTCCTGCTTAAGGAAACCAGGCAAGCTTTAAGTACTGCTGGTTTACAATTCAAGCTGGACACAATTTATCACACTCATCTCACCCACCGGTTATAGGCCTCAGAGAAAGTTTAAGCCTGTCTTAAAAGCAAAGTAGAAATTGGTCAACAAACGGGCCTGAAGCAAATTATACAGGCTGGTTTGGTTGGTCGGAGTCTGTCTGTTAAGCAGTGAGGTTAACTTGGTGTAGACAAACGTTCAAGTAAGGTGTCGATTTCTTGATATTCTGTGAGCATTTCAACAACAACAACGCTACTCTGCCATCAGTATCTGTTCAAGCTTTGGACTTTCTCAATTGTACTCGTTTCAGGTGCATATTTTTGCCTCAACATGATCCTCATCACTCTATCAACATTTCTCTCCGTCATCGTCATCAACTTGTATGTCCGTGGAGATAAGAAGAGCAAAGTGCCCAGGTGGTTGAAACGGGTCTGTACATTCATTATTCACCCTATTTTACCCTACTTATGTCTTTTAAAAAAGAAGAAATTGTTTCTGATAAAAGGCTGAACATCAGCACATTTTCATTATTCAGTGAGAATAAAATTACGCAGACTGCAGTGTTGAACTTGAGGCAATATTGCAAATAATACATTAGTTGCTCTTGTGGAGTTGTGGAAACCTGAGCTCTTGTTAGAAGCTTCATATAATATCACAAAAGAAACTCTGAAGAGCTTAATAGTTGTGGATGTACGTGGGATCTTACATGCCTTTGATGTCGCTAAGTACTTCATTTCAGAGGCAACTTTAGTTTACCACACACCGTTGCAAGTTTATCACTAGGGATATTACAAAATCTATAGAATTTCCATGTTGCTGAATATTTTGAGTGGTGCAACTATTAAATCCTTGTAAAATGAGGCTCACATACTAAATCAATTAAGCAAGCAAATGCTTAAGTAGTAAGAAAATCTATAGTTATTTTTTTAAGGCTAGGATCATCTCACTATAGACGTAAATACGTCACATTTCATGAATATGGACTACATTGTAGAATTTTTGTAAACAATTGATGCAAGTAAAAAATAAATGGTACCCTTTCACATCAAGGTGTAACTATATCGTGGCAATTAAACACAGATATGAATAACGATGTCACGTGACATGGCTCATGTCATAAAAGCGTCATTTAAATAGTTTCTTTGTTCATGGTCAAATTGTCCATAAATCTGACACGAGGTTTTGGTATAAAAGCAACCATTTGAATGACTTTAAAACTACTTTCTATTAAAGTTGCACTGTCTGTCAAATTTGCACATAAAAGTAATGATATAAATCAATACTGCCTTCTTGTCTCATGATATTTTTCACCATTACATACCCACTTTAGCACAACAATTTAGTTTTAATTTACAATAAATAATATAAATATTAGTTTTTCATGCCATCAAAAACTCAATATGTAAACAAACTCAGTGATGACGTCACAATTCTGAACAATGGTGATGATGTCATTTCCATTGTGTTTCCAATGTTTTGGTCTGGATTTTCTCTCAATGTATAATTCATCTTTAAGTAATTAATGTCTTATAAAATCATTAATTCACACAAATTTAGTGTGCTTTGATTAATAAAGGTAATTTTCAACTGTTTGATAGCATCTGAGAAAATTGCAAATTTGACAGACAGTGCAACTTTAAACCATGTATTTCTGTCAAGAACTGTGTACACTAACATATACATTATATCAATACAAAACAGTCAGGTGCCTTTAGCATAGCAACACAGTGTTGAGTATATCAAAATTAATAAACATAAATTGGCCAATACAATATTTATATATGATCAATGGAATAAAAATGAAACTCAGTACAATATAAATATTTAAATCTAATACTATCTGAACTTGAAAGGCATATGTCAGTTATATAGAAAACTGCACTGTGATGCCAATATTAATATGGTTAATTGTGATGCTAATTGTGTGGTTGTTGTTGTATTTTCAGCTGATGGTGGACGGGTTAGCGCGGCTTCTCTGCATGCGAGGGGAGGTGGAGGCAGGTGGAGCCCCCGCCCCGGACCCCCAGACTAACCAGGAGGGGGGTCACTGCAAGAAAGAGCGCAAGAAGATTAAAGCCCCCAAAATGGACTACAATAAATTCCAACCGCCAGTCTACGATTTCCGAGACGGGACGCCGTCCAGCAACCGAGCAACCGGGGGCATGGGCAGCGCAATGGCGGTGGGAGGCGGGGGCGGCCCAGGCACGGCCAATGCGGGAGGAGGAGGGGGTGGCCCCAACCAACCCGATTACTCGCCCCTGCACACGCAAGCAATAGAGAGCGATGTTAAGGAGATCAAGCGAATCTTGCGGACTTTCATAAATCGCTTAAATGACAAAGATGCTCAAGGCAAGATCGCGAAGGAGTGGCGAATCGTGGCCCGAATCCTAGACAGACTGTTCTTTGTGATGTATGTTTGTACCATCGTCGTCTCATTAGCCACAATTTTCCCCAAGGGGGGTTGACGTCACCTACACAAAGAAGTTTATCAACCCATATCCGATTTTTACGTGGTACTTTCAGCCTTTTTCATTAGTTTCTATGAAATCCCAGCCTTCCCTAAAATCGCTGGTGCTAATTCCGTTGTAGTTGGAGAATCACGCAAATCAATCATTATACTACGCTGCAGACCCACTTATTTGGTTAGGAAGTGACTGTTTTAGATTCAAATGACCCCACGAACAAAGCGAGGGCTATTAGCCACTGCCGATAGACGGTCGAAGCTGAACAAGTCTTCACTGACGCAGTATTATGTCCGCCGTCGTCTGAAGTTACTGCGGACATCAGGTGACTTTAGTACACGAGATCTTCCCGCTGGGCACTCGCAACAATTAAAAAAAAAGAAAAAAAAATACCAAAAAAAAAAGAAAGGACTATTTGAAATTCCCGCCGCGACGGACTGCCACCTAGCGGGAAATTACTGCTGTCTACTTTGCCTGACTGGAGCCACCTACCGTTCATTACGTTCACCAAACCATATGATCCCTTTTTAGGGACGATGACAACCGAGAAACTTTCATCTGGACTTCAAAGAAGAAGGTTCCCTGTGTTTGTTAATATGTTGGTGTACATAACTACATGTGTTGGGACTTGAACCCGACCACCTCTCAAATCTGTGCCTAGAGCCTGGAGCAGCTGTGAAGCGATTCACACTTCATCAACGCATCATCATCTCATCACCTCACCTTAACGTCATCTTGACACTGTAGATGACGTCATAGTGACGTCGCGTGTCATGCATGGCGTCATTTTCCTTCGTACGTACGTTGAACAGTGAACGAATTATTATTATGCCCAAAAAAGGTGTTTACTTGTTGCCGTCATGTCCAATGTGTTTTATAAGATGTAGACGAATTGACTTGTGAGAACAGATATTTTCTACGTACAGTATCTAGTCACGTGATCACCGTCACGTGGCAAACATGTAATCGATTCAGGCGACACCTACAGTATGTTCCTCACCTAATCAAATGTAGGCTAAATCTCTTGGTTGTCAATTTTAAGCCAGTTAATTGTTGAGTTTCTTAGCAGTCTATGCAAAGATGTTTTGTAAAAAAGGATAAAATAATAATTGCAGCTGAGTAGCACTTGCACCCCTAGGATCAATTTAGTCCAAAGGTCAAAATATCTAGCGTCTATATTTAGCCAACACAAGTTCTCGTGACGTGGCGTGCTATGTAGTGGCATTCTTTGTGACGTGTGCATATAATTGTTAGCAGCGCCACCTGTGACCTCCTTTGTCAGTTGATACAATTTGATGTAGCAAGGACATACACGTCAGTTTGTGTACACAACCATTGAATATCATCTAAGTGACTGTTCAACCACTAACTACTCCCTTTTGCTGCTAGTTTTAATCGCGTCCGCCCAATCCAAGTCTGCAGTCTGAGAAAGGTCACTGGCGATTGGTCCAATGTATCCTTGGCGGTGATTGGTCGCTGCCCCTTATTGCAGTATCAGCTTTTATGTAACAGACATGGTAGTGCCAAGTTCACTGGCAGGGAGCCAACTCGACATATCCACGATTCTTTTTCAGTCTTAACTATATTTGCTAGCTCCTCCTAATCGTGTAAAAAAAAATACTGTAACCTTCAATCATAATATCCTTGGATATAGCTGTCTTGCAAAAAGTACCTGATATTGTACCATGGTACCTTTGATCGGCACCACACTTTAACGCTGCTACTAGGTCGCTGCATGGTGCACCGGATTTTACGCTTGAGCTTAATTTCATTATCAACCATGGACGCTTTAAATGGCGTGCATGTTGGTTCCAGTGTAACTATAAGTTACTCGACTCATATTAATGATCTAAAAATCCCGTGAATAAACAAATTCAAAAATTGCCGCCACGCGTCATTCACGCTAGATGGCGCCTCGATCGTTTAGGACCTCTGTTGTTAAGTTCTGCTGTATGTGTGTAGTACATTTGAAAAAAAAAACTGCACTTGGTTCGTAATGATTATCATATATATTATTATTATCATGGTCTGCAGCGCCATCTTACGATTATATCTTTATGCAAAACACACGAGTATCTTTATATACGCTACATTTGATCAAAGGGCGTCTAAATACAATTTAATGTTGGCAAATTGAAGGTTTAATTGATTGTTCATGTGTTAATGACTTCGTCAGTTTCATCCTTTGTTGGCAGTGTGTCGACCTGAGTGTCGACATCTTTTTGTTAATAGTTCCACGATGTGATATGCCCTTAATAAAATTGTTACATATTTCATAGCGTTGTGTAGAGTGTTAAATACAACAAAATGCTGGTTGATTAAAATACATTATTAGGGTTCGCTGTGTATATTGAATGCGCTTTAAGTTAGAACCAGTCTAGTTATCTTGTATATATATATATCAGTATATAATATATATAGTGCGCATGTCTATATACATATATATATCGTTGGTTACGACTACTCCTAAAGGTATTTGTGTGTGTAGTAAACAAATACCAGGATTAGCCTTATCTCTCTATATATTTATATTAACTTGACCGTCATGTTCACATGACCAGTGCGGGAGCATGTCACACTTTGATATTTCACTGGCCCCCATTTCGCTGCTGAAGCCTTCTCATCCTCCAGAGACGCCTGGCGGTGTCGTGCAGAATTACAGACTGCACGGCTTTTGTACATTTGTAAATAACTTGTAAAGTTTTGCTCAAGAGTAAATATCAACGAAAAATAAAGGACTGACCGTACTTGTTCGTGTGCGTTTTTATTAGTACTATTAAGACCACAATTATTACTTTAAAAAAAAAAAAATAATAAAAAATGGCAAAAAATGTTTTGTTGAGAACTGGACTAAATAACACGAGTTCGTAAAATGGCTGCCATCTTTGGATTTTTTTATTTTTTAAATAGTGAAAAACAGTTAAACGCACACTTTTAAGACATGCACAAGTAATTGTAACGAACCCAAAACTTCAAAACTATAAGAAAGACTGAAATAAGTCTAAAATACCGGGTAGATCAGCATCTTCAATGCAGCAATGCGTTTTGGAAAATGTCACTGAAGTCATCTTGTCAAACAAAACTTAAATTTAGCTAGGTTTCTCTGGTTGGTTTTGGGGCTGATGAATACTTAGAAATGATTAATAAAAAGAAAAATGTAGTCAGTTAGGATTAATCTAGTATCTTGCAATAAAAGGATTTTTATTCTTTTTTATATAACGGAATAGTTGGATTTCAGACAACTGATTCGCAACATTTTATGTCAGTTTCACATTGAATCGAATTGTTTGATCTTATTGCCAAAAACGGACCTTTCCTCTGTCTAAAAAAGAAGGCAATTCCTAATATTTGCCAAGTAATCTTCTGCATATTGCATACGTAAAATGCAATCTGAACTGCCCTGCTTTTGATAAAATGTTAATGTTGCTTGGATAACAGTGAAAAATCACTTTAACTTGGTTATTATTTAACATTTTATTAAAATCACTTTAACTTGGTTATTATTCAACATTTTAGCGACACAGGTCACGTTCAATTTAAGACGATACAATTTCACAAGTTAGTTTCAAACTTAAATTTAAAGTTTCAAGGTCAAAGAGCAACAAGTTTCAAATTGCTTCAAGAAAGGCTTAAATTTTGCATCACTAACTGCCAGGTCTATCAGAAACCCTATGCCTCTAAGCTGGAAGACACTGTAGATTAGATATTCATTATAAGTTCTCGCATATTACTTTACTTCTTTAATAAAGTTAGTAAGCACATATATATATACTTAAGCCAAAGTTTGATACTGTAAGTTTAAGTTGCAGAATTAACAACAGAACTTTTATAAAATGCATGTCTGTGAAACTGGCCTGCAGAGATATGAAATATTTCATCACATTTCGACAGCAGACATGGAGGGGGGGGGGGGGGTTCGATTAGTGTCATATTATTTGTTGCAGAATTAATAACAGAACTTTTATAAAATGCATGTCTGTGAAACTGGCCTGCAGAGATATGAAATATGTCATCACATTTCGAAGGCGGACAAGGGAGGAAAGGGGGGGGGGTTTCGATGAGTGTCATATTATATGTTGCAGAATTAATAATATAACTTTTATAAAATGCATTTTTGTGAAACTGGCCTGCAGAAATATGAAATATTTCATCACATTTCGACGGCTGTATTATTTGTGTGTAATTCATTAAACTGCTAGATCAACAAAGACGTAATGAAATATCCCAAATAATACGCCCGATTTTATGCTGGTGTGATAGTTGTGACTTTAACCAACTACAGCTGTACTGTATTGTCAAAAACTTGCAATATGACCTGTCCGTTAGTTCAATTAGCACAGGTGGCTTGCATGGTACTTGGACGTTAATTACAAAAGCTGCCGCACCGGATACATTGTAATGGTGCCCAATCAGAAAATTGTACATTAAAGTAAAAATAAATATGAGTGATTAAAGAATGTATGCCCTACTGCTGAAAATAAATCTTGATATTACCTACAATAGCTTAATTATAACACACATTGATTTAGCATTAAAAATTAGTTGGCGATAGCTGGAATAACGATTGAGATAAAAATATCCCGAAAAATAGCATTTTATGCCCTGTGATGGAATTCTGCCACAAATCCATAAAAACATTCCAACTGATCTATTCGAAGCCCCTGACTAATTACATAACATGCCATAAAAATATAACTGGTCATGCAGGTGAAATGATTCACCAAATGCTATATAAACTTCAAAAAGGCTATTTTGGCGTTGGTTTGCACCTATACAGTAACTCATAGCGGATATGGTGGTGTCGACATGACTGTAACAAAGTCCACCCTGGCCGATCAATTGTCACCTGAGACGATAATAATCGATTGTGGATGAAAATAATAATATAATCGAGCGTGCATGGGGTGTGAAGATAATCGCATCCTCGTAAAATATTGATGTGCAGTCTTCAGTGAATGTGAAGTGAGCAATTCAAGATAAAAAGCCCAACTGAAGGTCAGTTTCAATGAATTTGCATAGCTATGTAAACCGTTCACATTTTCCAAAAGGCAATACACATCGATGGGTTTTGAATTATTAACCTATCTTGTGACAAATCAAAACGGTTAATTCTGAAAATAAAATCTTAAAGCTAATAGAAAATACTCGCGTAGCAATTGAAGTTGTAAATTTTTAGAGAAACCAGAAAATAGCAATTAATCTAACAAAAACAAACTTCCACGAGGAAACAGTCAAGTTCATAAAATATATTGAATTGCTCCGATTAAGAGACATCTTTTTATAATACCGAAAATATGAATATTGATTTGGAGTAGTATACGGTATAATAAATTTCTGCCAAAATTAAGCTTTTTAGAAAATGATTTCACCACTTACCTAAGGAATAGCCATTACTGCAAAAAGCATAGACGTCTATATCAGGCAACAGACAAAACCTGGTACGTGTTTATTTTGGTTTGGTTACTGTCTAAAATGTATGTTTCTAATTTTTCATATTAAAAGAGCAGATAACCTAAATACTATTATTAAAACTACAAAATAAATATATATCCGGATATTGTAGCTGAAATTTTGACTAAGAGTTGAATGTCTGCATCTGCAATTTCCACATATATGAGAGAGGCCTTTTCATTGTATAAAACTGACAACATTTCATGAGTTGCAAAGAATTCAGTTGCGAAGATCATTAGAAGGATTTTCATTTCTATAAAAGGACATTTTTGACACTTCAGCAAGCTAGACTCAACCCAGAACCAACAGATAAACATTTTATCCTTTTGGAACCATGAAGTAAGTAAAAAAGCGCGCCTTTTTAAACAAATGTTGACGTGACGTCATACCTGACATTTTTTGTCGTCTGCCTGCCAGACGATACGTTTCTTCATTTTGATGTAGTTTACCAAGTGTAACTAGACCTTAGATGACATTAGATGACAAATAGCTTTAGTGCTAATATACCTTGCCATTAGGCTAAAATGTTTTAATCCGTGCTAGTAGACTTTTGCTAACTACTTTTTTTTTTCCAGTAGTCATTTTAGACTAGACTTTTTTCTAACATGAGTGATTGCACGTTGTCATTTTCAATAATTGTTTTGATATTGTAATGCACGAGTTTCTAATAACAACATAACACGATAACTCTCAAATCACACCACTTTTTAACACTTCTATAACACTTTACACTAATTGAAATATTTGTTAATATCTGTGTTGATGGAAGCGTAAACAATGTTTTGAAAGATAGACTAAAATTAAAGTTTGCTGAATGAATTAACATTAATTAATTAACAATAATAGAATATATATATCGATTTACGGATAAGGAATTTATAAAAATTTAAGATTATGTGCCCTGTAATTTAAAGCAAAAAATCATAACAAAATAAAGTTGAAATTTAAGTAAAAACTTGGAATTAGCACAGAGGCAAGAGCCATGCACCAGTGCGCATGCTCAATGACCTATATTGTTGACAACAGGGATGGCGGGATATTGTACTTCTTTGGAACCCGAAAGATTATGGTGGAGTTACCCAAGTGAGGGTGCCAGTCCGCGAGATCTGGACTCCGGACATTGTTCTCTACAACTAGTAAGTATCCCTGCACTCTCCTGTGGCCTAATTAGTAGATGGAAATTGATTAAGAAATGCTTAATAACCCCTGTCATAGATTGATGGGGCTTTCAGGGGATTTCCTTCCAACTGACAGCTGTTTTGGGAAAATGTAAAATACGACGTTTTGCTGCAATTGGAATTTCCCATGAAATTTATGTAAATTCAACTAGGTTTTTTTAAAAATGTGAATAATAAGCTGTTAGGCTCAGTGGTTTGAGTTTCAATATCATACTAACTGAGGTTCCGAGTTCTGAAGTCATCTGCAAATACAGCTTACCATGAGCTTAATTTACAGTTATTACAGAGCATAATGCCTAGTGCTTTGTCTTAAGCCTGGTCACATTGGCAGATGTGTGATGAACTTCAACAATAATAATTGAGTGTCTTTATGAGTTACCAAACATATTTATGTGTATATTTAACACATTTGGAACTGCATACTTCCCCTTGTCACAGCAACAGTATTACTAAAAGTGTATGCAGTTGAAAGGAAGCAAGAATATTCATCAAGGTCACTGGTGTTTATTAAATGCCACTTACCATGTAGATTTAGGCTTTGACCTCGAAGTACACAAGCTGTCTAACAGGCACGTTTATTTAAGAATTGTTTAAACTGACAAATACAACACTGATTATACGTTTGGACTGCATAGGTAAAAGATAAGGATTCACCATTTAAACATGGCGTTTAACATCCAGTGTGTACACACATGCAATCAATAAATATGTAAAATAATGTATGATCCTAACAGCTGATATTTAAAATGAAGAGATACATTTCCTCAAGACAGATGTCAGAGCGGATAGTGAAATCCCACATTGAAATTTATTTGAAATGGTATATGCAGGGACCACTTAAACTATGGAACAAACTAATGATCCTTTGCTTTGCAGCGCCGATGCCAGGTTGAATGAACAGAGAGAGGCTCTTGCAGTGGTGAACCATGATGGGTCAGTCCTCTGGATCCCCATGTCCATCTTCAAAAGCACCTGCTCCATCGACATCACAAACTTCCCCTTTGACATCCAGACTTGCCACATGAAGTTCGGCTCCTGGACTTATGATGGTTTCAAGCTGAACCTGGAGTTCTACGGCGACCAAGCTGAGGTGGATGTGACAGATTACATCAAGAGTAACGAGTGGGACCTGCTTGACCACCCTGCAATCAGGTACGTGCATCGGATGTGGTGTGTGTCAGTGACTTTACACGCTTTACAAAAATCAGGTGTTGGTCCTGTGTGCTGCTGTCAGAGCAAATGATATGGTCCTTATGAGCTGACAGGAGGACCATATGATGCCTTGTTTCTGCTCAACAAATGCTGTCTGCCAAAAGTACACTGAGGATAAGAAAACAAAATGAATCTGATATTAACACCATAGCCAAGTAACAATTCCCCATGTGGTTTTTTAAAATGCTATTTGATGTAAGACCACATTTTCACATTGTTCTACAGAGAGTGAGTAGTCTAGTATTATTAAAATATGCAAAGGCATTGTTACCGACCTTCACCAGGTCACAATTATAAATATTTATTTACCTATTGTATTAATTTTGAAACAGAACTTGAAGATGAATAATCATTGACCAAGACGCTACCTGGAGGAGCCAATGTGTGCAAATATATATATGATTTATGAACTATCTAGTAATACGCTTGCCAAGAAGCTAATATTTTTTCTGTAACATCCTATGTAGCATCGTTAAGTTTTTCCTGAGCTTATGAATGTATGATATTGCATGAAGGCTACAGTGTATGGAGTGTAAATTATTCAGCAAACAATGAAAGTAAATCATGTTTATGCAGTGTTCTTTGAGGATATGCAGCAGTGCTACTGCTACTGTCAGATGCTGATAATTTGACCTATGTTCATGATTTCTTATGCAAGACCTGCTCCCTAGCAATAAGCCTAATTGGACGAGGTTGTATGGGAAAAGATCTAAGAAACCTTAGATTTAAGCCTTTGAGCCAGGCAGGTCCTGCCATCTGCCTTTCTTATCTTTGCTAGGCGCCCTCAAAGGAGGAAAGAGAGCCTCCTACAGAAAACCAGTACCTGTGTTCCGGATTATGTAAATGCTTTAATTATTTGATGTAAAGACGTTGTCATGGTAACCTGAACGTCTCTGGTTTCTAGGCGTGTGAGAACCACCTTATATAACACATTGCTGCAACAGTTTCCGAATGAATTGTTCAGCCACTACATTATAAGTACATATACCAGTGATTCTATTGCCTTTACATGGCTACTATCATTCTGGCATGCCACATGTCCTCTTCACGATATCATAGATTTAAGGCTGTTTGTGGATGAAGGATCTCTCATGTTCATCGTAGAGTCTTGCATGTGAAGTCTGCGGCTCAGGGCCATGAATATGTATGTCATTGCTATAGAAAGAAACCAGACATTAAGAACCATAGTCTGCAGTTGTTTAAGACATATAAGGACAGGCCAATGGCCCCTGCTGAATATCTCTACACATGTTACCAGCAAGCCTCGTGCAAAAATCTATTTTTTTCTTGCATTTCTAATTTCACTTGATAGTCCATACATACAGCAGCCTTTTGATGTGCAATTCCATTACTTCCAATAACATGATTTTTACTCGGTTTGATGCTTGAAAAAAAGCCATTACATGCCATAAAACAGTATATAAAAGGCATTTGATCAGAGTAAGCCCAAGGGTCTTATCACCACATGCAAGTACACTATAAATGCATAAATGTGAATGGTGGTCTAGTGGACAAGCAATCACTGCCCTTCAAAAAAATACGTTGTCAGTGTAATGCCTTATAAAGCCAAGTACATGTAGTTTGTTTCTCTCTTGACAATATTCACCTCACGTTTAAAAAGATTATTATGTTTATTTATAGCTGTTTGGAAGTATGAATGATGTAGACTAAGTCTCAAATATACAATGGCAGTGATAGAAATGCCGATTCAAAATTGGAAGACAAGTGTAATTTGCATGTCTATCCAGTTAAGTTCCAAACCCTGAACTACCACAGCTTACCAGGACTTTAATTCCTGGACCACTGAGGCCATCACTCACGTTCTTAATGGTGAGAAAAAGTAACAAAGCCTACAGGGGGCATTACAACTGTAGTACATGAACAGACAATAAGACGATATCACTAAATAATTGTTACACGCAAGACGTCACAGAATAGATGACGTCACAAACAATACTTATCCGCTGCATTGTCAGTGACCTCTTGTGGTACTTTTTCTCCCCATTGTTGGATTAACAGACCCACTCGTCACTCAGCAAAACCTTAGCTTCTGAATCTGATGTCTCAAGGCTTAAATGTCACATTTGATCCTGTCAAACAAGTTATGTTTAAGTTCATGCTCCACATCTGTCAGATCCTGTGACAGTTCCTGTGGGTCTAATCTGTTGTGTCAACTTGGCCAGGAGTATTAAGCAAATGCACTAATGTAAATTACAGGAATGTGAAGCGCTACCCTTGCTGCGTGGAGCCCTACATAGACCTGACATTCACCATCCGGCTTAAGAGGATTGGGGCCTTCTACAGCTACATCCTCATCCTGCCCTGTGTCCTCTTGTCCCTCTTGACATTGGTGGTCTTCTGGTTGCCTCCTGAGTCCTCTGCCAAGATGGTCATAGGTCAGTCCCATTTCTGCCTCCCAAATCCTTTAATTATCCGTTGATTATCTCTTTAATTATCTTGTGTAATGAGATGGAATAGCTTAAAGAGCAGATCCATTGTTGGTATCAGCAAAATTTGGTATGGAAGTCACTGGAAGTAAATCTGAACCAAAGATGATTTGAAGAAATGCTCATGAATAATTCAGGTTTCGAGGTAAATTTGATAATCTAAAGAAAAAGCAAAGCATTGTCCTGAATTTATTTTAACTTCAATTAATGGTTACATGATATACATTTACATAGTCACTTACTGTGAGTATTGTTAATTGCGTAAACCTTTATTCCAATATCAAATATAGCAAACACTTCCGTGCACTTACTTATCATTGGCACTAATGATTTCTGGGTGGCCTAATGGCCTCATATCTGACTCGTTATATGAGGTATTATTTATGAATGTGTTTCAGGGATGAACATCTTTGTGGCTTTTTTCCTGCTGCTTCGAATCTTAGCTGCCTCGACGCCACCTGCCTCATCCTCCATGCCCCTCTTAGGTGAGTGGTCCCATTAACTCTTTCATATTTAGAGCATAATCGACGGCGATTACCTAAAACGCTTCTATAAGTCTTGCTACGTCGATTCTGCCAGCATCAAGGTAATTGGCCATAAAAGACTTGGCTTGATGTTCGCATTAGGTGACAGCAGACTGAAATAACTGTCACTCTTATTATTAACCTGTCTAATGTTCATGGACTGGCTTTCTGCTATGAACTGCAGCAAACAGCCTTTGACTTTGAGGTGCCTTCAGCCTGATTGCGTTTCATTGCAGGCGCCTATTTCTGTCTCAATATGTTCCTCATCACCTTGTCCACCTTCCTGGCTGTGGTTGTTATCAACCTTTACTTCAGGCAGGATAAGAAAAACAAAGTCCCAAAATGGCTCAAGAGGGTAAGTGCACTGAAGTACTCTTGGGTGCAATTTTTCAATTGTTTTTTTTTTTTAGTTCTTGATTTTATTGCAATTAGTTACTGCCTGTCATCAAAGCACTCGAGTAATGTTTGTTAAATAACAATTTATTTCTGTGAGGAGTACAGAGTAATAGCCAATAATTCATACTCATCTCCACATCGAACACATTATTTGCACTATTTAAAATTGCTTTCCCATAGTCGTTATCTATCAAACAATTTGAAGTGATGTGATCAAACTGATGTTTTTTTTATTATTAAAAATGGACAAGCAGTAATACCACTACATGCATACATTGAATTTATACTTTTTTTCAGCTGTTCATTGATGGCTTGGCCAGAGTGTTTTTCATGCATGGAGATTTTCCGCCTACGAAGCAGCAACCACGAACTGAATCCCACACCCTGATCACGCACATCCACGGACGCCGCAAGGCCAGCCGGGAGAAGCGCAAGATCAAGTCACCCGTCCTGCAGTACAACAAGTGGGAACCACCGCCTCCTGTTACCACCATGATTTTGCATGAGTCGCCCATCATGGGCCACCGCGTCAAGACACCTGATAACTCTCCTCTGCACACAGCCGCAATTGAGTCAGAGGTTCGTGAGATCAGACGAGCCCTCAGGTCACTCATGGCCAAGATCCAGGCTCGTGAGGCACATGCACTGATTGTGCGAGACTGGCGTATTGTGGCTCTTGTACTAGACAGACTGTTTTTCTTCATTTATATTGTGACAATCATCACGGCTTTGTTTACAATGTTCCCCAAGTCTTGATATGAGATGACGCCGTGCCTTTGTTGCTTGCTGCTGGTCATTTCTACATCTGTCTCTGCAGCAAAAACTGCTTCATTTTTATCAAGAAACCTTGACTTGCCCAAGGCTCTATAGATTAGTGGAGCTTGGCAAACACAATGCAAAGTATTAAACATATCGCAGTATTTGCAGATTGTGACCCTACTTCCAGGCAGTGAATATGAGGCGGCTGTGGATTGACTGATAAGGAGGCAATCAGGCTGCATGAAGTCTGGGGAGAGTGAGAGGACTGGATGCCATCCTGATTGCCTCATACATGGTGTATCACCTCCCTTGAGACAACACTAAGTAACTGAGACTGTGTATTTTGTAAGGGAGTTTCCTGCTTGCCTGGATGATATATCTTTATAATAAATGAAGTTTCAATGTGAAACGAGATACTGCTCCACCATCAATCACTCCAGAGTTAAACATTATGAGGCATGAACCTGAGCCTTCCACTACAAAAACTTTAATAGCAACCCTGGAGCTGTAAATACTTATGCATGTAGCTGTATACAATCACTAGAAAATGATGTACAGTAAACACGTACTTACACAAGTAGGGTGGTAGGTGTAATGATACCGTGAGGTGTCGCCAGTCTAATGCTTTGTAAAATATCCCACAATGCTTAGTGTGTTTTCATATGTATATCATCCTTAGGATCATTGCCCAAAAATTTATATACATTTTAAGTGAACGAAATGGAATGTTAATGTTGTAAATTCTTACATAACACTGTTTCTATTTTGTTGAGTTTTAAGGGAAACCCGAAGAAATTTGATTTGTTGACGCGAGTGTTGCTGGGCCAGGGCACGCCCTCCTGCGAGGGAGTCGTGTTCCGACTTTGACGAATTCGTCTGCGCCTTTCGTTTGCAACCGTGAGCGTGTCAGCACATCGCGCCACTCGTACCTGTTCAATACTCGGCTTGTATAGTCACAACCGTAGAAGAGCTTTTCTCACTAACATCATCCTGATAGGTTTGGCTGAAGTGTGGTCGGAAGTGCCTGACTGCGGCCATGTTACTCCGAGGGAGCATTCAGTTGTTCAAAACCACTTTAGAGACATCAAATTCATCTTGTCCTATTATTAAGCTTCAGTCACGTAGTACATAGGTGAATCATAAAATTATGGCGACCTTCAAGTCTTATTGAAGTCCATTGTCTTATCATTGTTAAGGAAATTCATAAAATGGCATTCATAACAATTGCACTGCTCCTAATGGCTGTTTGGGAACACCCAGCGTGCACTCTGAACTCCATATTGTTATCTCGTTTGATTTACTTTTAACTTGTGTTTTGCTTTGAAATAAATACTTATTAAACAATTATTCGATTTTGTTGTTATTCTAAAAGGAATTTACAGAAATATGTTAAAAAATAATTTTTGTATGGAACCTCTTAAAAAATAAGTAAAGCCAGGATATAGGCCTACTACAAAGGATATGAAGCTTGCCAAAGAGATAAAATTAATAAGCCCAATCCAAGAAAAAGTGAATAAATTTATAAAAATGTTTTAATGAATATTAAGAATATAAAGTTTAATATTGCCCAAAAGTAATTGTGGATTAACGTTAAGTTCCATCAATATTTATATATTTGTTATATCTGTAATATACTCTGTTAGATAAGATTAATTTCTGGACATAATCTCATATATGTGATGATTGCAAGATATAGTTTAAGCCAAACTTTACTATAGCATGTGAACCTCATATACTTTAAGACATGATCTTGTGTATTGTTGTGGAATGAAGTTAATCATGGCTCTGTACAGTGACTAAATTTAATCAGTTGGTTTAATAAGTTGAGTTATTTGTGATGGTTTGGTGATTTTTTGGTTAATTTGGTGTCATTGGATCAATCAGTGTGTTTGGTCATGTATATGAAACATATATCTCAGTATTTTTCTCTTCTGTGTCAAGTTTGTACCAAAAAAAAATTGTATCGCCAGAGGTGAACTGTACAGTGTATGTAAAATGAACAACTCAGGTTAGGTAATTGGTCAACAGCCTGTACAATTGCGTCATCAGAACGAGTTTTCATAATGTGCACCCGATATTGTGCACTGCACAGTCATAATTTGTTGTTAGCTGAGCATCTAAATTCTTTCCAAAAATTAAATACTTCTGTTTTATTGTTCGTTAAGCATCCACCCACTTGCCTTTGTGTTATGCTCCAAACTTGTAAATCATCAACCAAATCTTAAAGGTTGGGGGTGCTACAAGGGGGAAAAAATACAGAAGACATCTGTTACAACCACTATTTGTGTATAAGGCGTCCAGATGGGACGATTTGGAATTGCAAAGGAGAACTTTTGTAGTGCCCAAAGAGGAGTGCATTCATGATGATGAAATTGTATGGTAACTGTTTTCTTTTGACGACATCTTGTTATTTCTGTGCACAATTCAACAACAGAGACCCCAAGTGCTACAAACCACTATAAGAATGTTTTGCCTCAATTGAATGTGTGTTTTGGACTAGACTTGGAAGGACATCCTGCTCCTGTGGAACCCAGCTGATTATGGAGGTGTGGACAATGTACGAGTGCCAGCCACTGAGATTTGGACCCCAGACATCGTGCTCTACAACTAGTGAGTAAAACCACTGGGCCCACTGGAGAAACTATCACTGTCTCGTGTCTATGCTCTCTTTTCTACAGCTTCGTGATTTTGAAGTGATATTGTGACGTTCCTACTCTGTGCAGTGTATCTCTGAACTCTACTGCATCTGTGCATAAGTCTGTTAATCTGTCAAGTTATTTGTCTTCCTTCCACAACTGTGATATATAGTCTTATAATTACCATTAATATATCACTGAAGTGGCTTTGTGCTACATTATTCACACCCAGAACGCTTCCTTCAACATCATTTATTTATGTTTTTATGTCAGTTTTGGTTGAGATTGAAACAATGTGTGATTAATTGAGTGACTGAGGTTAGGCGAGAGTGAGTGAACAATTTCAGATGAGTAGGTGAGTGAGCGACTTGATGTGAATTGAAGCAAAGCAAAGTATGGTGAGAGTGAGAATGAGAGTGAATGTGTGAGTGAGCGAGTGAATGAGTGAGTGACGAAATTAGTGATAAAATAAGTAGGTGAGTCAGTGGGTGTTGCAGCAAAGCAAAGTATGATGATTGAATCAGTTATCCCGTTGAGGTGATTTGAAATATTGAAAGCAAATTATTGTTTGAATTAGTAAGTTGAGGTAAATTGAGGTGAATTGAGGTGAGTTGAGGTGAGATGAGTGAGGTGAAACAAAGTAAAGTATGGTGAGTGAGCAAGTTGAAGTGAGTAACTGAAGTGAAAGGCAAGTGCGGCAAGTGAATCAGTGAGCAAGCAAGCGAGTTGTAAGTGCATTTGAGTGAGGAAGAAATAAGAAAGGGAAAGCCAAATCAAGAGGCCAGCCGCACTTTGTGTTCTGTTAACCCTAAAGGAAGCCAGTCTTGTGTTTCCTTCATTTGTGACCTGTGTCACTCCTACTCTGTTCTGGATCTTCTCAGCTTCTGCCAACTGTGAAGTCTGGTGACCTGTATCTGCTCTCTGCTTGTGTCACTTTCTCAGTCCCACGTCTTTTCATATACTGCTAACAACTCTGGTGTTCTTTGTGAAAAATAAATGGAACTTATTGAAGTTGTCGTATGCATATTGTGTTATGAATTCTGCGTTACGTCTTGTAATTTGGACAGTTGCTTTCTCCCTCTTTCTCTCTCTCTCTCTTTGCAAAGCATTCTCTTTGTTTTCAGACGCCAAATCTTTCTTGAATTGTAACCTCCGTTTCTTGCCATATTGTTTTAAATCAATCCCATTCTTGACAAAATCTATTTAATGATGAAAGCCGTTATAATCAAACATCTGCTTCATGACAGATGATTTAATTACGATTTTCGAGCCCGCCAAAAAGTTCGTCTGCTGAGCAGGAAGTCAGATTGAGTGAGAGATCCAAAGCATTCCATAGGTGGCGTGGCAGATGCTGGCTGCATGTAATATCGCTCATCCTCGAGGCAATTCCCATATCCTTCCTTCCTGCGGTCATGCAGGTTCCCCGCTTAATTGTTGCCATGGTAATCCTCACACGAGGAGAGGAGCAGCTGAGCTCTCCACTTCCGGAGATAACATGATTGTCACATTGAGGCACGTGGATCTGGTGATCGACCTGCCCTCTGTCTGACAAAGTCTGACACTAGGCCAGCAGCTCATTTTATCAGGAGCAGTTATGACGTAACACAGGAAAACCCACAGGGGAATGAGGTCGTCTCAAATTACCACGATTCTTTTTCGCAGTGTGTGATTAGACTTTTTTCGTATTCATGATTTGTAGTTACAAATCACTGGCTTGTTTTGTGATGGTAAAACCAGCCCTTGCACTGAACTACAAAAAAAATGGCGCCCTAGCTACTTTGATTAAAGCCTTTCCTCGTCAGTGGGAAGCCCTCTTTCAGTCCAAATGCCTGATTATTGTTTTATTCGCATATATGGCTGAGAATGTGCAATTTGCCCTTGCTATGTATTTTCCTGTAATCCAGAGTAACCTTAATTAACCTTAAAACTTAAGGTAGGCATACCCTTAATGAATTTCTGTCTCTCCACAAATTGCACATGCGATAAGCATAATTATACACGTATATCCAGTGATAATAGGTATGGGTTAAAGTAGAAAGAGAAAATCAATTCTGGTTCAAATTGCATCTCCAACTTCCATAGGTAATGTATTTGATCAAGGCGACACACTTATGATTTCAAATTAAGCACAGACTATATGTATGCAAAACTAAGCTCAACCCAACCATTCTTGCTGTTATATATTATTAACAGATTAATAGATGAAATTAAATCAAACAGCAATTAATTTCCTGTTCTGCCATTACCACATTCTTCCGTTGGAGTATAACGCAGTAGAGTCTCTCTCGGTGGCCCCACGGTAGCGAAAACTAATGTTTTTTATAGCGGGGGTCTCCCGCCATAATGTAAAATTGTTTTTATTGTTCAATTTCATGTAAAAAAAATTAAACATAAATGTATCGAATTTGTTATACTTATTTGCTGAAAATGTCACCATTGTTCTGCCTCTATTTCGCCTCTCTGATTCCGTCTCTATCTACATATTCCTGGTTTTTGTGAAATGTGTACAATGTTCTTCTCCCTACTGTTTCTGGTGTGGTACTCTCCCAAGAAAAGTAAGTGTTTTCTGTGGTATGGATCTTTAATATAAACAAAAAGGTGCATGTAAATATCAATGTTACATAACTAAGAGTAATCCAAATAATATTTATAGTTAAGGTACAATGTTTTTTTTACTCAGATTGAGACAAGGATATTTAGCCACAAATGCTTGAAAAGCGGTAAAGGAATTTCAAGATCATGACAATTGCATGCATTGATATATTACTTACTGATGTCGACATAATTGAACAGTCGGTGTTGATATTTGATATTGAAAAGCCATTACATGCATTTATTACTTAAGGAAAACTTGTCCTATTTTTAATGGTTTTTGTACGCGCATGCAATTGCAATATACGAAGGCCAGCACAAATAAGTACTAAGGAGCATTAATATAATTGAAATTTTGTATATATATATATATTCATACATTACTGTAATGTACCAGTCAAAACAATAAATTTATGGCTTGCTTACAAACCAACCACAGTGCAGATGCTCGCCTCGAAGAACAGAGAAAGGCTTACGCTGTGGTGTCCAGTGACGGGTCAGTCCTCTGGATCCCCATGTCCATCTTCCGAAGCACCTGCTCCATCGACATCATAAACTTCCCCTTTGACATCCAGACTTGCCACATGAAGTTCGGCTCCTGGACTTATGATGGCTTCAAATTAGACCTGCAGTTTTACGAAGGCAAGTCTGAGGTGGACACGACTGATTACGTCCCAAGCAATGAATGGTATTTAGTAGATCATCCAGCAATCAGGTAGGTCCATGGCATAGTGCAGATCAGCTTATAATCCTCTGAACATATATAATTTTTCCTGTCTTTTGTAATATGTAATACATCATACAAATCAAATGACCATGCATTCGGAGATACACAACCATGAAGTTTAAAAGAATCATGAAGAAATCAATTATGAATATTAGTATACACGTTCAGCTTAACGCCACCTCTCGATTGAGGTCATAAACATTTTGGCCTAATCTTAGTTTATAATCATACGTAATCTCATTAATACGAGCATTTTCCTGCTAATGCTATGAACACAAAATTAAACTTTCAAAATATCAAATGTATCCTCACGCAAATACAACAGTTTTATCCACACATTTCTTATTGTGTATATTGCTAATGTGAAACGTATATCTTATTTTTCGGCATCCAGAAATGTGAAGTGGTACCCTTGTTGCGAAGAGCCTTATATTGACCTGACCTTCACCATCCAGTTGAAGAGAATGGGAGCCTTTTACAGCTACACCATCATTTTGCCTTGCATACTACTTTCCTTCTTGACCCTGGTCATATTTTGGCTACCGCCAGAATCCTCAGCAAAGATGGTCATAGGTTAGTTAAATGTTCACATAATAAAAATGACCAGAAAAAATTGACTGTCCTAACTCTGTCATCACATACATTTGTGTAAATGGCAATGGCAATATTAAAATTTCATCTTTTGCATTAATATAATTTCCCACTTTATATGTAAGTATGAATTAAAGATGATTATTTTGTATTACTCTATTTCTTTCACACTGTTTACACTGTAGCTTATATATGAGTATGATCATGATAATATTCAATACAGCAGAGCACCACAATTAAAACTAACCACAGTTAACATACAAAAACCACTTGACTATGTCTTATGGCTATAATGACAATATACATGTAATAGATTTCATTATTAAGACCAATGTGATTCTGAGACCACTTCAGTGATTCCAAATGGAGTTCGTAATTATTTGCTTCCTCTGTATACTTGTTTTGAACTTCATATGAGATTCAAATCACTGCCAGTTATTGATTGCCTAAGTACTGAAGATTGTGAAGAAAAAAAAAACCTACTGCTGCTGATGCTACAAAAAAAGTTCACTAAAAAGTTCACTGGAAGATGAGGCTTATGATACAAACTCTGTAGGCTTCTGAAGTTCCGAGACGAAAATTTATAAGCTGACTTCTGAGAATCTTTCTGAATCAATTATGTATTGACGTTCTTCTCCAACTTGCAGGAATGCATATATTCGTGGCGTTTTTCCTCCTACTTCGAATCCTAGCTGCTTCCACGCCTCCAGCCTCGCATTCCATACCATTGCTTGGTAAGTGAATGCATGATTGCACATCTTAACATGAACGCCCCAAAGCGTTGTCCAGGACGATGAAAAAATGTTGTTGTAAAATGTGATTAGCATCTCTCTTCTCCTCTCTTCTCTCCTCTTCAAGGACGTTGAAAAAATGTTGAATTAAAATGTGCTGCTAGACTGATGGTATATGATTATCTTCTCTTTTCTTCTCTTCTCTCTCTTTCTCTCTTTCTCTCCTTCTCTTCTCTTTTCTTCTATTCTCTTATCATCTTATCTTTGTCTTGCCTTGTCCTGTCTTGTCTGATTGATGTATAAGCATTAAATCCAAACTCCTAAAAGGTTCTTTAAAAGGGGTAGAGTAATGATACCTTGGTGTAAGCTCACGAGAATTCATTTCATCATTACTTCTGCGTTAAACTGACAACTGAAGTTGGGAGTGCATTGAATGAACTTATAACTGGAACGAACATGAGTTATCTAATATAGAATTGATTTTCTGCTCTTACTGAGTACAGAAACATACATTTGTCTGTTTAACTCTGTTAGTGCTGTATTGGCAGGTGTTCATCTACTGCATTTACTTACTGTTCATATAATTAGAAATTCTCTGGCGTCAGCTAACTCATACAGCATCGTATACAGTAATCGTCAGCAATTTCGCAATTTCAGGTGTAGTTGCGGTAGCTTTAATTGTTAATTTTAACGCAACTTGCTATGATTGTGCTTCTAAGGTAGACAGATTGGCACACCAGAGACTGTTTGTTGTTAAGGAATAATTTTGGCATTGTCTTAACACTATCTATTACAATTAAGACATATTATATGCCCTGCTTTAGCCTACACCCAGCTGCAGCCCTTTAAAGGCAACACTTCCACACACCCCATGACAGAATTCATTTCCTGGATTACAGAACATATATATGCAGACAACAAAAAGCAGGCCATTATCGTTATTATGTACTGTCTCCTCAGCCGGATTCCTTAATAGTCTTCGTGGTGTGGCGGCTCTTCTGCTAATTCAAGCATCAATGCCACAGTAATCCTTATTCCCAGACAGCCTTCCTTTTACAGATGGGTCCCTATTGTTTGGAATCCCATTCGGTGTCTCGTTTTATCTTATTCAGAATCAAGCAATAAATCATGTCCTCCATCCATCAGGAGGTAGATCTTTTTTCTATGGTGTGATAGTCTTTAGCTTGGCTTAATTGTCGATGATGACTTTGATGTCTGTTTTAAGACGATTGACTTAAAGCCCATTTGTCATGAGAAATTGCTTACTAATGCTGGCAGTTTGAAGTAATGAGTTTAGCTGCAAATTAAGCTATAATTATAGAAGTCAGTATTCCGTGCAGTCTACATCAAAAACTGCTGGCACTTATTATGAACTAGACCTACAATAAGCTGCTGATTTTCCTTATTATTTAGCCATCACAGATAAATAAAACATGTTTTCTTTTTAGGGGCATATTTCTGCTTCAACATGACGTTTATTGCACTCTCCACATTCCTGTCAACGGTTGTGATAAACCTATACTTCAGAGGTGATACAAAAACCAGAGTTCCTAAGTGGATAAGAAGGGTAAGATATCCAAGTGAAATCATGCTTACTTAATATTCTGTTGGCATTGCTATGTGGGATATTTTTCTGCCTTATTACATTGATAAATTTTCATTGGTTTATTGCCATCTTATTGCAGATCTTCTTGGATGGACTGGCCAGAGTCTTTTTTATGTATCAAGACTTCCCTCAAGATCAAGCTCCGAAGCCACGGACGGAGTCTCACACCCTGATCACGCACATCCACGGACGCCGAAAGGTCAGCCGGGAGAAGCGCAAGATCAAGTCGCCCATTCTGCAATACAACAAGTGGGAGCCACCGCCACCAACAACCACCACCACCACGATCTTACAAGAATCACCTATCATGGGTCACCGTGTCAAAACTCCCGGCAATTCCCCGCTGCACACAGCGGCCATCGAGTTGGAGGTTCGTGAGATCAGACGAGCCCTCAGGTCACTCCTGTCTAAAATGCATGAGAGAGACAATTTTGGGAGATTCGTCCAGGACTGGCGAACAGTCGCTTTAGTAATGGACAGACTCTTCTTCTTTGTATACCTTGTCACCATCATCGTTGCCTTGGTCACCATATTCCCAAGGTCGTGACAATTCGCATGTCACAGCAGGATCCACCAAATATATCCACACATGTCTGTATTGAAGTGATCCTTGTTGATCTTCGGTTCACTTGACTGCCTAATGATGACACTATCATGACCGTCAGGTATCTTTTGATGTTTCTCTAATGTATTCCTCCAGGCAGGTATCATTTAATTCCTCATAGTTTGTAATGATCATTCCATTCGGCTGCTGCATTAAGTTGGAGAAGCGAAGTAACTTCAATCATTCCGTTAATGGCAGATTCCTCATTACTCTGCTACATTCCTGATTAGCAGCATCAGCCCGTTTCATTAGATGTCCCGTTGCATGAAGGATCCATCATTGTTTTCCATTTGGCACCCATTATAAAGTCATCAGGCAACCATCATGAAACATTAACCAATGACTTCTTGACTATCTCCATATCTTAAACCTGTCATCATCTCATTTATCCCATTTTAATCCGTGGCATTCGTGTGTTTATCACATCAACACTTGATTTAAATCGACATTTACATTAATATTGATGTGTACTGCCTGTATTGTGTTAATTCAGTTATTTGATGGCAATTGATGCTTAAAATCTAGACAGATTCTGTCAACAATTGACTTGATGATATTTCATTTGTATTCCATGTATGCTTGCCAAACACCTTGAGGCAAATGTAATGAATAGCCAAAACAGTATTCATAAAACTGATTATATCCAAAATAATTAACATACAATGTATAACTGGTTAAAACCACACAATATCTGCATGTGAACCATACTCAATTTTACAGAAATATGATATGAAAATATAGGGCTATATCAGCATTATACATGTACTCTAAACATTTTCATGAAATTTTACACTTAAAGTTACTTTATTTAAGCCAAGCAGTTGATATCTTAAATCCTCAGGAGTACACTAACCCAAGTGAAGGCCGATTTTGTACAATTTTGTTTTTATACATAACTCGCCATAATTGTGAGCAAATAACTTGATCTATAATCATTCGTGTAATATTATGCTGTTAATTCATAAATTGATGTTGTGCTTTATACACTAATTGTGCTTGAAGATTTATTATTTTTCCCAGCCTCTAAAATGTGGGCTAAATCCATACTGAAATTCTGGAACTGAATTTCACTTGAGGTGCATTAAAGTAGCTGAGAAGGATTCTGGTATTTCTGAGAACACTTGTATGAATTTTTGTAATAAAAGTAGTGACGCGACATTACTAATGACACTCGTAATCAAATGTTTTTTCCCATAAGCACAGGAATAGCCTTGATTTTATTCTAGAACCTCAGCCATTTTGGAAGCTTTTGGAAAGCTCCATCTTTCGTTTTTGTTGCACCGTGGCATGTGTACTGTGCTGCCCTCTCGTGCAGTTAGGTCGCACCACTCGTACCTGGTCAATACTCGGATATATTGTATAGAAAAGTAGAACTCACCTATTCTTGACACTGTGCCTCACATAAAGGTATTTTGATCAGCAAGACTTGTCCCCCCACCCCCAAAAGACACTGCACCAAGTATAGGCCCGGCATTTTAGAAATGTAAGCTATTTACCCTTGGTATGTTATTTGTGGTTCACTGGGTTGGTTGAAAAGTTTCATTTGTCACTGTAATCATGACCAGCTGTATTTTGTATTGAGTGCATTGATGCTGCTGTTTTGTCTAATGGAAATTTACCAATAAAGTTTTGAAATTGTATGACTGAGTTTGTGATTGCACTTTCACACTGCATTACCACACACGACTGATTAGAAAGTAGCCTTGCTGGCTTATCCAAACTGCATCAGAAGAATATAATATTTAAATAGAATAGAATATAATAGAATATAAAAAATAATATAATAGGATTTAATAGAATATAATAGAATCCCAGTGGTTTGCCAGCTGTGAGCTCATTGTAGCTCATTGTCTGGTGGGCTCATGTTGGCCCACTGCTAGGCTCATATCAAGCCAGGCTTCTAAAGGGGCCAATGACCACTGGTCATACACAGAGATGGAAACATGAATCAGTGGATGAACATTCGTACAAGATCATGGGAAATCATGTTAACAGCATTGCATCACTGGTCAGACAATTCATCCAATGATTACACTACAAAACCTTTCAACTCATAATCCTGAAGCAGATCTGCTCAGCAAAAAAAGAATGGGCAGCTGTCAAATATTTCAATGACACAGCTGGCACTAGTTTGAACCTCTGCATCATCAACAAATGCTTTTATACTGTCAAACTTATTTATTCCTATTGGCAAGCACCATTTAACATTTTTAGGACTGCCTCACTACTAAAACCAGCTTATTTGCATACATCACTACACACATTTTTAACAGATAAGTAGCCTAATGATGCGACAGACTTTCTTTTAACTTGAAAGCTCATTTATCCCAAAAAAATGGTGAGGTGAATAATATAAACGTGCAGATGAATACACAGTAAGTTAGTTTATAAAATACGGTTGACCACCGTCTTGATTCAAGGCACTACTGTCTCCTTCTACCTTATAGTCAGCTTAAACTACCACCACTGAAAAAATATAAACATTGGTAAATGTTATAAATCTATCTAATATATCATAAATATGTATGTGCAATCGACACGCATCTTTTCAACAAAAGATTACAAATATATAACTCTCAACTTATGCACCAAATGGTGCTTCAGGTAATTTTAGATCCGGCTTCGAGTAGCAAGCTATAGCCAGATAGTTCCGTTTAGTGGCAAGTAGCATAATATTGCAAAAGTAGTCTAGCTGCCATTTGACAGGTCGTTTTTAATGAAACTAACTGTAGGTGCGTAAAAGTGGTTGATATAATTTTTACTATCATTATCCTGAACCACACATTCAATTCAATAGCCCAATTTTTCAATAAGTTCATTATAGGAATATAACCCTAATGGGCAATGTTGCATTCTTGTAACTAGGTTGTCATAGTCATTTGCCTTCGTGCTATTTCCTTATGGGCTCATATTGGTTTACTGATGGGCTCATATTTACAATAGCTTACAATGCATAGTTAATATCATGTAAATGTCTTACTTCATAATAATTTTTGTACCTATTTCCATCAAATTAAAGTATCTATCTTTCTCTATATCTATCAATTAAATGCATGGTTCACTAAGGGGTAATAATAGGCTCAACATGGGTGAATGGTTCGCACCACCCTCTATTCTGGCTATGGTAGAACCATTGTGAGATCACCTATCACGAATGCTGTCACATTCGACATCACTCTTTGAAAGCATAACTAACAGGGGCGAATATCAAGAATGCCTAATTCTTTGGATGAGATTCACATGCTGTTTTGATGAGATTCACATGCTGTTTTGATGAGATTTTCATGCTGTTTTGATGCATATTTCCTGGATAAAGACGGAATATTCAAGAAATCACGTCTCCAGAAATAAGTTGATTTGAAGTTAGTGATTTTCAAACAACTTATAAGCATTTTAAAGTGCAAATAACAAGGTTGAATCTTAAAAGATGCGTAATTTTTTGGATGAAATTCACATGCCATTTTCGATGAGCATTTTCTATATAAGAATGCCAGATTTTTTAATGAAATTCTCATGCTATATTGATGAACATTTTCTTGAAAGAGAACAGACACCTACAGAAATAAGTTTATTTTAAGTTCATGAAAGCCAATTTGCGAGTTAGTTCCTGATATCTGGTAGTTCACTAAGCATGAAGGCCTTTTGCTCAAAGGTCAGTATATTAGCTTTACTAGGAGCTTTTGTCCATCTCCCATGGAATTCTTCAGCAGAGAACTCTTATGCTTAACTTGAAGTTTTTTACAACCATAAATAACAAGGGTTAACAAAATGTCAAGGATGCCAAACTTTTGGATGAAATTCACATGCGGTTTTGATGAGCATTTTCTTGATAAAGACCGAAAATTATTAAAAGACATTTCCAGAAAAAAATTGATTAACTTGATTGGAAGTTGATGACCTTCAAACAACTTGTTAATTTGATTTAATATATGACTATATAGCAGAGTCAAACAGCAAAACAACAAAAGAGTGAGTATGTATTTTTTTTTATCTCAGTGAATCCATTTTAATGCCAACAAATAACAATTCTTAAAAATGTTGATCATTGATAACAAAAACACTGTTAAATTATAAATATCGCAGCTGAAATAGCTTGCATTTCACAACAAACATGAAAATATATACTGAGTGATCACAATTACATAATACTATTCTCAGCTTCCAATATATAACAGATTTATATAATATTAACAATTCATCAAACAAAATGTGTGAGTAAAACTCAATGCACATTAGTATATTTTCAACATTAATATTAAAACTCATATTTACATTCCTATCACAGGTGCTTTGGTATATGAAGCTTCACTGCACATGACAGCATCACTTGGAACATGTTCTATTTACACATTTATCAATCATTGACAATCACAAAATAAAGTTAAAATATTATGGCAAACATTCTTTTTTTCATAATGACTATAGATAAAAGATGCTTAATTTTTTGGATGAAGTGACTATATATAAAAGCCTGTTGTAAGCATTAAAATCCGCCAATGAAACATTTCAAAATTGTCCAATTCTAATATTATATATTATCTCGTTATTTCTTCCCCTAGATTTATATCAAATTCATATCAAAGTTGGCCCAATTTCTTCTATTTTGGCCTTTTTGTAAAACAAATGTAGATTTACAATATATCAAACAGCAAGGGTTAAAATTGACAACAGTTGCAACATATCGTGTGTATCACATTTGATTTTAATCAGTGTTCAAAATCAGGCACACTCCTTGCAAGACCCAGTGGCTGGTATGCTCTGTCGTGTGAAGATCAGCTTCGCACACAAGACCCACGCCCATGGCGTTCCTTCTTTGTGACGTCACATAAACGGGCGTTCTGAAGGTGTTCTGGAATAAAACACAAACTTTGATAACCCACTAAGATCACATAATTGGATGCAGATAAATCAATAGGATTTATTAAAAGAGAGCGAAATCGTATCATATGTTTTCAACAGGTACAGTATAATGTCACTTTGAATAAACTTATATATATTACCTGGAGTTTGAGCCTGTGAGATTCTATAGGAATAACTTTGAGGACAGGCAAATCTTGGATCAGCTGTTTCGGCTTCTGTTTGGTGAGGCAACCACGCGAATGGTCCCACGCGGCGCCCTCTAGGCAAAGTCCGTGAACGAAACAACCTGAGCAAGCAAGAACACATAATAAACATCGGTACTGATTCGGTAAGTCTTCATTTATAAATTGTTGCGTTCTTAATGTGTAGGTGGTATTGTATATGTTATGATCTGGAATTCTAGTTGAACAAAGGAGATCCGCGTTTTTGTTAGAGAAGCAGACGACCTGTTATTGTTCAGGGAATCATTTGGGAGGCGGTATTGGATATATATTAATAATTATTATTATCATGGGTAAGCCTTATGAAATTTTTGCTTTAAACGACAATAGTTATTGGAGTTTCCTGGATGAGCCTGTGAAATCCATTTGAAATCATCATCATTAATTTTTGTAAAGAGCAGTCAGAATCTTAGATATAGATAGATAGATATGGAAAGTGCAGCCATCTAAGGCAAGTTCTTGCCACTAGCAAGGGTTGATTGATGAGGTGAGAGAGAGAGGAGGAGTCCACCCATGTTACACATCTTTTACTTGCCTCAGCATAGACACTGAGAACAAGTCTTGTGCGATCAACACCCAGCTGGGATGTAACTCAAAAAGAGTGCCCGGGCAGAGCATCGGGCCAGGGATCAAACCCGGGACCTTCAGCAGAGCTGGCCAATATGGAATTGGCGGATGCCTTAACCATTAGGCCACCCAGCTGCTCATACAATTCTCAAAGATCAGGAAATAAGCAAAACAATAAATAAGCACTAGGGAAAATGCAATAATCACATTAATCAGTAAATCAAGTAAATTCGAAAATTAAAAATATTGATTACAACTAAACAAATGAAACCAAAAAGCATTTATCTGTGGCAAGGTGAAAATATAAAGAGACCAACATTAATTTTTTTTTTTTTCACTTTGGTATTTTCATTAATGCTTGCTGACAAAATCGTAATGCCTGTTAAAACTATTTACAAGCTATAGCCATGAGTTTAATCACTTTCAACTTGGAATATAAGTGAGTGATATGTAAGAAAATTTTAAATAATCCAATGGAATTAAATACAGTTAAATAAATTAAAGTAACTATATTAATTAAATTCAAACTTAATCAAATTTAATTATATGAAAATTAAAATTTGTATCTGAAGTAAACATCAGTGAAAGTTACTGATCTTTGAGAATCTGATATAAGTCGTTATTGTATAAATCTTTTCCTCCTTTAATATGTCAAGAATTCAAAAATGTGAAAGAAGAGTTGGATTTACGGAGAAAGATTTAAAATTTCAAAATGAATCTCTTCGTTGATACTGGATCGGTGAACATTTGTCATTGATTTTTCAAAAGATCATATGTCACTAGTATCTTCTGAAAATCATTTAAATAGCATGCTTTTTATTCCTGTGTAACCATACGTACTAAGACCAGCCAATCCTTCAATATGAAAAGAGGGTTTAAATTAAATTGTATACATTACAAGATTACAGGTGTGGTCAAAGGTTCAGTCCCAAAGTTTAACATGAAAATACCATTTTATTGATAAGATTAAAAACAGTATGTGAAAAAAGCCTGAAATAACCTGCAAAGCAAATATGAAGTTTGTTTGAATATATACAAAATTGAGCAACCTGGACTAATCATTTGACCAATGCTGTATACTTTTGATGAGCAACAAAATGTTAATAACCCTTGGTACCTTGTACTTAGACTAAGGGAGTTCGTTATGATTAGTATTGGAAATACAAACGTCAAATATAAGAAGAACTTAATGACAAGTTACAAATATATTTCATCAGATAACAAACCTTGGTGGGCCCTCTCAGATACGTCATCAGGAGTGGCATATTGCGTCACAGTTGTGTAGAGAGTCGACTTATCCAGGGGCCAACCATTCTTTCTGCACGTGGCCTGCACCAGGGCAGTCAAGTATGATTCTGGGATTTGTAATCCAGAAAGCCACATGACTCTGGGTTCCTCTTCATTGACCTACAAAAATATTGTTGGTGTGTAAGTAACACAACTATGGGTAACAGTGATTAAATAGCTCAAGGAATTATCAAATTGTTAATGCAACATAAAAAGTATGGTAAATTCATGTCAATGGAACTCTCATCTCTCTCATAACTTGACAGACCATATGTCTCATTTTGTAGTGATTTAAACCTTTTTTTTTTTGCAGAACAATTAAATTCAAATTGTTTATTTATTATATTTATAAATCTTTGAAATTTTCTGAACTCGAATAATATTAGCGTTTACTGTACAATATAATTGTGAAAACATATTCCTTAATAATGAATGCAGTACAGTTTGAACTGATGTGTTGTAAGAGAGATAAAGGTCACATTAATAACTGCAAGGTATATTCTTTTACAGTAATTTCCAAATCGCTGCGCTCAGTACCAAACTAAAGTGAGATTTTAAAACACATTCATGGGCATTGAGGACAACAGACCAAACTCCAAAACTCAGATAATTTGTTCAATGCAGCTAAAACTAATTTTATAACATTAATTTCTACTTCTTTTGATTGATTCAATGCATTCTCTGTCAGAAAAAAAAAAAGCATACTGCATTCGCAAGCAATATATTGAAAGCATAGCCATTAGGATGTCATTTAACCATGTCAAACAGTATACAGTATTTAAAACCAAAGCATCTAGCACTACTATCATTATATACAATTTATTGCAGCAAATTGTTCAGCAACAATGCATTAGACCGAAATATTGCTGTCATTTGCAAGCGCCAATAGGCGTGCTTGAGACAGAACGCATTGCATTGGGGATTTTTCTGGCAAGGTGCAACACAAAATATTTCGCACCTAATAAATCAATTTTATTGCATGTCCAATGCACCTGTTGCTCTGAATTAACAAGATACTTACTGTTTAGGTTCTTTTGACTTGTTTTGACCATTAAAACATCTGAGACATGTAAATATAGCATAGAAACCATGGAAGAATACGGCATTTTCAGTGGACTTCACTGAAAAGCACAACTAACATATTTCCATAAAAAATATTTAATTTATGTGGATTGGTACCCACTTTTGTTTGGTAAGAAAGCAGATCTATGTTTACGTCAATTGCCCAATGGATAAAATATGAATTTAATGTTGCATAATGCATGATAATTTGAAAAACTTCCTTGTACTAATAATGCAAGAAAGTTCCAATGCAATGTCATCTGACTCACGACGAGAAACGGCAGTTTTTCGGACTAACAAAGCATACCAATGCTTGTATATAATAAAATAAAAAAAACATCATGTCAGTATTATATTATCCAATAATTATTTTGCAAGATTTTCTGATGTTCTCATCACAACATGAGTGAAATTAAGTGACATTACAACTGAGTGCATTGAATGTGTAGACAAACTTGTAATGCATGTCATATGTATCATTTTTCAAACCATATGTATGAATCGGTAAACCACACAGTTGACTTGCTCAGTACTTACCGTAACTTGCATTTGCTAAATTTACACAAATATTCATTGAAATGGTGAATTTTTATGAACTGTTAATATGTATCATGAGAATAGTTAGACACAGACAGTGTATCTTTTGATCGATCAAGACCACCAAATACGGTGGAGACTTGATTTAATCAGTAGATACAAGATTATACACAAATTGAAATAGAACATAAACTAATAGGTAATGATCAAAAAATGTCAATTAAAAAGTATAAATTACATATTCGAGCAACTCATTTAAATTCCTGATGATATAAATATTTACAAAATGTTCAAGTACAATGATTCAAACTCATACTATGTGGCTATTTCTAGAGCAAACCAAGCATACATTAGGTCCAATTACCTATATTAGTTGCCGCACCTATACATTTTTACTTTCATTTTTTATTTAAAAGTATGTTTCAGCATCAGGAATGTCTAAATGAACGTGCTCAGGTACGGTAAACACATCTAAGTGTCATATGCAGAAAATTCATCTAAAAATTATCTACTATTAGCAAGCCATGTTTGAAGAGCAAAAGCACTGAAGCAACTACTTATAGTAAAAAAATTATTTATATTATATTCTAGTCATTACCGAAACCTCTTGCTGGTAGAGGAAAGATTCAAGATAGGTTTACCAACACATCATAAGAACATAAGTTAATCAAAACACAAAAAAAGCAGTATTTTAAAGAGTAAGAATTTACACACTGTAGATGCTTAGCAGGAGAGCTACAAAGTTTTCACATGTTGGAAACTTTGTTACAAAGGCAAAGTTCATCAAGTTATGTATTTCAAAGAGAGAAAAACCATGCAATATCGTAAAATATTTATACAGTCGGTTATTTTTCCCTCTTTGCCAATAGATATTTGATTGGTGTAAGTAGGTAATGTTTTTTGTGGAATAATGCACTTACCCAGCTGTGGTACTGTTGATACCTTCTCTGGAAGTGCAGCATCCAGTTTCCTAAGGATTTCAGTGTTTCTGGAGCTAACTTTCGCCAGATATTAGGAATCTGGCCATTGTAGAGAGCGCGAGATACATCATCTAACTCATTGCTCATACCCACTTCTCCTGCCAAGGCCTAAAACAGAGTCTTTCACATAACAGAGTCATAATACACAGACATGACAATAGTTTTCGCAATGCGTTGCTTGTTGTTGCAAATCTAGAAACTGCTTTATAACCAAGGGAAAAAGATTGATTTAGGTTTATAAATCAGATGACTGGCCTTAGAACTAGTCGTACAAAGACCAGTGTTAAATTAAGGTCACAGTGTGCATGAGACACATGAGATATTTCAACATCAATATACATAAGCAGTCATATCTCCATGTATGGGCTAGCATCGCTCATCAGTAATATGGGTAATCCAGGCTGAAAGATAGACCTGTGTGTTAGTTTTGATAGTGATGCAAATTACTTGCCTTCTTTAATGTTGAAAGAGACTTTGACATCCTTGTGATGAGCTTGTTAAACCTTTCTAATTCTTGCAACAAAACCACAGTTGTTGGTGATATATCTACTCCAAACTTCTTCCTTGTTTTGTCCATGTCAAAAGGTTCAGGAAGTTTTGCCAAGACCTCAGTCGCTATCTTGTCTATGTATTCCTCTCTGCTTATGCCTGATCCGACTTCACCTAATACCAAGAAATAGAGATACATGAGAGTGTGCAAGACAATAGCGATGTCATAGGATTAGTGTTGTATGTTGATTAAAATGTTTACTTGTCTGTGGTTGAAGCTCTACTAAATGAGCCCACATTTCCTTCGCAGCATTTGTGTAATAGCCAATCTCAGCATTGGGATGCAGACCAAACACTTCTGGGGTGTTTGCCAGTGGGAGTGACTCAAGATATTCTGAAAAGTAATATATTTGGCTTAATGATTGGCAGTGGTGAGTAAATTGTACCCGGATAATTTCAACTGTTGCATCAATTCTTTACCTACCAACATAAGAATCTCTGGTGTCTCCTTCAGGAATCTTGTAATCAACTTCCTCATTGAAATAGAAGTGGAAGGGTTGGAATGTGTCGAAGATAAAGTCACCCATGTATTCATTCATGTAGGTGTTGAGAACACGTCTGTCATAGTTGTCAATGGCTCTTCCACCGTACATGACCTGCATCAAATAAATCATGAATCAAGTAAGACTGGATAATAAAACAGCTGTGTAATTTGTCAGAGAAAGTTACATACCTCTCCAATCAAGTACTTAAGACTGTTCCATGGCAATTTGGTGTCCTTGTTTTCAACAGCCTTGGTCAAGTAAGTTCTGAGTATGTCCATGCAGACTTGGAAGTCGGACTCATTGAAATCATACGATACATTCCACCCAATCTTTCCATACTTTCTGCGTTCTTGAACGACCGCATGGAAGAATGCCAGCACAAACACCAGGGATGGGAATGCCTTGTTTGTGCAATCTGCCAGGTTACTGGCAGAGATTTTGAAGTAGGTGTTGCGCAAGTTGAGCTTCAGTCCATTTGGAGGTTCTGTTACTACCTGTAGGGAAGTTTATCAAATGTTGATTAGCTACAAGCAGTACACTAGTCTTTAGGTAGTTACATTGCATGTCCAAACGCAAGATTGACTTCTCTTTTGTTAGTATGTAGCGTATGGTAAATGCAGGTGTGAAGAGTTTTACAATTTTGCATTGAATAAATACAGCACTTTCTTAATAAAATAAATTTCTTTAATTTAATCATACCTTCAATGATCGCTGAAGGATGCCTATTGGGAATTTAGGTGTTGGTTCTGTGGTCATCCATAGACGGAAATCTGGATGTGGCTTGTTGACTTTTTCCAACTCCTTCTCCAAATCTCGCAACCAGTTAACCAGAAGATGGCAGTTCTGAAGCATGAGCCACTGCCCCCTGGTGATTGCTGTCTCCAAAAGTTGAAGTGCAAGCTGGAATTAAAAGAAAATTCAGTGTAATATCATATGTGCATTAATTCTTCTTAGTAGAACTACACGGATATCTCAAATAATACATACCTTCTCCTGACCCTGTCCAAGAGATAGGTACTTGAGTTTATTTGTACCAAATCCAGTTCTTTCTGCTAACTTCATTAGGTCTGCACCTGGATCGGATCCTGGACTTAAGATGAAGACAATCGGTGACATGGGTGTGCTTTGTTCAAAGATCGATTCAAAACTGATAATAGGAGGAGTCACATATTTTTCGCCCATAATCTTAGTCACATATTCTGTGATAGCTCTGTAGATTCTGTCAACTCTGAAGCATCTGAGAAGCATGAGCCTTTCGAAGTCGTTCAGTTCTGTCTCATACTTCATTGGGAATGGCGCAGATTCAGGGGCATCTAAGTCAAACCACTGTTTATGAAAAAAACGAAAGATATCATTTGAGTAATTTTAATGATACTTGGCATTACATGCACCTGTAAAATTTGAAAAAGGGCATTTACAGTACCGCAAGAACATTTTGAGTAGAGTTAATGTGGAAAAAAGGTTATATTATTTTCAATATAACAGCTTACACACCTCTTGCCAGTTTTTCTGATTCCTCTCTACGTCATCAAGAAGAGATCCAAAATGATTTGGTGTCACCTCAGTCAATCTTACACAGTCCTCCCATCCCTCATCTGGTATCCATGGGAAAGGTCTCGTTCTCTTGCTTTTTTCAAGAGCCACATTACCCTATGGAGTAGAATGAGCATATTATATTGCAAACTTGTCACAAAAAAGCAGCGTTTTAATCTGGTAGTGCAATTGTTGTTCGTTGAAACCTGGTTTAACCTACATCTCTATGAAGGGACTGATGAATCGGTCTAGGTTTAACCTACCTTTATGAAAAAGTCCAATTCTTCTTGCTTGACACTGCCTACATCTTGCTCCAGTTTTATGGTAATTTGGAAAGAGAACAGCAGCTTGTGTTTCTCAAATATGCCAGTGCATCCATAGTTGTACACATTATGTGTAAGGGTGTCCATAATGTTGCGTAATCTTTTCTGAAGGATGGTATCAGGCATACTCTTTTTCAGGGAGAATTCAAACACCTCTAAATAAGAGGCCAGAGAGTATTGGTACATTGTATTGATTGTGGCCATCTCAGAAAGAACAAAGAACAAGATTGCACCACGGCGAGCTGCTGGTCGATATCCATCCCTCATCTTGTCAATCTCAATTGCAGTCTTGTTTCCTAGTTCCAGCTTCTGTGCAACTTCTGATGCTTTTGATTTGGTTTCTTCCAGGGTAGAAATCAACTCGGTGTTATCAAGCATGTTGCCTTGAGATGTTGCCAGTTCTCTCAACAGTGAGTCTTCAAGGTCTTTCAAAAGTTTCTTGTTTTCACTGTTGGATGAACATAAGGCAGATGTAAGCAAATGGTAAAGATCATCATAGAAGGATTTTTACATTTCAGTGTGACTTTGCCTCTAAGTGATAGTATTTTTGGTACATAAAAATTGAAATCATCACAGCATTGCTGACACCCAAATAGAGATAATGCTCGTTAACACGCAAGTCGTACAAAATAAAAAGCATACCTGGTTTCCTGAATGAGTCGTTCTCTCTGTTCTTCAAGCTCCTTCCTTTCAAACTTGACAATCACAGATAGCAATTGATCCTCAAGACCTTTCAGGGTCACAGTATAGTTGATGACCATAGACTTCCCAAAGATATTTGGAGTATATTTTGGATTTGCAAGTTTGGTGTTCAAGTAAAGCCTGAAGTTTGGATCATAATCAACTTCTTTGTCACCGAGGATCACATATTCACGTCCCTGGCCCCCTGAAAATTAATTTTAATCATATATATATATAACAGATGCCACTAAGAGGAAGATTTGATGTAACAGAGGGCCATTGTAAAATTCATAATCAGTGTCAAGTAGCATTCACTCAATGAATTCATGCAGAAGGATAATCACTGCACACAGCAAATGACAAACTGAAATTCCAACACTGGAATCCGGTTGGATATACATAAATTACTTAATCCAAAACCAAACTTCTTGTCGTATTTCTACGATACTGAGGTCATGCAAACACATTCTGGAAATGATTTGCTTGAGCATAAACAGTCAACAAACTCATTTCAATAAATGCAGCAAGTCTGTACTTATAGGAACAACATTGCAGGTCATGTCAGATTCTTCAAAAAAAAAAAAAATCCTTCACGCAGTGTGATATGAACAACATTATTTCTTGTTGCAGCTATGAAATTCCATGTCAAGACATTTCATACCATTCCATTCCATATCATAGAAAGCACCTCCCAAAAGAGCAGTCAAAAATGGCATGACATTACCTAGTCAAGGCATGTCATGGGCAAGGTATAATGGCAAACTGTGATATGATTTTATTCGCAAGATGCAGACTGTTAACAAACCTTGAACCACTTGGGAGCCATACGTCTTTGCTGGGACAGGGTCTAAGATGGGGCAAGAATTTTAATGCTTTTGCAAATATCGGCAATGTTTCTGCAGTGCAATGTAATGTTATTAGTTACATTATCTTTTGCAAGACATGATGGAAACACTAGAAATGATTCCAAAATGTCTAAAGACAACCATGTAGTTAATAAATTGTTAGCCTTATTAAAGCAAAGCAAATAATAAGTCAATGAGAAACGTTTTACGATAAATACCTTTGATGTTCTTCTCAAGTACATTGTCAATCACTGGATCAATGTATTCATCGACATCTTGGAACAGGAATGGGAAGCCATATTTGATTGCCATTTCTAGTTGCTTCAGGAAATCAGGATCGTTAAAGGTGCACACCTAGAAGTTCAAATGTCATCACACCAAAGAGGTCAATGGAGTGGGTAAAACAAGGACCTAATGAACACAGGTTGCTGGCATATCTTATGAAACATAGGGGTATACCATATTGAAACTCTCACCAAAGCTGAATCCCTTGAAATTATTATGACTCTACTAATATATTAATTTGAATTTTTATAATCTTAATTAACAATGTATGTACATACATGAATAAATTATATATATTTAAAAATTTTAAAATAAAAACAGCATAAGAAACTCCTTACTTTGAGATTATTAGCCTCCTCTCTCTTCTTAATCCAGTTGAGTGCCTGTTGCTGAGGATCAATACAAAGGGGGAAACGACTGGCACGAGTTGTCAGGATACCATTCTGAATTGAGAGTTCATCAGGTGGCAACCCCTCTGATGTCCACCTACTTATCTCCACATCATCAGTCAAAATTTTTTCAAGATGGTATGGGTCACTGAGAGGTATGCCACGTTTAATCACATCATCTTTCCATTCATCGTAAACCATCAGCTTCCTGAACTCCCAGCTGAAGGCTCCAACATAACTCAAGAAGGCTGACGCAACTAGGCAGTCACCAAGCAGCCGTATACGCTGTATTTTAAGTTCCTCAAGGTCCTTCGTCCATCTGTCAAAATATACTTCTACTTTAATTTGTAAACCCAACATATATTGATCAGCGGGGGCAGCTAAAATAAGTTATATTAGTAACTACGATGTACATGAAGATTGCTGAACCACCTTTCACATGACCTCTAATATGGAAGACTGTCTGAGGCAAAATTATCATCAAATGCTCTTCAAGATACCAACTGATGGCATACACTGGCAAAAAGCATAAGGCTACTAGCATAGAAATACCTTTCATTTTCTGAACCTAGACCAGATATAAGTTTATCCGCAGCAATGAGACGGCGTTCCATGATCTCTGCTTCATCTTGCAGCTGCTTTCTTTCCAGCATGGCACCATTATATTTGTCTCCCAAAGACTTCAGTTCATGCTCCAGCTCTGACACTTCTTTGTTGATCTTATCGAAGTCTCGTTTTGCCTAATAAAAAAAAGGATGATATTGTTAACAAGCAATCAGTTCCCATAATGTAGGAATAATCACATTAGTAAATTAATGAACATACATGTATATATGTTCATTTAAGCTTGGTGGGGTATACACACCTGATGGAAATTTCTCTCCAGTTTTGCCACCTTTTCTCGTTTAGGCTTAACTTCTTTTGCTACTTCACAATAACCCATGACAGCAACAACAAACTTTAGGAGACCAGCACCAGCTTTACTCTTCTCCTTCATCGTTTCAACTGTCATGTCCAGTTCTTTCAAGAAACCTTAAAAAGACATCAATAACTAATCATTGTACAGTCCTGTTATCCAATACCAGGATGGTGAATCAATTGTAATGATTTCTTTCCCTCCAGTAGGAGTGCTCACCTTTAACGACTCCAGTTTGTTTTGTGGTGATGGCATCCACATCCATCTCAGTAAGACCCTTCAAGAAGTTAGCCTCAGACATCATCCCTTTTGCAGATTTCCAAGACACTTCTTTGATGCCTTTTAGAACCACAATGCACTCGCACACAACTTGCACTGGTTTTGGCGGCTTGGCAAAAGATCGAATCTCAGTGACATCAGATTTATCCAGATCTTCCAAAGCAAGCCTAGCTGCTTCTAATGCAGGTAAGGCTTCGGTCAAGGAATCCTCTGCATCTTTCTGTATTCATGAAAGGTTATAAATAGTAATCACTCAAGATAACTAAGTAAAATTGTTAGACCATTGGACAGCAAGCTTGTATATTAAAAAATACTAATAGTCAGTTAATGGTATATTTTCAACTACACTGTTCGTCTGTACCAGTATTTTAATTTATGACACCAACCTTTTCCACGGAAATGATCTTGCTCTGTTCTGATATTTCTTTTGCCTTTACTATAGCCATGCTTTTCTTGTCGGTTGCATATTCTGTTCCTTTGGATATCTCCTCCAGGAGGACTTCACAGGCAGCTGTCTTTTCTGTCACTGCCACTTTCTGCACTTCCAGTTTTTCATTCAGTTCATTTAGCTGCTCAGATGCTTCAAGGATTTTCTGCATACCTCCAGCTAAACGTTCGCACTGCAAAGAATATTAGGATGTTAACAACCTGAGTACCTGAATATAGGTAAGTGTGTGCTGTTAAGCTGTTGGATGTACACCGATTCGTCTATGTGTATTTATTTTGGTGGAAGATTTCCTTCTTTCCAGGTTTTTCAACTACATTTTTAAATGCCCTGAGCATTTTTAAGATTTTTTAGGACAACATCGTTACTAATATGCTACAGATAACTATATCAAATTATGCTGATGTAGGTCCTTCCGGAATCGTCATACATCACTTTGTCGAGTGTTTCATAGAGTACCTGAGCCAATATAGCCTTGTCTTTCTCCTCAAGTAGTCTAAGATAGGTGTTGATGAAGTCAAGGTAATTCTTTGGAGTCACATAGTTGTTCCTTCTTAACTTCTGTTGGAATGCCTTGCTGTGCTCTCCAACGCTTTGATGGACACTCACGATGTGGCTGACAACAGCTTCACGATTGTCAGCAGGTATTAGTGCATTCTGAATGGAGAGAAAACAGAACACAGTTGATATATGTTAGTTATAACCCAAATAGGAGGGAGTTAACTAACATACAATCCGACGCCGAAGGTGGAGTGATATAAGCAACAAAAATGTTAGTTAACTCCCGACTATGAGGGATATAACAACTTCTACTCCATTAGGCATATTTAGTAATTTGTTTGATCGTTTGTTTTTATTGACTTTATTACACAAAGCAAATTCAGATTGCCTGCTTAGAGCCATAGGAAAACAGTCTAAGTGGAATATAAACAAAGTGATTTTGATCGATATCATACTCTTTGCCATTTGGTATGACATGATACAGGAAAGTAGTAAAGTATGAAAGTTCATTTCACGCTGAGATATTGCAACAAACGCAAAATAACGATACTTACATCAGGCGATATGAAAACACTGGCTACAGCATACAGAGCCTGTTCTGGCCACGGGAAGAACCAATCAATGCTAGCATTGTTGACCATACCTGAGGATTAAAAATGTTCATATTTTATTCATATCCTAAAAAGTCTATAACTGGTTGTAGGAAGTACACTTTTATTAATGTGAACTGTTTTTTACCTATTGGAAAAGAAGTCACCAATTGCCAAAGTTTTGGATAATTAGCATCTAAAGCAAATATATTATATGGTAAAATTCATGCATTGCTTACCTGGGAAATTCCTGCACCTTGTCCTCAAGGTATCTCCCACAGGGGACATAGCCATTACAATATGCAAGTTGTTGGAGCATTTAGTGATGTAGTATTGCCAGATGCTCTCTCTTGCTGGGGCAGCACCTGCTCCTGTTGCTTCATTCCGGATCTGTAAAATCATTGGTGAAACTGTAATGGCTTTGTGTATGTTACCATAGAAAGGAAGCCCATTTTTACCTCACACATTAAGACCTACTTACAATTAGACCTTTTGAATTTCTACTAAATTGGATTTATATCTGTTATCAATTACCCAGTACCAGAGGTTGTCTAAATTGCAAGGTTTCAATATAGAATAAATAAGTAAGTTGATAGTATTAAAGAAAATATGCGATTACATTTATTCAGCTTTATGATTTAAAACTACTGCACATTTGTCATTTTGGTCACTTTTTAGCCTCACCTTTTCCTCAGAAACTAGCTGTAAAAGAGGTCAGTAGAGAAAGCAGGAAAGGGTTAAGAGAGAGTAAGCATAAGTCAGGTTAATGTTAGTACAGTTACAGAACAATATTTTCAATATTGAGTATCAGAGAATATCCAGATTCTATTGGAGCAGGGCTGATATGACTAAAGAATGTTATAAAGACTATTTAATCCATACGGCTCTGCACACGTCAATTTTCCCTTTATTTCCTTACATTGTACTACGGTATGAAAATGTGTCTTTTTTATATGATAAAATGTATATATCCATGTGTGATATTATTTTCAATATGATGTCTCATAGCGTGAAGGTATAGAAAATTATCGTAAAATTAATCTGACTGAAAAAAAAAAAAAAAATCTAAAATACAATATTCTAGTTAATGTGACACATGCTGAATGCCTGGCAAATTCTTATTAACATCAGTTCAATGAGATTTCTACTGGAAACCACTATTAAAAAAAAAAAACGTCTTGGTTGTTTAAGTGATACTAAGCTTTAATTAACTGTGAATATCATTGCCTGGAAGCCTATAGAAAAATAAAACAATAGCATCATGTAGTTATGTAACTACACAACAATGTGAACTGACATTCTTGTGTTATTGGCAGTGAATATCATAACAACTTGTGATGCACACCGCTAACTGTGATGATATGCAATGTGATTATACGACAAATTTCAGACTTCAAAATATTCTTCCTGTTCTTCTTCGCTTAGATTCTGGTAGAAAGTACTGTAGTTCATCTGATGGATGAGGAGTAGAAGGGTTAGTTGCATGGAGTGGGTTTAGCAAGACAAGAGACAGATTATACAGAGAATTACTACAGCTGTACAAAGATAAGTTAGCTGTCGTTGGGGTAGCATATATTAGCAGGTAACGAGAAATGTCATAGATTTTGAGGATCAGAAATGTAAAAATCATGTAAACAAGGGAGACAAGTATGGTTAAGAGAGTATGATACATTTAATTCCTTTAAAGAGATTTCTGAACTAAGTAATATTACCTGGCCAATGATTTGCTCCTTTTCTTCATCCGGGTATAGAGCAGGAACCATACCAGATGTCAGCATGTTGTTGATCAGTTCCAGAAAACCTGTTATGTAGAAACATTGTTATTGAATAGTACTACATGTAATACTTAGGTATTTGTGTACCATGACTGCAAATTATAGAAATACCAAGCACTTTATCATGGAATTAATTATTTTTCTTCTTTTATAAATCATTGAATAAGAAATCTGAAGATCCACGGATCGCAAATTCCTTTCAACAGAAAGTGATATATTCATTACTTCATTGAAGTAATTGACCTTGCAAAGAAAAATTCATTTATCTAAATGTACAAAACATAATATTTATGCAAACAACAAGATCAGGATACATGTAGATGCAGGTCAATTGGTTGACACATGCCAACTAAACAAAATGCACTATCTATAGATATTGGCACATAGTCACGATGCAAAGTCTCGTAACACATCATTCAACAATGCAACACTGATAAGAGATTTAACTGACATTAACTGATGTTTTAATTTCACAACTTTTCTTGTCAGAGTTAATTGTTCAATTTAGCAATTGACCAATTTAACCAAATGAAATTAACACATCATTATTTGAGAGACTGGCTATGATTTCCAGTGTAACTCTCTATATATATATATTCCATATAAGCTGAGCTATTTTACGTGGTTCAAGAATGTCTATGCCGTATAGATTTGATATAAAATGCAAGAGAGGTATGTAGCTAGTAGCTACAGTTCAAGTATTACTTGTCTGAAATGAATAAAATGAAATGAAGCATTTTCTAGCTGGTTTAAACTATTCAGAGAAGACAGACATGCATAGCCATTCACTCCAAGCACACCCGTAGACAATTAAAAGACTAGAGAAGCACACGACCAGACAAAATACATTCACTTTCGCTCAGTCCAAGGCCTCTTGCAAAGACACATATAATAGTAGAGATATTGCTAACTTGTACAAGATTATCAAGATATGATCTGAAAACACATTCATGGATATTTCTTGTTGGTCAAATATCCACGCATAGACTTGAGATGTGTCTATGACTGGACGGCACTTTACTTACACGCTGTTGATTCTTTCACAACAAAAAGACATATCTGTCAATTATGGACTGGCAGAGACAGCTTTTTAAGAGTAATAGTGTCAGACACTGAATTTACCATAGGCTATAGAAATCAATAGACATGAAATAGTAATGGGTCATCCATGTCATATGATAATTAGTAAATGATATATATTGATGAAATTCATAGAACTTTCACTCACCTTCTTCCACAACATGCTGGTCAGTGAAAAGGAAGACCATCTTTTTGTTTTCCATACCAAGTTTGTTGTACAGAGCTTTCAGATCCTCTCTGAACGAGTTCTCATTGTACCCACGACTGAGAGTAATTTCAAAGACTTCACACTCAGCGGCAAACGCAGCCAACCGACAAATACTTTGTTTTCCACTTCCTCCCACACCAACTAAAAGCGCATGACCTTGAGGCATTCGAAGAACTCTATGCACCCTCGTTAAGTGGTCTAGGGCATCGTCAAAGAGGACAAGATTCATTGGAGTGTTGCGTTCATTGTACTCTTCCAAAATCTACGAAGCAAAGTATAGAAGGTTACTCAGCATAAGAGTGGACAGTTTAATGATCTTAAGTACGAATGAAGAAATAAGAAGTGTCAACAAAGTGAAGTTTTTTAACTCTTTTCAGTTAACATGTGGAACATTTAACTGAATCTAGTGACTTTTGAAAAAATATTGTACCTCTTGGAACAAAGCCTTAGATGCTTCAAAGTCCTGAAGATCCTCATAGAGCCGAGGTTCACTCTCCTCCAAAGCATTTCGGTAGTCTCCATACATGCATGGATCTCTGATAACATAATCCATGACCTTAGGAAAATGCTCTGTCAACAAGTTCTTTATGTGTTCCTGGAAAAAGAAAGAACCACAGCGTATATAGCTAATGAAATCAATGAACTTTAAAGTAATGCCATCTGGACTGACTCAATCACAAAACTTACATGAACAAGAGCATGGTCAGACTCAATGATAAGTCGATCAAAGATAACCCTCATGCATTCATTTCTCCACACTCTGACAAACTGATCCACTGTGTCAAAACGATCAGGAGTTGTCAGGCAGAGTCCATTGTAGATGCGAGAAAGATCACGAAGGTTGAAGATGTAGTGGAACTTGGATGGGGTAGGTGGCAGATCCCTCACAATCATTCTGGAAAATTAACCATGCATGTTATTGGGCAAATTTTCAGAGAGACTCTTTTCAGTTAAGTGGGTCAAGATGCTGAGCGTCTGAAGCACAACTATGACCTTGTAAGTCGAAATACAGTGATACAAGGCTCCAACATTTCAGCAAGTTTACTTCATTATCTTGGAAGATTACTTCATGTGTAACATTATTTGTTACAGAAATTGCAGAGGATTCATTTTATACTTACTTATACAGTTTCATGGTCATACGGGTTAGCGAGGGCACAATATCCTGAACTTCTTGGGAGAACGGCTGGGTGTGACCATACAAGATGGAACTGTAAATGTGGTACAGAGATTCCTCAGCAGGGAAGGTCATGTTGAAGACAGAGAAAAGGGAAATGAAACGAGGATCCACATCATTTCTTCCTCCTCCTGGTTTTCCCATGGATGCCACCCAACCAAGGTCTTTCAGGTTCTTCCAATTAAGGTCCTTTCCTCGGTCATAAAGCCCTCCTCGTTCCAAGAGCAACTTCAAGAGGGCAATTGGTTGCTGTGTACCGTACTCATCCACCTACCAAGACAGAAAAATTAAAAAGATCAATGGATAATCAATAATTGGTGAAATAGGTATCTTGCATAAAAAGCCTCTGCTGTGCAGTATAATTACATACAATTATTTCTGTGACTAGCTATTATTGTTCATAGCCAAACTATTGCAGTTTCACACTTATAACAACATCTATAAGAAATTGTTAGTCGGTTAAAGATGGAGAGTTACTCGCCTGTGGCATGTTCATGTCATCAATAAAAACAATGAGTCGTTTGCCAGGTGGGGGACCATATGTATCTTTAGTTCTCTTCTCAACATTAGCTTCCAAATTCACCTGGACATCCTTCGAGGTTGTTCTGCTTGAGAAGTTCATGTTGAGAAGAAGCTGAATATCCAAGGAATAAAAATAACACTTCTTGAGAAAGAAATTTCAAAAAATACATATCTTAATAACACAGTAGATATATATATATATATATTAAAGAATTTCAGCTACATCTCACTGCACCATGAACACATTTTATGCATCCATTTTCACTTGCTTGATCAGGGGAATAATCTCATGATTAGATTAGCTTTGAACAATTGTGAAGAAATTTTTATTTGACTGATGAATTATGAAATACAATATACATTCAGTACTGATATCATATATTACTGAAACACATGATATCATGAACATCATATGGTACAACATATAAATCTGCATGTCAGAGACACTAAAAGGAGTTAATTACCTTAATCCTGATATCTTAAAAGCTAGAAAGGTTTCTCATTCAAATTGAAAAATGATAGTATGCTTTGTGCTTCACCATAATGCATGGAAATGCATTATAGGCTCACTCCTTCCTGTGAATGACATGCATTATTCTTCTGTGCTATATATATATTTATATATACACAATTTAGTTGGGGCACTGCAATGTGCTTATATTTCACGCTTATATATACACAAGAAAATGCATGGATATGGTGTGTATATATATATGTACAACAACTGGTAATGCCAATGCAATTACAAATATTCGGGTGTGAATCTGCAATGTGTAGAATTCCATTCATATTACATATTCCACAGTCCATCAAAAATGTATGCCATCATCTAATGTTTCCCATAACATGCCATGCACATGTATGTTTAATTTTTAACCACACATGCATGTAACCTCCACCACAATGCTATAGTTAAAATGCCATTCATCAATCGACTCAGAGCAACCTTTTGAACTATTCTCCAGTGCTCTGTTCAAGCTTCCAAGTTAGTGGCAGAGTTGGGTTGGTCGTAGGTGAATACAGAGGGATATAATACAACCCTGTAATAGACAGTATAGACACTGGTTGTGATATTTTTGAAAACTCTTATAAATAAATACAGTTATACTACACAGAACATAGGCGCTGTAGGCTTTACATCATCACTAATTGGCCCAGATTTTGCATGATATCAAGATATTTATTACCAAAGTCTCAGCAGCTGAATATGATTCACATGAAACATTAAACTGGCGAGTTACGAAATGGTGGGTGGGTGGAATAGGCTCTACGTTCTGTATTTCTGCACCTGTTGGGCTAATTAGGACAGGCAGGGACCATGACAAGGATAAAGGATGAAACAGCCATCCAACTTGGGCTCTCCCAGGAAGATAAGTAAATAGCCCACTTATTTCGAAGTGTATATATTGATCTTACTTCATCTGGTTTTTGCCAAATACTGAATTCTAGATGTACACATCTAGACCTAAACTTGCAAAAGTTATTCTCATAGTACAGTGTACCATGTTCAAGCATAGTCACAAAATCTCTCTTATACTCAAAAGATGATTGGTCTCTTATTTAAGCATTCCAAAATTAGCGAGAAGATTTCCTTGTGAAAAAGTCAAGGCAAAACCAAATTTTTGTGTGATTTCTATTTTGCAGTCAGGTCCAGTGGCATTCATGGAAAATTGTACAAAATATATTCATGTGACATAACCATTGGCAAAATATTCCCTTTGAAAAGCCTTGTACTCACTGTCATGTGCTGTAAGAAATATTAAAAAGTAGTAACGTTATGAAAATAGGAAAGTTATGACACAGGCGCTTTTCCAATTTTTCCCCTGCATTGGCAATTGTAACCTTGAGCCACATTTTAGAGAGGACTGATTAATTTTTTTTGTGACAGACAGGTAAGCCTTGGGTGCTTTTAAACAAAGAAAACAAATAATAAAAAAACAGTATTTAAAAACGAGTCAATTAAATTTGACTGAGTTAAGTTTTAATCTGACGTCATATGAAGTTACCATAATTATTTTGTTTTGTATTCAGTTCTAAGCAGTACACCTAAAATTCGTTTTAACATAAATAACTGTAGTTCCTGCTGTAATAAATTAAAATCATATCAACTGAAAATAAAATCACTAAACAAAACAGTCATAATACACATTGCCTTATTCACATGCATGCCAACACAGCTCAAGTGACTCAAATGTTTGACAACCATGGTGCCAACCTGTACATTTGTACATTAGGGCTGTTTCATTTTAAAAAGTGTGGTGGGGTGGACCCCGACTCGCTCCCGTCTTAAGTAAGGAGACAGGTCGGGTCTGTCAATCGGATGGTGTCATCACAATGTGCGGATGCTAGATATAAACCCAGCATCAGATCACAGAATTTGCCAGACCCAACCTGGGTGTTTCTTCACTCAGGGAACCAGAGAGGGTGACCCTGATTTTCAGAACCCCCCCCCCCCCCCACTTTTTTCTACATAAAGATATTAAGAAAATACAGGTCCCCCTTTCTTAAAAAATCTACCTGTCCGCTCCCACCCTACACTTTTAAATGGAATAAGCCTTACTCAATAGACACAAACCAACACTGTACATGACCTGCATGAATGATTGATCAAGCAGACTTACCGGTGTTGGATTCTCAAACATGCTTGTTTTCTTTGAAAGCTAATTAGTTATAGTATATGTGAATAAACCTTAAATTTTAGAACAAACTCCACTGGACAAACAAGGACAATTTAAGGCAGAATCGCAAAATTTTGTATATTTTGAAACATAGTCACTATTTTAGTTGAAAGACTACAAGAAAGTGGAAGGATCAATATTTTTGAGTACCACAAGACAATTTATAAGGAACAGTAGACAGTACATACATGCTATACATGAAAGTACATAACTAAGAGAAAAATTGTAAAACATCATAACTTTCCCAAAATTTGGCAGGTGATAATTTATAAAACTTTTAAAGGATAAAAAAAATTTGTGAAAGATCATCAAATTATTTTTGTATTCCTATTATGTGTTTGCAAACTTACGTGAGATTCTCTGTCTAGATCTCTGAGAAAGTTCGAGGTTGTTGCCGTTTTCGATGTTCCAGTTTCACCGACAAGCAGTACAGGACGTTTGATATGTACTTGCATTCGAAGTAGCCAGGTAGTGCGTACAGTGTCAATTGTGGGCACTAAAATCTCATTGAATTTCTTCTCAGGTCTGTGCACATACTTGGGTATTTTGTCGTTCCATGAAACCCACTTGTTAGCCTCCCCATCATAGAAGTACTCGTAAAGGGAACTCATGGCACTCGGCATCTCACCTGTGTGAACAGTGAGTATTTTAAATAATGATGTGACAGTAAAACTTATATTATAACTTTTAACAAACAGTTTTCTACATACTTATATACATGATTTGTATTATGTATGTAATATGGCTGCAAAATAAACATCTCTGTCTGTCTGTCTAGCTGTCTACATACGTGTCCCAGTAGATGGTTTAATTAATACAACTATAAACTTAAGAGGCAATATAACCCATTCTCCTGGAGGATTAAGTTTTCCAGTCATGCATACTGGCATTAAGATATCAAACTCCATCATAATTATTCTTATAATTTACAATGTGCTTATACATTTTATATACTGAAACGAGAAGGATAGAAAAGGCTTACCAGCAACAGCATACTCTTTCTCATCAGTATCATCCTTAGGAGTCAGAGCAGCAAGATTTTTGATGTATGCGTCAAACTTGATACGCCCATCCTCAAGCAAACCTGCACCTAGTGACCAATAGAGAGCCTGTATGAAGTAGGCTTCCATCACTTCAAAGGTTGTCACCTCTTTTTCTAGCATGGAGTTCAGTAGCATTGACAGTTGTGTAACCTAAAAGATAGAGAAAAAAAAATCGTCTTTAACGTATGTGTTGTCATCCAGACGACCTGTATTCATTGGTAAGGTAAGGGGTAATTTTATTGTTTACAACAGACTAAGCGCTGTATCCAATGATTTGAACATTCAACACTTACCATATTCAAGTTGGTTAAAGGAACAATTGTCTTCAACTTTTCTCCTTGCCGTCCATCCACAATTCCTTCAACGATCATGTCGATCAGATTGGGCACATATTTCTCATAGAGCTTCATAAAGAATTCTCCTTCAGTCTTTGACTGTCTGCTGTTTACCCACTTCTCCCAGTATGGCTTGTATCCCAAATTCTTTGGGTCTACGTAAACCATACCACATCGTGACACTGTAGCTGGTGATGCATACTGCAGGTCAAACACCTAAAGTGGGAGTGAACAGCTATTAGTGCCCTTTAGTAGCCAATAATATGTTTCCAAGACAATCATCATGCTGTGATACTTACCTCAAAAAGCAGAGCGCAGTGCCTCTGTAGACGGATTCTTTCACCATTTGCAAGAGTAAGAAGCCGATTATCATCCATGACTGAGTTCATATTTTCAACCCAGAGAGCATCCACATCACCATCAAATACAATGTATCTTCTCTCATTTTTATCTGTTGGCCTGTTGATCTCACGGAAAATGTTGGACAAGAGGCCATCTGTCCAATCTCTTGTATTGGGATCAAGAATTCCATACATCTCAACAACACTGCGATCTTTAGGGTTGATGGTAAACAGCTTGGTGTGAAGACTGAGCCTGAAGAGAACATCTCAAACATGCACATACATTCATTCCTTGAAACAGATGCAATACACACAAAAGACAACCATTGTATTGAGTATCTTGAAGATAAGATTGTCTTTATTGTATGTAAATCATCATTGTCATAGAGACTAAGAGCATCAGAGATACAGGAGGAAAGTCTTAAAATTAAAAAAACCAAAAACAATGCAAACTAAATCACTATTAAATTTGAATGTTTACTATTAATGTCATAGAGGAAGAAACAGATGTTTATAATGTGATTGAGAAGTAGAAAAGAGTGCATACTTTGTCTGAGCTTCCGCAAGTGTCTTGATGATGACAGATTTGCCTCCACCGGTTGGACCTACGACCATGGTTGTGTGACGAGTCATCATGGTCTCGTACAGCTGAACCACCTTGTCTGCCTACAGACACAATGCAATACATTGTTGCGTGTACAACGAGACTAAGTTGGGAACCGTACCTCCCTCTATGACTATGTATCTCACAAAGACAAGGTCAGTTGTTTACTAAAACCAGTGCAATTACCTTTCTAAGATCCCTGCACTGGCGTTCAACGGATATATTGGAGAAAACTTTCACCCTTGAGTTTGTGAGATGCAGAGTCAAAAGGATGGCTCTGTTATTTGTCGTAGGGCTAATCTTGTGTTATTGCATCATATGTGATAAGTTTGAGAAAAAGTTTCTTTGATTGTATGATGAGAATATCTGTGATAATCTTGTTCCACTACTATCATATCACAAAATTATGCTTTATGTAAAATTTTATGATATCAGTAGTAATTTGTGAAGGAAGTAAAACTGTACAGGTGACCACTTACCTGAAATGGTAACAAGACATACTTATTCTTGACCAAAATCTCTTCCACTGCGTCATTGAAATTAGGATATCGAACACGAGGACAGTCAAGACCAGGAAACAAATCAGAAATGAGTCCAATGAAGAGTGGGACATCCTCATACACAAATTTCGGGAGATTCATATCCCTGAGAGCTCTCATAAGGACCATGTCTTCAGGTAGATCTGCAGCTCCTCGTTTCAACTCACCAGCCATAACCAACACAGATTTCAAAGCTCGAAGGCCAAAATCGTAATGATGTTGTTTGGAAAGTTGTTCTTTAGCCAGTTTGTACAACACTGTCATCTTCTTTGCAAGAACCTGAAATTGAGTTTAATATTGTGACTCACTGCCAACACCTGCAAAAATATTGATGAATTGGTTGACTTACTAAAATTTGATGAATTTTCAAACTCATGCTTACCTTTGCCATCAAGAATCCTTCAGAAAACAACATTATCTCGCAAATCTGTTGCAGATCAGGTACAATCACAACAACTGGTCTGAAGAGTGCCTTGACAGATTCTGGAAGCTCAGTACGACCAGCATAACCAGGGTTCATGGTGATGAAAATGCCAACCCTGTCATCCAGTGTGATTTCTGTGCCTTCAAACTGGACGAGGAAGCAGAGGAAAGGTAGAAAAGCATATCAAGATAAAAATTAGGCTCCTCTTTCAACACCATCAGGATGAGAGGATTTGAGGATACTTACATGGAAGCGCTTGAGATTCATAAGGAGAGCATTCCTGATAGTTGTTAGCTGCGTGGAGATCACAGACAAAACTGAGACATCAATGCGATTGAATTCATCGAAGCATCCCCAAGCACCGCACTGGCAAAGTCCTGAGTAGATCTTTCCAACAGCCTGTAAAGAAAATCGAAAATAAGAACGACAATGTGCCTTCTTTTTAGGCATACAGCTGTATTGCCAAATTTCAAACATAGGAAACAAGCAAGAAAAAAAATTACACAAAACTTACCTTGTAATCCATTCCCTCGCCACAATTTGTGACTACACACAACAGTCCAAGAGCTTTTGCGAGATCTTTAGTGGTCTCTGTCTTTCCTGTACCAGCTGGACCTGCTGGTGCACCGCCAAGTTTCATACTCAGGGCTTGAGTTAGTGTCAGATAAATTCGATCAGTCAGTGGAGTAATGACCAGCCTGCCATTCAGACCCATGTACTCGTAACCATAGCCAAATTCACCAGTGCACTGACGGATGGAAAGTTCATCAGGTTCCTTTTCCCAATAAAATCGTAGCTGTGATTCCCACTCGAATTCACGAGAATCTAGAATACTGAAAGAAGGAAATAACACTAAAGAACACCAGATATATGTAGGCAATAAAATCTATCGCAGGAAACTTTTAAGAATGAATGAAGACAATTTGAAGTTGTTGGTGGAGTACCTGTCACGAACAAATCCATCAATTATATCTCTGGCATGTACATCAATGATGAGCACAGTGTTGAATTTCGATCTGTCATTCTTTGAAAGAGGCTGCCTGATTTGCACCACGAGGTCATCTATTTGCTTATGTTGCTTTTTGGCATAATCTTTCATTGCTGTCTTATGACCTAGCTTGACCTGAAATGCGCATGTAGGAGGACATAAAGAAATATTGTCTGCTATGCAGATTTAACTGACTCAAACTTGGTCATTTTGTGGCTACATCTTGGTACTTACCTTGTTGAAAACATCCTCAACTTCCCATGTCCACCAAATCTGATTCCCAGCTAGGCAAACCATACCTTGGTACATCATCATCCAATCCACCCTGCAGATATCAAGCATTACCAGTTGATTACACAATTGTACTAGACATTTTCATGAATTATTAAGATTTGTTTTAAAAAGAAAGATTGCAGAAGACCAGATGCTTGCCTTGATATCTTGCCTTCACAGTAGTAAAATATGGCCTCCTTAGTGATCAGCCTGTTTGTTCTTCGCATCTCATTGAGCACATTTGTCATCCAGTCTTCCACTCTTCCATCAGCTAAAACAGTTTGTCGGAATTCCATTTCTTCAGTTTCTCCAGAAATCATGGCTCTGGCAAGAGTCTCGTTATTGTTGCCTTTGATGAATCGTAAGGATGCAATGTTATCAAACATCTTGATCATGTGTTCTTGCACACACTCAGGATCTGAAGACCCAAGAATACTGAGCAATTCATCATCAGAGATGAAGAAGAAACGTGGGAAGGCATTCCTCTTTGAGTCTAGATAATCATTCAAAGATTTCTGACATTTCTCTAGTCCTGCATTGAGGTTTTGCAAGTCGGGTAATCTGTTTGTGGCATGACATGCAATTTTGATCTGTGGAGTTTTGGCTGTGTCATTCATGATCTGAAAACAATTTCAAATAGCAGTTACCAAATGCAAAACCAAGACAAAATGTACCAGCTATATAAGTTGCTGTAAGTACTTAGTTCTTACCTTTTTGAAAGTCTTATCGATAGAATCGAATCTCTTTGCTTCATCAGGAAGTTGTGAACGAATATCTCCGCCAACGAAGATACCTTCCAAGTACATCCATTTCCTTTGGACAATCATCCAAACCTGTAACAAAAATATGCAACATTACTTTTGATGCAACACATCTCAAATGAACTTGTGTTTTGCCAATATAATATGACATCAAAATCAAGTCAGCATTAAACAACACAGGAAATATTTTACTTACATCGAGAACTTCAGAGATGTGTGACAGTGACTTCTCCCATTGCTGAACAGCATTAAAGAATGGTCCAACAAAGCGAGATGCAGACATTCCCTGTAGCTGCATGGCATTATCATCCAAGATCTGCATGACATCGTCAACAGATCCTAGAACGAAGCCTCTGTCGGACGATCCCTTCATGTACTTCTGAACAAGGAATTTGAGGTTTGTCCACGTCTCTTCAATTTCTTTTACTCCCTGAAATGTGTATAAGTTGATTGTTAAGTCTCAAAGCATAAGAAGAGCAATCAGCAGTGACACTATTATTAAAAACTTGCAAAATTACACAAGCTAACCTTTTCAATGGCAAGTTCTTTGACAGCACAGTTCACAATGTCTGCAATTGTATTCTGGAACCTGTGAAGCTCCATGGCAAAGACGTTTTGAAGTGTAAATGTTTCAGGATTCATCTCAAACACTTGGCCTGTCTTCTCCATCAATTCCTTCCAATGCCTGAAACATTCAATTGACCAAAAAAGTTATTGCTCAATCTAACATTGCACATTGCACAAAAATTAACCGTTTTTTTATTGGTATATGTCTATTTCCTACTGTCAAGAGTAATGCAAAACTCACCTGTCTCTTAGTGCTTCATGCTTTAGATCCACAAATAGTGGCAGAGAATCCCTGAACTCTTTCATCTTCTCATCAAGCACTTTGGCAACTGGCATGTTCTTTACCTCCCTGCTCAAACGTCTCAGAGCCTTGAGGTAACCTTCAATACCATCTTGCAAAAACTGCACATTGAGGTTGGCCCATAATGTGTCCGCCCAGACTTCTCGTGCTTGCTAAAATTGTTGGAAGCACCAAAATGAAACACTGTCAATCATTCCCATTTACTGATCTTAGCTATTTCATTGTTTCATGGCATCTTAAACGTAATGTCTGTATAAAAAACGGGATTGCAATTGTTTGGAAAATAACATGAAATTTTCACCTTTTGTTCTTCATAGATTGAGTAGACCTGTTCGAGTCCCTTCATTTCTTTTTGAACTTGAAGCAGCTCAGGATATAATGTGATGGTAAGATCAAACAGACGTTCTGCATTTGCCAATTCTTGTCGTTCGTTTTCAAGCACTCCAACTTGAGTTCGATATTGTGACATGAGCTCCATACCTGCATGGCAAAAACAGTGTTAGGCAACTGCACATTTTATTTGATTAATATTGTAAAGGAACACTTTAAAAATAGTGTGACTCACCTTTGTCCAAATCGCCATCCACATTTCCAGGTCCGTCACCATTGAATTGTTCTTTAAACACTTTCATCTCGTCAGAAAACGTCTTGATCTGCTGCTGTGTTATCTGAATTGAATAAGTTCCAAATGTGATTAAATCCACATTTCATTATAGACACAAACTTAAATGTATTTTTGCAAGAATTCCCTTATTCGCCAAAGTACCTCTGTGAACTTCCTCTTCACAACGATGAGACTGGCATCGACATTCTTGGATTTGAGTAAGAGATCTGCCCAAGTTTGAGGCATGTTGTCCACATATGCCTTTTCAGCAGATGAATCCTGTAATGCAGTGACATTGTTATAAAGTTACGCTTTCACATGAAATATCTATTTATAGTTCCAGATCTATGCTAATTATACTTACGAGCAAGTCATACATGTCCAAGATCCTGTATCTTTCTTGCAAGTCTCTGGTCTTAGTTTCCACTTCTAGTGACATATCCTTTATGTTTGATATTGTCCTCAGGATGAATTTTAGGTCATCCAGAGAATTAGGTGTATGTTCAAGGTCTGCACCTTTACTCTGTTAAAAAGAAAAATTACCACAGTGTATTAGAGTCTGCTTATAATGATTCATAACATTGTTGTGAAATTAAGTAGTGTCCAAATGTACCTCTAACTTCTGACGAAGCTCTTCAAGACCAGACTTGGCTGAGTCCACAAGAACCTTCGCATAACATTTGACCCAGTCACGACAGTGATTTCGTATGGAAGACGCCAGTTGTGCCATATGAAGTCGAATGCACTCTTGATCTTTAACCAACTGCAAGTTTTTCACTTCTTCAATGGTCTTGTAATAGCCTTGCAATTTGTCATCAAAGGCAACTACAGAAGGACTTTTTCCGAACCATTTCTCTACAGCAGGCATCTGAAATAAAGGAATATATCATGCAAAATATTCTTGGAAATGATTGAATTTAATCGACAGGTAGAGGTCACAAAAGACCTATATTTGTTCAATTCTAGGACAGAAAATTTTTAGAAGTGGCATGTAACGTTTCATACCTTGTCAACTTTCCAAATCGGTCGATACTTCTTCCACCTGGTGAGGTATCGAGTGAGGTTAGTCAGTGTGTTCTTCATGTTATTCTGAGATGTCTGGACCAGTTCAATAATGTCTGGATTGGAAGAAATGTCTTGGAAGAAAGTGAAAATGTAAGCTTCATCTTCTCCTGGTATCTTTTGGGGAGGTGTTTCAATGCATGTCCCATTCATCCACCGAATAAATGATTTGGCTCTAAAAACATAGGTTAAGAAGGTGAACTTACAATGATGATCTGGAATGACATGCGCTGTCATACACCACCTTATAGAAATACTGATCAATGATCATCAAGATAATAGTTTGAGACTTACCCTTCCACACAGTCTCTGACACACTGTAGAGTAAGTTTGTACACTTCATTTGCTGCAGGATGCAAGATGACATCAGGTGCTGCCAGAAGTGTTTCTACTTGGAAGAGAGGCTTATCTGATTTCATGGCGTTATTGAACGACCTGAGATTTTCCAGGATCAACTAAGAAAAGTTAAAGCAAAACTCCATGAATTAAGTTGCTTGATTTAAAGTTGTGACAAACTACATTGTTGTGACAAACTAAATTGTTAGATTTGTGAAAACAGAAAGTGTCAGGGAAAAGTGATAAACTGCTTTAATATTTTTTGTAATCAAGGACCTAAATGTTTGATGGTCATTCAAATTGCAAAATGAATAAAGAGACATACCTTGGTAAGTGACTCATACATCTTGCGCTCCCAGTAAGCATAATACTGGTGAAACTTAGGTGATTTGCCGGTGTTAGTGTGAGCAACAAGGCCTTCCATTTTGGTAAGCAGAGGTCCAACAGCTCTGTATTTTCTGGCTAAGATCTCGAAGTCCTTGGATCGCTCCTTTTCTATGTATTCAAAGAATTCCTACAAACCGGTGAAGAAATTGGTTATGAGGTTCCACAGTGTTTTGTAAACAATTTAGCACATTTGAAGATAACCGGGCAGACAGTTAATAATTATTCTATATGTCATATATAATCATTAAATTATGGTATGTCTTACAAGACGCTCACCTTGCATTGTGGCAGTTCACCAGCCTTGGATGGTGGCTGTTTGAATAGATTGGCATTCTCAATGACAGCAAGCCTCTGGTTGATGTCTCTTGAATTCTTCTGAATTTGATTTACAAGTGACTCAAACTTTCCAATTGCTGAGTCAAATTTCTGAATGAAGTCATTGATTCCCAGAGAATTCCAGTTCAGACGTCTAGCACCGGGCCTGATGACCCTTCTGAGATCCCTCATGTCATTTTCTAGCAGGCTTGCCTGTTATTAATTAAGGAAGGAAATTAATCAGCCTATGTGAAACTTGTTGAATTTTAATACCTGATACAGCGTGCAGGCCTAGTTATTATGACATGCCATTGGCATATTTTTCAGTGATACAAAGAACATACCTCAGCAGTGTCCAGAGATGTAAGAAGGGCGTGATAACGGGTCAACATATTTTGAAGTCCATCCACATACTTTATGTACTTCTCCTCCTGAAAGTGAATACAGCATTTAATATGACACTTCATACATTTCTAATACACATTGAAATAAAAGTGACAGGATATTTTATATAATTTCATGCAGAATTTTGGATATTTTATATATATATATAAGCTTTATTTCACTTTACCTGTAATGCAACATTTCTGGCCAACTCTGGGACCGAGAATCCCAGCTGTTCCATATATTTTGTTTCCGATATGATCTCACGAAGTGCTGGGTCAAAGTCAACCACATATTTTACACCTGTCTGGTGGCCTGGAAATTCAAAAACACATCAGACTAGTGATTACCAAATGCTCTGTGGAGTTGCCAAATAGTGTCTCTCTGAATAAAATGTTGGAACTTAAAAAATGAAGTCCTTAAATCAAAAAATTTAGTCCACCTTCCAAGATAACAAATAATTCAATAGGTTCCAGTATTTCTGCTTGACCATAAATGAAATTTCAAAGATATTTCATCTATGGTCTGACACACCTTACCTTCCATATCCCAGACAATTTTATAAGATCAGAAATAATAATAATATATTTATTGGCAGTTGTTGACTGGATTGTACAGTATCATATTGTGTGTATAAGAATAATAGGCAAAAATATTCAAGTTAAAACTGCACGGAAGTAGTACAACTTGTGCAAAACACTCATAGCTTGTATTGTACAATGCTGGTGCACCCAAGTTCTTGGTAGAACACTACATACGTTACTAAAAACTCTTGACAGAAAAAGCTAGCACAGCAAAATGGTAGGTACAGTGAAAGAAACTGTCAAACTTATTCTCCTTACAAAAGAAAATAAGTCTGACACACATCTATCCAATTACAATGGAAGTACACACTATATTCAGTATAGCCTAATACTCCATTGTCAAGCAGCTGTCTATAAATTCCAAAATAGTGGAGATTAATGAGCAAACTGCTGTATTTATGCACACTTGAAGACTTACGGTTCAAAACAGGTCAAAAGACAGATATCAGGTTTATGTATCCCATCTGAATTCAGTCATGTATCCCAATTGCTTAAACCTGCCTTGTGACCTGCATGAATTAAAGAAGCCTAAGCACAAAACCACACGACTACCAAACCATTACCTGGTGGCTGTTCTTCCACTGCCTGTTGCTCTGTTGACTTTTCTCCTAAATATGTGAATTTACATTTCTCAAAATCAGGGAGTAAAAGCAACATGCTCTGTGTTTACTGACAGTTAAACTTCGCAAAATAATTCCAGCTTAACGACTATGCATTGGCACTAAGGCCAACAGACTTTTCACCAACAACATAATAACAATATGATAACAACATAACAACATAATAACAACATTATAACGATGAAGGTTAATTCTTTAACGATTGAGATATGCCAGAGCAATAGCACCTTTTCATAACAAAATTATATACATTTATCAATTTCAACTCACCAGTTTCTTTGTCATTGTCATCAGCCAAGGCATGGTCACCACTTGATATCTGCATTCTCTCCCCTGGCTTAATCAACAAATTGCGTTTCAGTAAAGTCTGAAGCACGGTGTGGACATTTTCTTTCCATTGTTCATACAACTGGTCTTCGTATGCTTTCATCTGCTTGGCCACCATGAGGTACTTAGCTCGAGCCTGTGGATAATGTGTCCATATGACATTATTAATGTCTTTCGAAGAGCAGAGTTATTATCCTATATTATCACAGTACCCTACACTGCTACGTTTAAAGATACAAAATTAATGATGAAAATTATGACAGGGTTGGTGTGCAATGATTTATTTTAGCATGTTAACCGGGCAGCAGTGATTTGGGGTAACAAAATTAGTACATAACAGTACATTCGCGTGGTCATATGAACAGTGATGACATTTCTGATTTGCATGTTTATGATATGCGATCAGATAGAACACAACAAATACATGCAATGGTATATCAAAGTCCAAGAACTTTTGAAAGTTTACTTGATATCAATGATTTTACTTTAATTCTCCACATGCATTGTGTTTGTGAAGCCTCACCACTTTTCCTTGTTCTCCATGAATAAGCTTACTCCATAACTTTAAGGAAGTCACAGAAGACATTAAAACATAATACATATGTAATTTAACAGCAGCTACAGCACTACGTAAAGGTGCCCTGAAATGAAATTTATTTTATTTATCAAAATGTGGGAATTTATATTTCAAACAAACTTTCACTGGTCATACTGCAAATAAGTAATTTTGAATCTCCTGCTTAAAGTTTTGGTCATGCCACAGTGCCCTCTAGTGAGCCAGTGATGTCACATCAGGATATCCCATGATTCCATTAAGCAACAGCCAGCCAATAAACAACATGTGAGCTGTGATGCTGGGTTACAGCATCCTTGCATCTTGGTCACACCTTAGTGATTCCGAGGCACTTGACCCCTGGTCAGGACCATTACTTCCTGATGTGACGTCATACATATTTAATGAACTAATACTTCAACTGCAGTAATTCTCAAATAACCTAGGATTTTGGAAATTGTATGAAATTTGTATTTTAGGGCATATTCTTTCACATGAATCACAAAACTAAAAAAGGATAAATTTCATTTTAGGGCACCTTTAAGATGAAATATTTTCAAGTTACATGTAAGTTGTGGTTAGTAAAGAACATTAGTTGAGCATACTTGATCATAGCTCGATATATATGCTGTGCAATGTTACAAAGTGCCAGCATTATTTAACCGACCTTTAGGGAAATAAATCTTCATATACTAACAGCTTTGCCCTGCTCGGATGTCATCATTTCTTCCATGGTTTGGAAACGAATTATGGTGTGCTTGATACGCAAGAACAATGACCTTTCCCAGTACACTGCGCCTGCAACTGGTGGTTGGTTCTTGTACAGTGGTGGGTTTTCTCTGAATTCTTTGAAAAGCTTGTCCATTGTGTCCACCTGTAGGAAAGAAAGACAAGAGGTGATGATGGCAGTTGGGGCAACTCTTTTGACTTACAATTGATATACCATATGATTTGCAGTTACTGGTAAATGCCATAAACATTGTGCAATATGACAGCTGGATGGTCTAGTGGTAAGACACTCGCCTGCTCCTCTGAAGGACCCGGGTACAATTCCGGGCTCGGGCACCCTTCATTAGCAACATCCCAGCTGGAAGTCTTTTGGATGAGACCTTAAATTGGCGGTCCCTTGTACTCAGTTTCTATGTTGAAGCAAGTAAAAGATCCCACCCATGGAGTAAATGTGTAACATGGGTGGACTCCTCCTCTCACCTCATCAATCAACCCTCAATAGCGGCAAGAACTTGCCTTAGAGGGCTGCACTTTCCACATCTATCTATCTATCTATCAATCTATCTAAAAATCTATCTATCTATCTATGACTGTCCAGTATCAGTGAGTTACTGATGTTACTTGTTCGGGGCTAAATATGGTTCAACTCTTCTTAATACTCTGCATTACTGTTTCAGTATTTGGCTACTTTGATGCATTGAAAGATTCCAATTTCTTCATAAAGAAAATACAATATTTTAGAGGAATCATTAGGAATTTTCTAACAGACCTTTGGACGGACTTGAATGGGACTGCATCAATGTAATGAAGTAGTGAGCACAAGTAATTTTGCTTAAATAATAAGTACAAACACAACTAGAATTGCTTTTGCATTAGATTGGCAAGAAGGTGACATAACAAGTGGTCAGGGAAGGCTTATGGCTTTTCTGGGACCTACAACAGGTCAGAGAAAAGTTGTATGAACTTGTTAGGAGCTAGTAGTTAATCAAGAAGAAACTTTCCACGGCAAGTTCTGTGCTAGACTGAATCACGGTGTGAATTATTTACTCGGTTGGCCATGTAAGGCTTGATTCTTGATCTAAAGAAATACAACAGTAGACTTCAATTGATTAAAAGGAGTAGTCACATGAGAATGGCCTGTCTTACATGAATAAGTCATGAGTTGGGTCAATGCCAACTGTAAGCAATGCTGCGAGACATGGAAGTACAATCCATTATTAACTAGGCAATCATGCTTACAGACTACTGGTGTCCTTCAATAACTAATAGAGCAGTTAGTAGTATATGTTATTTGTTCACCGCAAGATATTTTCATTTTTCTAAATAGCAGCAACAATACAAGTTTTATACAACCCAGGCCATGTGCCATAGATTGCCAACAATACAGTAGGCTTGGCATGAGTTTGACCAACTTAGGGCCAACCCTTGGAAATCAAGAAATATTGACGTCCAATGAAGAAGTGTGACCATGGCCCAACCAAGGCCGAACAGTGGCACAGTCATTTAATCATTAAAAACAATTAACAGAATTGTTATATTCTATATAAGTGGGTATATAATTGTAGCAGAAATGATTCACTATATCAAAGTTGTTATGTACTAAATTAGAGCCACATTGGCGTGATGTTGGCCCAACATCATGTACAAAATGACATTAAACAGAAATAGACAGCCCATGTTGGCCCAACACTGCCAACAGATCACATGCATCAATTGGCCCAAAGTTGGCCCAGCATCTGCGTGTTATCCTGAAATGCATGATTTATCTGATTCAGCCTACAAAATGTGCCAAGTGTTTTCTATGTGCTTTTGATAAACGCATCAAAAACGCAAGGTTTTCACCTCATTATAATTAGGCAAAAACCATGCGTTTTCTATGCGTTTAACCTTTGCATGGAAAATGCACGTGGCACATTTGGCCACGCAGGAATAGTCATTCAAGACTTAAGACACTTGAATATTTGTGGTCATCACAACAACCTGACCATTTCACAAATAATGTAGCATAAAAACTTTTATGAAATTGTCAAATTTACCTCTTTCCCATACTGGAGAAGAATGTCATTAAATTTCTTCATCATCTGAGAGTTGATAGCATCCCTTGAACGAATGTGCTTGAAGTTCAACAACATGTCAAAAGCACCTTCAGCTGACCTCAGGGTCTTGAAAGACTCGTCTATGAAATGTTTTGCCTCTCCTTCGATGGACGAGACTTCTCTGTTGAACCACTCCATCACACTATCCCATTTGGTGGAATGCTTTTGCAAAAATGGATCAAAACTCACCTACAAGAAAGGAAATTAACTGATTCAATAATAATTTAACTGATTCAATAATAATTCTGAAAGGTGAAATGATTCAGCTATAAAAAGAGCTTTGGTTTAAAATTTGTGAATAACTAGATTGATTCATCAGTCAGACTGATGTTTGAGGAAAATTAAGATGCTAAAAATATTTATGCACTGACATTCGAAGGGATTCACGAGTTGCAAAATGTTAAGCTATGCCTACCCTCTCAATGGGTGTAACTAATGCATCTACACGTTTTAAGACATCTTCAATTCTCTTGGGATCACCAGTGACAGCCTTTAGTTCAGGTCCAAAGATGTTGTAGAATTCTTCAAGAACCTGAGCGACATTGTACAAATCTTGGCAGATGCCAGCCATGTAATTGGTTTTATCAAAGAGCAGTTTTTTGTTGAACTCCATGCGAGGATCTCGCTGAGATTTCTCAATCTTCTCCCTGACTTGCAAGTAAGCAGCTTGCCAAGTGTCAAGCATTGCTTTTGCTTCTGCGGTCTTTTTCTTGACCTGTTCGGGACCATCTTTGAAAAGTGTCCGTACAGTAATGATCCTTGCACATCTCTCCGCCAACTCCCATGCAATCCTAACCATTAATGCCTCCATGCGAGTGTCCTTGTAATGTCTAGATATGATCCAAACCATTCGTAAAGCATTCATCATGGATGGAAGTGTATCAACAACAACCTGGAACGTTGCACCATGGGTGATGTTTTTGAAATGGCGCTCAAGTGTGGACAGGAATCTGACATTGTCCTTAGCTTCAGCATACAGGTTGCTCAATTCCTTTCTTTTATTTTCAATGTTATTATCCCCCATGCGCTTGAAATGCTCAAGATACACTTGAACATCTGGCTGCTTAAGTTGTTCAAAAAGAGCACAATATGATGCGCTACATTCACGCCAGTGGTCAATTTCTGCCAAAGGTCCATTTCCCCGCGGAACTTTGTTCTTTGTTGCTGTCATCGCATCATGAATTTGCTCAAACCAGGCCTTGCATACAGCATCTAACTTTGATCGTAATGTAAGGTTTCGAAGGTTCTCATCAATATTGTCTGAGAGTGGGAGGTTTGGGTCTTCCAAACGGACATCACCCTCAATCTGTTGGATGGTGCGGGTGATGCTGGATGCAAACTTTTGCATGTTGATGAGGAACTCATCTCTAAGCATGGCCTTAACTTGCACTTCTTGTATGTTAACTTCTGGCTCTTCTTTCTTGGGAAAGTCTGTATCCACATCTTCCCAAGCCATGCTAATCTGTAATTGAAATACTCAGTATGACATGTATGCTAAAGAGCATGAATAAATGCATGGTAACTTTTATCATGGATTCATGATAATAACTGGATGAAAATGTATTATTACCTCAGTGACCTCCCTGCTTGGTGCCTGAGGTGGAGTACTTTGTGGTGAACTTTTGTCGCTTTGGTCATTTTTCTGCTGGTTGTACGAAAGGAGTGGCATATATACCTGTGTGATCACTTGCTCAAGCATGACCAGAGTATGTCCATTTAGAAGACCAACCTCCAGCACACTTGGTAATACTTCATTTGCTTCCTCTAAAGAGCTAGGTAGAGGCACCATTCCCTCTGCTATGCGCATGAAGTAAATACAGTCATGGTTGGACACTTCTCCAAGCACCTGACCGCTGCACAAGTGCAGATATGTCCTCAGTACTTTTTGTATTTCTATTCTCTGTAAAGACACAAAATATGATTGTCAGTTAAATTCAAATACTTGTATGAAATGAAAGTTTGACGAAATTACTCTATGGTCAAAAACTTTAAGGTGAACATTAATTTTTAGTTTTAGTAGCACAAATATTTACTTTTCACACTAATTTGTCATATTTTACAACCCAGAAGAAAAATTAAGGTGTGCAGCTCAGTACAGTTGGAGAACTGTGTTATCTTCATAAGCATATTAATACACATTTGAAAAGTTTGACTTTAGTACAATGTATGAATTACAGTTTTTGGCTGAGCAGGTTCGTCGTCTTCCTCTCCATCCATTTGTGACTTTCTTTCATCGGCAACAACATTTTCTGCTGCAACAGCACCCTGTGCTTCTCCAGCCTCACCATCTTTGACACTCTTTTTGTCATCTGAAATTATTAACCTCAATTTTATTCATGGCTAAAGATTCATATCATATCAATATTTGTGAACAGTTGTCTCACAGACTCACCATCATCAGCGTCCTGAACTGCTGGGGTTTTTCGCTCCGCTTCACTCTTCATACTCTTTGAGTCATCAAAAGTATCTTCTTTTTCTTCCCCATCTTTGCTCTCTGATCCTTCTTCCTTATCCTTTTCCTTTTCCCCAACATCCTGATCAGGCTCTATGTCAGGTATGGATGGTTCTACAATGATAGATAACATGATTCTCCAGCATGAATATGTTGTCAGAATAAAGGCACATTTATTTGTTTGTAGTGTCTGCATCTCATGAAATCGGGGTATCTTGCCATGGGGTCAAAGGTAAAGCGTGCTTAAAACTGAGATCAATAAATGAGAGAGAGAACAAGTGAATTTCCCTCATAGATGATAGCTCTTGGTCATCAATCATGACATCATCAACCAAAGTAATGAAAGCATTAGCTGTACAATGTGTACATGTTATAATGTTATATCTAAGTATAGTTCTTCAGGCACACAGCCTTCATGTGTGGAGCAATGGTCTATGTCAACCATGCTCATATTAACTTATGATTACTCAAACTTATGAACTTTCAAATTGGCAGGAATGATATTTTTTATAGGAAAGGTGCTTATATGTAACCAGAAGTGCCCATGATACCAACAAACTATCTCTTTATAGAGAGATTGTTTATTTTTCAGCAAATAAAAACAATACAGTAAATTGACATACATGGCAAAACATGCACCCCTCTCACACTGCAATTACTTAAAAAAAATGATAATATATGGGACATGTATGAAGATATATCAAGTGGGGTTATCATTCATATTTACTAAAGCGGTAATTCCCATAAATATCACAAAAACCCCAGATAATCAATTTGTGGCTAAATGTTCTATTATATCACAGATATCTTTTTTACTGAGACTAAAGTCTTCACATAACTCATCCCTGATATGAATTAACTCCATGATTTGAACACCAATTAATTGGTCACTCTCTAAAACAGTTTTGTGGTAATTCTCTTTTACAAGTTTACTAATACAGCTTGGACTACAATTAATCACATCACGTGGCTTTATACCATACTTATAACAAACAAATCTAAAATTTCTAGCCTTTACAGACATGTCTAAACTGCTGCACATATTGAATAGAAAATTGACTGTATTATTTTTATGTCTACACCCAGATGCCATGTGCCTGAGGAATCTTATATCTACAATAACATTGAGTGGTAATATACTGGTGATACAGTGTAAAAGATTACAATGTGTTCTTTGGATTATGCTTTTGATAACTATTGCAATCAAACAATTGACATGAGCTAATTGGCTACTCGCTCACACGGACCAGTGCCAGCATTCTCTTGCTCGCCAGTACGGCGCGGAAGTCGGGCGACGGGTGACCGCCTAATGCAGACACTGAAATACATTGTAACTTGTCATACACAAGATTTTGTATTGTTTTAGCAAAATTTTAGTATGAATGACTTGCTAAATAAGGATAATTTAAATGACTTGGGACAAGTTGGGTATAAGAAAATTAATTGTACAACAATGTGAGATTGCATATGCTGCTGAACTAAAGAAAAAAAAAATTGCAGCAATGCAAGGCTACTTCACTGTGAGACCCGCACAATTAGAATCAGAATAAATTTTTGATATTTCAATGTGAAAAAAAATATCACGCATTCAATGATTCACTACTTTATGAAGAAGTTGGGAACTTCGAGTCTGGAGAAGGAAAAATTGCCAGTTTGTTCAGTTAGTTTAAAAAAAAAATGTACGTACCACACTCAACCTCAACTTCAATGTCCTCTTCTACAATTTCTTTGTAGAATAGAATTGCTGATTGTCCATCTTCAGGGGATTCGTTGAGAAATTTTGCAATAGTTCTCTCATTTGCACCATCATCCTTGTTGAGCAGGTCCTCAAAATTCTGAGGATCAGTAACATCAAGAGCTAAATTGACTCTTTCTCTGATCCACTCTATTCTAGGATCATCCATAGTTGAACTTCAAAGCAGCCTGCAGTTGATAACTCGTACAATAATTCAGTTCATTGCAATGGCAGTGCTCGCTGGAAAAAAAAATCGTCTGCAACGAACATTGAATTTCTTATTAGTATTACTGTTTCAAAAAAGTTGTTGGTTAAAACTGCTAATATATTCCAATCTGAACAAATGTAAATGTTTAACTTACTGATCTGAAATGTAAGTGCTTAATTTGCATGGAAACGTAACTTATGTGGCACCGAATGCAAGTTTCTCAGAGAATGTTTATCGTGGCCTCCATGCGGTTGCTATGGGACGCCGTGGCGCTGCTAAGCAAGATTCCGTGCACGAAACTAACAACTGACGTATGATGCCACGTACGAAAACACGAATGATTTTCTTTTGAATACTTTCTTAATTTTGGAGGTAATTCGAAATGGAAATATTACCAGATCTGACAATACCTTTGCCAATATTTTATGCCGTTGTCACGGTATATGTTGCTTATGTTTGTATGAAATTCCTGATGAAAAAACGTTGTGAGCGATATTACGAGGATTCGGGGTATAAACAAAGAGCTGTCAAATTTGACAGCACGAATGACAGGTCAGGGATTGCATGCTCGTCCCCCAATTGTGTGCGATGCAATACATACCGTAAATTACTTAATTATGCCAGACACAGAATTGAAGAATTTCCTAGTTCAGATGATATACAGCGTGTCAAAGAGGCTGTGACAAATCCAGTAACATCAATGTCATCAATGACATCATCTCTTCAAATTGCAAAACATAACTTCGAGCAAAGTCCTAATGTACTGTATGTGGAAGGACTTCAAGCGTTGCCCTTTTGGTCTCACTTTGAGTCATTACATTCAGACATCCAGTTATTGGAAGACAATTTTGAGATTATTCTAGATGAATTCGAAAGGTGTTTAAGCATCCCAGAGACGGATTCTTTATGGACATACAATTCCACTCCAGCCGGTGCTTGGGATGTTCTACATCTTTACAATCAGGGACAAAGAATTGACGCAGCATGCAAGAGTTTCCCGAAGACTTCGGAAATAGTACAAGGCTTGCCAAATTTCATGAGGGACTGCGCATTTGGAAATGCCACGTTTTCGGTGATACACAGCAATACCCTTATAGCAGAGCATTATGGACCATGCAATGTGCGCATCAGGTGCCACCTAGGTAATGCATATTTTCCATACATGTGTACTTGTGAAATTTTACATTTCATAATCTGTCATCGATGCATCTTTTCTAAATACGTAATTAAAAGCCAAATATATTTTTTTTATGCTTCCAGGATTACAGGTTCCAGAAAACAAGCAATACCAGCGATGCTGTTTGACCGTTGGAAATAAGACCAGGAAGTGGCAGACTGGAAGATGTTTGGTCTTCGATGATTCTTTTCTACACAAAGCGGAATATGTATCCAAGGATGCAAATGCAGAGCCAAGGATTGTGCTCATGGTTGACTTTTGGCATCCCGATCTCACTTCACGTGAAAGAACAGTACTAATGGACCTCTTCTCCGTATCAAGTATTCAAATAAATTAATTGAGAAGGTTACGGTGTGTCAAAAATATAATTTATTATAAAAACAAAGGGATTTTACTAACAGAAAATATTACCAATACTTCTTGGTCTAACAGCTTGATATCAATGATGCCACAATGTTAAAAATTTTACACATTTAAGTATGTGTAACACTACAGCTGTACATAATATAATATGCATACAGCTGTATTCAATGCAAACAACTCAGGTGAAACTTCCCCTATCTGATGGTAATAATCAGGTTGGATGTTGTGGATTTAATTGATGCTGTCAAAATGACAGATTAATAATAAAAAACATGTTAATGTTTCTACTTTTGTTTGAGTTTCTGTTTCTTGTTGAGATCTGGCTGATATGCTGGGTGCCATATCATTGTGAAGAGGATTAAAAGTGGTGAAATCAAAAATGGCATGTAGACTGAGCACAGAACAAGTCGTTGTCCCAAACTCTCAGGTGCAGGTGATTTGCTGTTCTTGAAGTCTGCGGCAAAAATGTGCGAGAGGATGGCCACGAGAGTTGTAGCTACATGAGCGGAATACACAATGGCTGGAATTCTGATCCACTTACAGCTTCCTGAAATGAAACAAAACAAAGAATATTTAGAAATGAGTCATTCAGAAATTTAATTGGTAGTACATGTAAATGTTTTTAAATAAACATCAATTGATAGATTATATATACCTTTCCAAAATGCATAAGCTGCAAAAAAGAAGAAGGGAAATTGCAAGAAGACTTCGCAGTAAATGAACGATTTGAACCAGGCTGGGGGGTCAGCCATCATGGGGTCCCTGAACTCCCTTACGTACCATTTCATCAAATCTTGAGTCTGAAAAACGAATAGGCATATATCATTATTTATGAGCTACAATAGGGAGAGTGAGAGAATGGGCATATGAAGACTGAAGTTACGCAGGGCTCATTGTTTTTATGTAAATATATGATTATTAATTAATGTCTCACTTCATGCATTGTATATAACAATGAATATGTAATCCAAAATAATTTCCACCCATTTTTCAGCCATATTTTGCAAAATTGACAGAAATATTACCAACAAGTCAAATCCCAATTTCTGGCTAATGAAAAAACCGAATAACCAGAATTTTGCTATATTCACCATTGTCATTTCTGCTGCTTCTTTGTGACCATAAGAATTAATAATTAAATGGCTATAAAGATGACGAATTGGCAAAAATAATTGCATTAAAGATAAGAAACTTGAGGTTAATTTGTCCAGCGAGGGGATTTCATGGGTTCAAAGTTAGGCTTTGACTTTTTGGTAAAATTTATATCTATTTTGTGTTTCTCCATGATATTATATATTTAAAAAAAAAGACCAAAAAACAAGACATTTATTTTGGCATGTATTATAACACTGTCAATTTGTATACACAACAGTGCATTTAAGTGCTGAATGTAGTTGCAAGATGATTTACTAATTATACATTTTAGCACACATTTACATATATACGCATAAACAAGCTGTTACAGCTTCCAAATTAAACAGATAAATGAATACAATTTACCACTTGTGGATATATTTGCTTGGCCAAATCCTTTGGCACCACTGCGCTGGAGTCGATAAATATGGTGATAGGAATGTGAGTCAAGAAATTAAAGAAGAATATCCACTCAAGATGCCTCAACAACTCCATTGTGGCAATTTTACTGCACTGATGGGAATGGAATCGATCTTTGATCAATGTTCACATGTCCCCATGTCCCCAAATCAGGTGATTTCCCGAACACTGATAGAGGCGCCACCACTGGATAGTGGCAGAACTAATCTTCTCTCGCGTGTATTCATAAACACCTGTGTTGTGATAACAGTGTATTGGTCAGTTACACGTGGACCACAAGCCTTCAGTGGGTTAATTCAATGCACGTGGATAATTGGTCAGGTATACAATGCTAATGTATATTTGTAAGCAAGGACTTAGGAAGTAATGGCAATTATGATCATTGTGTGTGCTGTATTACAATTGTGTTACAATGTTACATAGACTATAATATACTACTGTAGTAGTACAGTAGTACAATATTAAGTGGGTATATATAGTCCCATTTGTATTGTGTATATATAGCTATATATATAATGTGCTGAAGAATACAAGTCAATGTCAATTAGTTTTGAAGTGCTATTAAATGTCTAATTTTAAATAAATTAAGAAACATTCATTTTTGTTCACCATGAGTTAATGGGACGATATTCACCATGACTCGGCGATTGGTTCAAGTTTATTATTTCCACAAACTAATGTCACATGTAAAATATGATTTTAAAATTGTAGATCTTAGTAGCACTTGGTTTATTTAGTTATTTATTGCCCACGTCCATAAATCATGATAAAGCAATCCGTCCAACTTATAATTTTTTTTTTCTTATTGACTTAAGATGATAATAATGTCCTGTAAGTTCGGCTTAGTCGTGATCACTATATACTGCCTTGACCTGATAGATTCTTTTATTCAACATGTTCAATTATTTACACATAATATTGTTATCTGCTTTAAAAGGATTAAAAATAAACACATCAGGTCAAAATCGGGGCAGATTCTACATCCATGATATCTGATATTGATGGTCTGACAAGAGTGTCCCAATTCATGGATCAAATGAAATGTCTACGTTGAAATTTACATCATAATAAGTGTCAGTTCTGGGCAGTTTTACTCTATGTTGGTAAAGTTGGCTGATAGAGTATATATATATTCATTCCTGAGAAAATAAAAATTCAAAGATATCACAAAACTTAATTTCTCACATAAGTGTAATTGAATTTTAGAATACTGTATATATATATGCACCTATTATGCAGCGCAACAGGTTTGTGATGTTTTACTTGAAACTGGTATATATACATAAATCTGCTAGCGAAACATTGGTACTTCAATTTAATTTAATCTGCAATATTTGCGTGAAATGCTCAAATTAAGATGCTTTTAAATGTATATATGTGGAGCCAAATAATCCATAACCTGATAACTGTGGCCAAAAATTGATGATGTGCCCATTTTGCTTGTAAACTTAATGTATATATAATGGATTGTGTTTCAGCAAAATGATCTATTTAGACTACAATGCTACTACGCCCTTGGAGGAAGAAGTCTTGCAAGCTATTGGGGATACCTTGAGAGAGGCATGGGGAAATCCAAGCAGTTGTTATGAAGCTGGTAATTAAGACTATTGTAATAACTTAGTTATTTTGGAAGTTTGAGTAGTTCGAATATACTGTTATCATGGTTATAGTGCAAATGTTTAAAAAATTTTCTTTTTCAGGGGTAAAGGCAAAATCTGTCATCAAACAAGCTCGCAAGAATATTGCTGAAATGATAGGTGCCTGTAATAATGGTAATTTCATTTTGAGGTTAATTGTGTCACTTTTAGTTTCCCATATTGATAAGATGACATCACTCAAATTTCCCAGCACCGTTTGAAGTGCACTTAAGTTTAATTATGAGATCACACATCTGGGCTGTAATCTGAAACAAGTTTTAAAAATAGCCCAATTTTTTATTGGAATTTGTCAGAGGAATAAAATCATAAAAGAGTGCTTGGTGAAAAAGAAACAAAAAAACTTCAAATAATTTGTTTTTACTTCTGATGTTTCAGACATTGTTTTCACATCAGGTGGAACAGAGGTAGTGTTCTTTCTTTCTCTTTTTGCATCATTTATAGAAGTTTTTGCTGTAACAATAAACTGCTTATTAATATTGCAAAATCATTAAGTGATCATTTGGTTCCAGGCAAACAACATGATTCTTCAAACTGCTGTGAAGCATTTTGCCAAATTGAAAGATCTGAAAGCCAATAATGGACCTAGTCACGTTTTGCCTCATTTCATCACTTCCAATTTAGAACACGATTCCATCAAATTAGTTCTGGAACAGTTTGAAAAAGATGGTTTAGCAGGTTAGGGTAATACTATCATTCATAGATTAATTTATTTGGTATAATGCTCATGCTGAGTCTGTACATTTTATATCATCATTGCAATTTGGAAATGGATGATTGGTATGATAATTATCACACTTTAAAATTGCTCTACAGAGGTAACATACGTTTGTGCATCTCATAAAACTGGACGAGTGGAAGTTGATGATATTGTGGATGCGATCAGAAATAATACAGTCATGGTAACCATAATGATGGCTAATAATGAAACAGGAATTTTACAGGTATTATTTGTACTAAGACACACTTTAGTATTTTTGAAAAGGCATTAAATGTTTTTGCATGACTTTGTATACATGTATTTATTTTGATTTTAACATCGAAATGTTGGAATTTACATTTATTTCAGGAATGCACAATATAATTGTGTTTAAACTTGCTTTTGTGTTTTGCAGCCTATCAGCAAGATTTGTGAGAAAATTAAGCGCATTAATAAGACTAGACCTGACAATAGAATTCTACTTCATACGGATGCTGCGCAAGCAATAGGCAAAGTCAAAGTGGATGTCGAAGATCTCCAAGTTGATTATCTAACTGTTGTTGGGCACAAGGTATAACAATTTGGATCTTTTCATAAGAATGTTGGTTTAATTACAATATTCACTTGAATATGCATAACAGCACAAGCGGAGATGCCTAATTATTTGGAAATTTTCAGTCTTACCTTTTTAATGGTAATGAAAACAAAAAATATTTAGATTAATCTTAGTATGACCATTTAGAAGTCACTCTCTATTTGAGTATTCATTTCAGGACATGGTTGGTGGCCAATGGTTGGTCGTAATTTTCACTAAAAGTTCAACGTATTACTCGTTACACATGTCCTGATTTGATACAATTTCATTTTTCAGTTTTATGCACCAAGAATTGGAGCATTGTATGCGAGGGGTATTGCCAAAGAAACTCCACTGTATTCCATGTTTTATGGAGGAGGACAGGAAAGAAACTTCAGGCCTGGGTAAGTTGACAAAATGGCCAGATTACTCATTAGGTTATCATGAAAAATATACAAGACTAGGAAGTATATATTTTATATATTGTAATGAAAACATGTACAATTTGTCAGTAGAAAATATGAATTTTACAGATGATTGCTATGTGTTTAATATCATAAACAATGATGCTTTTCTATTATATTGATGAATATCATTCTAGTCCATTGCTATAGCAATATATTTAGTGGACATGAAGAATATTTTATTATTTCTGAAATTGTTCATTTTCCCCCATTACAGCACTGAAAACACAGGAATGATAGCTGGACTAGGAAAGGTAGAGTGTCACTGTACTGGCTTTATAAGTTATTTTTCTTTGTCATATATCAATCTTCTATGTAATTTAATGGTTGATATGAATATGACTCTTGCTTTCCTGCAGGCCGCAGAACTGGTAGTAAAAAATTTAGAGTCTTATGAAAATCACATGAGGAATGTTCGAGACCACCTGGAGCGCAGACTGCAGGTAAACCCACCTAATCAGAGCACCTCTCAGAAATTTTGATGTTTTCCGAAGGTGTTGCACATCATCTAATAACTGAATTGAATGATACAAGTTGAAATGTTTTTTTCTAAATGACAATTATATGTCAATGACTCGTTGAACAATGAACATTTAAATAAAGAAGGTACACTTGCAATAATTCACAAAAACATATTCATGTTGATTTTCGGATGAAAATTTGCAGGAGGAATTTCCAGAGAAGATACATTTCAATGGGAAACTACCTGGAAGTGAGAGAATTCCAAACACTTGTAATGTCTCCATTTTAGGTGAAAGTTTGCATGGTAAGTTAATTGCCAACCAATTTGGAAATGTCCAAAATAAATCAATGATTATATTTCTGTATTGGAATATTGTTTTTAATATAACATTTGGGCAATTTTTAAAATTATTGATAGCAATCTGTATGCCTATATATATATATATACTTCATAGATTTAAAAAAGATTATTATTTTTTTGATGAGCAGGAAACAAGGTCCTAGAAAATTGTCAGTCGGCCCAAGCGAGTGTTGGAGCTGCTTGTCACTCCGGTGGAAACCATAGGTAATTAGGCCGATATTGTAAAATTTTTGTGCGCATTATAAATCTGTTGTAACTTGTAAGTAATTTACATTTTGTGATCGTAATTTATTTTAGTTTTTTATACATAATTGAGTTAAGTCTGTATTTTAATTTTTATTGCAGAGCTTCAAGCATCTTGCTAGCCATAGGAATTCCAGAAAACATTGCCATTAATGCATTAAGACTCAGTGTTGGACGCCACACATCAATATCAGACATTGAAACTGTAGTCCAGGACTTAAAACAAGCAGTCACAAAGCTTACTTCCTCTAATTCTTGATGTATATATGTGATAATATAACTAGAGAAAATGACATATGTGAGATTTTTTTTAAATATTAAAAATGATATTAAAAGAAATTATGGGATTGTTGATTTTAAGATAGACTTTTTTTTCTATCCATAATTTTATAATAATATTATACACGTTTCTTATTATTGAGAGAGACAGCATTTCAATAAATTGGGGCTCAATTAAATGGGTTGAAGTGTAGAACAGGAGAGGGCGCCTATGTAGTCCTAGCTAACGCGTCATCTGGTGGATAACATTAGATTCACTCAGCATCATTATCTTTGTTGTGAGGGGCTCGGATGCAGTGTTGTGCTTCAGAAGTTGAACAGGGAATGAGGGACAGGAGCGGTGGGTGAGTGAACTTTTGTAACTACAGACATAGAAGCAAAAACTCCTCCTCTCACGGTAGCATTGTACTCCGGTGTATCTATCTGCTTGTGCTGCTGATGCAGTGACTGCAGTGTTGATTATCAACACTCAAGATCCAGAGCTTGATGCCACATGTGCATCTCTCTGCCATCCAGATGGGAGTTGCTGCATGGGGAGAGTACACTGACCCAGGTCAAAGTAATCCCCAATGGAAATAGGACTGTCAGTGACATGTACAATAGATCAAGATTATAAACTTGCTTTCTACTTCTAGACCTTCCGGCAAATTACCACAATATAGGTCTATCTACATGTAGAGCTATGTAGATAGTTTGAAGTGTGTGTAGATAGTTTGAACTTTTAAAAATACAGCTAGATTGGAATTGATAAACTTTGATTTTTGCAAGTGCAACAACGGTATAACTATAAATTGTAAATTGTTTTATTTCATATAGGCTGTCTAGAATTTAAAATCAATAAATTTTCAGAAGCGCTGTACAATATGAGATCAAAATAAAATTAAAATTTAGAAAATAAATTTAAAATATGTAAATCGATCACTTGATGTTATTTTAAAATTGACAGTATAAAAATGTCTTTAAGTATATATAGCTCTATAAATCCTAAATTTTTATAGTGTAGTGAATGAACTTAATTTAGAATGATGGCAGAATAGAGTTATATATTACCCCAATTATAAGCCTATATAGTATATGTAGATTCTACACACTAAATGAGGGATAGAGAATTAGAGATGGCACACTAAGGAAAATAAAATACGCTACACGTATACCCCACATAAACCTACATAAAAGTATGCTGCTGGTCATACAAATGTGCATTTTGTATTAACAGAGCTTATATATTTTGGTATACTGGTATGTAGTCCTACAGTCACTTAATTATATAATTAATTGCTCATGAATGGACTAAAGTTTTTGAAAACTGACCTGAAATAAAAGTGTCTGTCACTTTACGGAAGATGTTATACTTGTCTTTTGTCCAGTAATATATTCTTTACACTGAGCAGCCCTAAGTTCAGCAAGGCATAAGTCTTTCCTCTCCACTTATTACTCATTTTGCTTTTCATACCTTACTGATTCCATAAATATAATTTTCTCTGGGAAATAACAGAAATCAACTAAATGATAAGATGTCAAATATACATTAAAATGCACTAAAAAAAATACTGCTGTTAGGATGCACTTGCTTCAGCCGATCAGAGTCAAGGGCGGGAACTTTTTCAGCTGATAGAATTGCAGTATTCGGTCGAAGCCACCTGATGGAAATACAGAGAACCTTCCGAGAAAATCCACTATTGGCATGTACTACCTACTTTTTATGCTCCCATTAGAAGTAGTGCATTATGTATCAATCAATATAAAGCGAGGGATTTAATCAAATATGAGTACGTAACCATAATATGTATAATATTATGATAATATTATTGTAAAAGTCGCAATTTGACTTTGTATGATTTATTGATATGCCATATTACTCTTTCGCAATGCACTGAATTTGCTGAACTGTTCTAGACCTGATCATTTTTCTGCCATCTACCTCAACAAATGAGTATTTTTATCTAGGAAACAGATTCTGTGCGACCTTCAAGGTCAAGAATTTGCGCATAATGTCTGACCATAGATGTCAACGGTGAGTTGCCTGTGGTCCGAGTCTATAATATATTATTTATAATCATGATGAGAGCAATAATATTGATTCAATTATAATGTGCCAAGTATCCAGCACTCTGGTATGCCCAAAAGCCCCTTACAAGATAAAATAAAATTTATATGATAAAACTTGGATTAAAAAAAAAAAAAAAAAAAAAAAGTAGGCCAAAGTTAGTAAAAGTCGTATAAATCTGTATAAGCAGTTGTTCAATATCACAGACTCAAGAGTTGAGAATCCGATGACATGATGCTGAGTGTCGGAGAGTTGCTGTCACGCTTGAGTGATTAGCACTTGGCACCTGGCAGGCTGGCACAATTGCATAATAATAGCTGCCACGAATGAGATCATCTCTCAGCTATGTCCGAATGCTCCTGTCACATCTGTTTATTCATCGCATTTAAACGAGTAGATCATATATATACAGTTATTTTAGCATCCTCTGTGCACTTAGTGACTGCACTTTTTCTGCAACCTTCGCCTACACCAGCTGCAGGATCTGTATTGCTGACTACACCATTAGCATCAGGGACAAGATCAGATTATGTGAGTGCCAGTTATGTTGATTGTATAATTCCTTTACTTATGGTACAACTTAATTGTAGTGATGCTTTAATGCATTAAATGATTAATTTCTTCACAGAAAAGTGGGCATGTGTAAACCCTACTTCATGGCTATTCATGAGAAATTTCTTTCTTTTCTTTCTCAATTGACATATATTTGGAAGGTTTTAAAAGCAACGTCTGAAAATATTAAATAATGTCATCTATTTTAAAGGAAGTAATCAATGAAATGAGTTCTTTTTTCCTTTGTGTTAAATGGGAAGTTGTTTTTTCTAACAAAACATTTGAGGAGCTAATGAAGCAAATATGGTCATTATTGATTGATATGACGGTTGTTAAAAACCACGTTTGCAAAACAAAGGACATTTAAACAAGTGGAATGAAGAAAAATGAGGCCAATGCCAGAGCAAATTGAGATAAGGGGAGCTGAGTCAGGATGGAAAATATCAATATTTACTCGCAAGTATTCAGCAAATGCTGATAATGAGGATCAGCTGGTGCAGGTCCCAGATTTAAGCCGTCAGAATTACTGCATGTTAAACGTGGCCATTAATGCATTGCAGACTTGGGTGATCATTGGCGATTAGTTCGTTTCCATGGAGCAAGGAGTAGACATGTGGCCCAATTTTTCATGATTTCTTTAATATTAAATGCTTAAATTTATTTTATTTTTTGGTGCTCGGATTTCAATAAAAGAACATATATTTTGTGATGTGATATTAAATCTGTAATGGTAAAATCAGTGTTGATATCTGCAGTGCAGTATGCACTAGGATTCCCAATGGCCTCTCTCATTACCCCATTTTTTTGCCCAAAATTTTTCGGGGGGGGGGGGGGGAGGGGTGTAGCTATACTACACCAATTACTGAATTACTGTTGTCAGTGTCCATGTCTCAATACTGGATCTGACGCTTAGTCTATTTATAGGACCAGTAGACACTGTCACAGAGACAGATGTGCTGAGGAGATGATAAGGCTTTCAGTTCACACCATGATAGTCTGTTATTAGACTGAAATATTGCTGTCATTTGGTCGTGAGGCAGTTTGTCGGACTAATAGTGTGTGTACAATAGTGTGATTGGCTGAAGCGAAGTGCATCCTAGCAGCAGTATTTTTAGTGCATTTTAATGTATATTTGACACTTTACCATTTGGTTGATGTTTGTTATTTTTCTGAGAAAGTTATATTTATGGAATCAGTTAGTTATTACCTACTGTGTCTGAAAAACAAAATGAGTAATAAGAGGAGAGGAAAGTCTTATGTCCTGAAAAGACTCTTTTGCATTAGATTATATTAAAGCAATACAACTACCATGGACGTATTATACATGGACGTATCATACGTCCATGCAACTACATTGCAACTATAGCCATGCATGATAACTAATCCTTGCCTGTATAGTGATTGTCCGTTGACTATGAGATGCATAACACCTGTGCTGTGTAATGCACTTGTCTTGTATTTATGCATGACTGATAGGGATCAAGGGATCTTTGGTTTGGCTACTGAGCCACTGCTCACGGGCTACTTGAGGTCAGTGTTTACGGTAATTCGTTACTCGCATTGGATCAAACATTGGATCAAACACATCCCAACTGGATCAGTTTGTGTACTTGATGCATATTGGATCTCACTCATGCATTCTTCCCAGCTAGGTCTGTGTCAAGTCACTGTAAACCCAACAACTGCACTCGCCACATGCATAGCTCCCAAGTAACCCTCATTTTGCGGGTCTGACCAGCATTTAATGTCAAAACCCTCTGACCAGCAAACCCTAGCCAAAAATCCTCTTTTGATACCATGTCCAGTTTTGCATGGTTATGGTTGGTGTAAAGTAAAATAGTCTATTGTACAATTTGTGTGTAGCAAAATTAAACAATACAATTTAAGTTCCATAAATCTAAACTATTAATACCTCCAGCATGCTCAGAATGCACCACAGAGCACCTTTTTAGATGCCAAAGCTTCTGGGGGTTTCTGGCGGTCCGCCGCCCGCAGACCTTTTGCCCAACTAGGGTGACCAGCAAACCAGTTTCTAAAACTTTGGAGCTATGCACATGTCTCATCTGTTAAGCTCTAAGGTCATGCAATGTGCAGTGGATTAATAACTCAGCGTGTAACCATTTGGTCATGTGGAGGACCTTGAAACATTTTTACCATAAACCCCCATGCTCTTGCTAATACATCGCATGATTCTAGCAGTTTCACTATAGCACCAATGACTTTTAAGACAAACTGAATTTGAGATTTGTATGTATATATAACCATAGAGGTGGTTAAATCTATGATATGCAGTCAGGTCAATCCAGAGGTCTAGAGGCTTGTTTGCCACTTTGATCATTATCATTCATCGTCAAAATATCAGTATCCTTTATTTATAATATAAGGAAGTTCGTGCACCATGTAAGCAGAATTCCCAAAATGCTCATAAGAAAATTTCATTGGTATGACTTGGTTTTTGTAAAACTTTGTTTGCCATGATTACCTTTCAGACAATGGTCAGTCCAGGTAGCCATTACAATGGTCAGTCCAGGTAGACATTACAATGGTCAGTCCAGGTAGCCATAAACTGTTTTATCAAATTGGCTATGAGAGAGATGTAAAATTCAGCTAAGAACAAACTTAGCTGAATTTTACAAAAAAGGAAAATTTTTAAAAATAAATGGCCTGATAGAACTAGCACTTTTGAAAATCTCGTATAGATATATTAATGAATTGTTACCAAAAAGAATTCTTAACTTATATAACCTAGCGAATCATGAATACCATACACGGAACAGAAACAATTTAAGAGCACTTCACCACACAACACAAATATACAATAATAGTTTTTTGGTGAAGGCACCAGGTCTTTAGTTAAATGTATCACCATCTTTGAAATTAAAAAATAATATAAAAGCTTTTGCTAGGTCTTTTGGGGAACAACAGTCTGCTAGGCAGAACTGACAGCAGGTTCTTCTTCTCTTTATATCATTTATGTCTTTTTTAAATTTACATGTAATAAATTATATTTAGATAATTTTTTTATTATTTTTATTTATTATATATAACTTTTGTTAATTATTTAGTATAATAATATTGCGGGGATGCACAATTAAACATAGTTTCCACAAAACTCTTGTGCATCCCCCTCATCGAAATATTTGTGTCATAATGAAATGTCGTAATAACCATGTATGTTTAAATTTCGATGAAAATAAAGTATCTATCTATCTATCTAAAATTGTAAATCTCCCGAAAGGCTAAAAGTGAGGCCTGAGTGTATTCCAGCCCATTTTATGGAATTTTGATGAATTCTTCAGACTATTATGGAGTTACAATTGTCCCATGGTCTGTGCATTACATTGTACTTATATTATAAATGTTCACGGGGGGGGGGGGGGGGTTGACGAATTAAAATAAGTTGGGGGGACTGAAGCTTACTGGCTAGGTTATTTGGTTATTTGTAATGTAACTTGTATAATGTATATGCTGAGGGTTGAGTTGTGACTCCGGGACCTATGTCTAGTGTATAAGTCATCTAAGAATAGACAGATATAAATTGATTGTATTCAGTGTTGTATTTATTGTATAATGTGTAGAATCTAAGCCTTATCTATTTTACCTCATCATTACGTCTGCCGTGTGCAGTTAGTCATATTTGCTGAATCTCAGACAAGTGGCACTAAAACAATACAAATTTGTTGAATCAAAAACAAGCTTTGTATTGTTAAATTGAACAAGTATATTTGTGTGGGAAATGTGCAAACCAACATCTCAAATACCTATGAATACAATGCACAATGTGGGTTGGACTGTTGGGGCTCTATTATTTTTGTGGAGTTTTGTGGCCAAATGAAAATACCAGATGAGTCTGTGATTTGTAGGGGGTTTTTACCCCATTTCAAAACATTTACCCTTGGGTATCTGTAGTGTAAGCCAGTTTTATGTGACTCACAGAACACTGTACAATCATCCATGGTACAATGAAGTATTATGATTCTTTATGATTATATATGATTCATATTCACATAACATTGTCTATTGTTTATATTTGCCCAAATAATTTGCAAATAGCTAGAGACATGGTGTTGGATAAGCATATACTGTCTGCACTGGCTAATATTGTGAATCAGATACAGTGTACATTGTGTGCATGTAGGCCTATATATAATGTATATCAAGTACATAGTATCCATTCATGCAGTAGCGGATTTAGGGGGGGGGGGGTAAGGGGGTTTAATCCCTCCCCCTTTGACTAGTACATTTTGATTTAAAAAAAATATTAAAAAATTAGCGGTCCCCGCAATACATTTTAATATACATTTTAATTTTGGGAACTCCCCCCCCCCCCCCGGTGAAATATTTTCTAGATCCGCCCCTGTCATGTGGATTGAATGTCATTAGGGCAAAGCACATTTGCAATGACATTTGAGAATCCCTAGGATCCAATTAATGGTCTGATCTCCCTGACGCCAGCTGATTCTACATGATTATAAATGTTAACATTTTTGGCTCAGCTCAGGAGCCTTACACCATTTCGAATTCAATACATATATATATATGCAAATTATATACAGCGACATGACTATATGTAGAACAAGTAGAATTTTACAAATTTAAGTTTTGATCTAACGATAGATGCCCTTTCACTGTAGCTCATTGCACACCGCCCTCCAAAAATATAAGACAATTTTGACCACTGTGTACTTATTAGTCAGTTAGTGGTCTTTTACTTTTGGAAGGCGTTGTATTTCTGGGACACATGAAAGGTTGAAGTAATTTAAACTTATGACAGTTGTGTTGTTCTATTGTTAATTTGGTTAGTACAACATCTTATGATCTTTCAAGTTCTTTGGAAGAATGTGTTGATCTTGCAGATTACTAAATGATACATGTAATAAAACACCAAAACTGACTGGTATACTATATTTTCATTCTTCAAACTGAGAATTTAGTTTTTTCCTGAATTAAAGTGCATGGGCGTATGAGTGAGATAAGGTTTGCCACTTTTGAAATATACCAATTTCAAAATATGTTCAGGATATATTTGACAATATTTTTCAAATTTTCAAAAGATAAGAGTTTTTACATTTGATGATTTGACTAAAATTCCACGTTTCATATCCTGTTCCAAAAATACTCATTAGGTTGTCATTTAGAATAATCTCCCGAAATTTATCTTTCTTTTTGTGATGACACTTTGCGAATGAGGAAGTCCGTTGAAAACATTATTAGATACTTTAGGAATGTTTCTATGTCAAGTCAAGTTAGAAAATCATTTTGACCACCACTAACAAATCAAATATAGCTGACTTAGTTGTTAGTCAAAATGGCCATGTGGTCAGTCAATTTGGACATCGTCAAATGTCTTAAGTACATTTGTGAAAGTTAGGAAAATTTATTTAAATGGTCTAATAACTGCGCAAGTTGTGGGACGAGCGGATTGTTTTGGTGGTGCTGCCTCTCACGTCCGCTCCCTGTATGCTCTTCGAACTTGTTAATAGATAAATTTATATGATATATATGTACACCTGTTACACCGCATATAGAAAGCCTATATATAACCTCTGTTTATTATAAATATATTAGTGGATTTTCACGGAAGGTTCTCTATATTTCTACCAGGTGGCTATGACAGAATACTGCAATTCTTTGGCTGAAAAAGTTCCCGCCCTTGACTGTGATTCGCTGAAGCAAAGTGCATCCAAGCAGTAGTATTTTTAGTGCATTTTAATGTATATTTGACACCTTATCATTCAGTTGATTTTTGTTATTTTTCTGAGAAAGTTATATTTATTGAATAAGTCAGTGATTATCTTCTATGTCTGAAAAGAAAAATTTGTAATATGAGGAGAAGAAAGACTTGTGTCTTGCTGAATTCAGGGCTGCTCAGTGAAAATACTCTATTTGGTATTTCAAAGTTTAAATATACAGTGAAGTTTGGATCACCATTTTTCAGTGAGTGTCACAGATGTTGTATTTCAAGTTGTTGTGCAATGCAGTGTGAAATGCACACCATTCAGTCATACCCCATGCATATCATTCTCTGCAATGACATAGATTTTGGATGGGTTATCAGTCTGAAGCCCATGTGCAAATAGAGGCCTAATTCCAAGCAGGATCAGATGGAGGTCAACAGCCGGGCTATTAGATTAGGCTAATTATGATGTTGTTGTTATTGGCAACCAGCCATTGACCTTGTCTTTGCTGTGACCTTGATCTGTGACCTTGAGGATCATCTCGGATTAGTATAGTAGTTAGAGCAGTTAAGTTGAAGCTTTTCTCACATATGGTAGAGGTAATTGCATGTTATTAAATTAACAATGATATTATGTCAGTGGTGCGGTATTGCATATTAATTTCATACGAAATTTTTTTTAAAGCAGAAGGGGTTTTAATTATGAACATCCTGCCTATATATCTATTAAAAAATTTGTTTTCTGGAATATTTCTCATTTTATGACTGTTACATTTAGTCGTGTTAATTTCATGTTAACTTAACATCACGCGCTTCATTTTCTTATTTCATAAATTTGGAAATTACTATAATTACATAAATATCCCCTCATCATGTTTATTTTTAGATGTATCATAAATAAATTCATATCCTTGTTACCAAAATTAGAAACGGGATAATGTAGTTTTGGGAAGTGGGAAGTTTACCTGTTAGTTGTTTTTGGGGGCGTATGAAATGTGTCCTTCTTTGATGTGGCTATCATGTAATGTGTGTTAAACGGAGGTTTCTGATTGGTCCTTAAATCGTGGGCTGCCTCCTGATTGGCTGAGCACTTGCACGTGGTTATCATAGATAAGGGCTGGTGATGCTGATGTTGGATTAGCATCTGCATCAGTTCACTGAATGCACACGTTGCAACACAAGCTTGGGAGAAGAAATTACACTTAAAAAAGGTCGGTTTATTTTTAATATCTCATGGAACCATTTGATTGAGATTAACCAATTGATGTGATGGAAGGTTTATATATACACTGTTCTAGCTATGAAATTTCTAAGGCCATGAATTATGGTTCATGTAAAATATTAAAGGTTAAGTCCTTAAACAGACTGGAAATTCAGTTATTGTACATTGGCGCAATCATTTCTTAAATTTATCATGTTTATATTTTGCTTGTTGATCTTTGAGTGATTACTTTTTGAAGTGTCAGGAAACCTTGGGGGCAGGCATATTATATTAGCTGCATGTGTCTGAGCATGGAGTCATAAGCAAATATGTGTTATTGTGCATTGCTTTATTTTTCTTTGTCATATTTAAGGCAGGGGTGGGATTACAAACTTAAGGTATTTTGATTTTTTTTTTTTAAGAGAAAAACAAGTTTCAAACGACAACAAGAGAAGTTGAAATTGAGAATCTAGCTAACAGTAAATTGTTTAGATTTCGACTAGCATAGACATTGGCCGTGTGTAGAATGACTGAACACAATAGTCATTTTTGACAGGAAGCTTACTTAGCTTATGTATTAAATAAGTGTGTCAATCAAGACACACGTCAAACGACTAGTATTATATCTTAGTCAAACTTTCCAGTACAGAAACCCATCAAAAAATTAAACACTGTTAAACTTTGTCACGATGATTACGTTGCACATACTGTCGAAACCAGGACAGGGTTGTCTTGCTCACTGATAATTGTGAGTCCCAGCTTGGACCCAGTCGAGCATAAATTGTGCCATGTTTACAAAAAAAAGTGTCTCTGCAGATAATGTAGGTTAATTGTGCAAAAATATTCCCTCTACTCCGCTTAATGTTGTGCTGGAGTTTATCCTGGTAATCTAAGTATTCGGATTGTATTGTATTTCGCAGTGTGTTGTTTCATGTAAATGTTTTGTATTGTAATGGGACGTTCATTTCGATGTGTCTGACTTTATCAGTACATTTGACCATGCAGCTGCTACAGGCAGAATTAATGCTAACTTTAATGAATATATATACAAATATTTCAGGAGTCACAAACTATTATTTTGAGTATGTTAGTCTTCACTAAAACCTCCGACAGAATCAGTAAAAAAAATAGCGCTGCATGTGCAGCATACCCTCAGCGCACGAACGGAAACGGCGAAATATATATATGTATATAAGCTTTACTGGCCAAATTCGTTGTAGTCAACCAGATTAATGCTAGTGTAGGATAAATTATATCACTGGTCTATCAGTAGTGGTGTGAAACTCAAGCCTTGGCTGTTATATATCCGAGCAAACTAAAAAATTAGCAATCAGTAGTAACTCAAGCTGGCTGGACCAGTGTTGTGCAGTTTGAATGATAAGCCGTCTGTCTATGATGGATTCTAAAGTTGTTCACTTGCTAGAGGCGGATGGAATAATGAGATGTCAAGCAGGGTTGGCGAGTTTACAGCAGGTTGGTTTTTACTGTGTGGTATTTACCGGTAAATACCCAGTGCCGCAAAAGGGTTTAAGGCAGTTTACGGCACCAAAAATGCCTTAAACCAAATATTCAGCTAAATTACACAATTCAAATGCCATATACTGCAATGAAATGCTTTAATTTACGACTTTTTGGTGGTCTGTCTAGGATATGAGCCTTGACCATATTTCCTTGGTCTGTTGACGGAGTGCTGAGCCACTTGTACACAATCACACACCAATTAATTACATTACTTGGTATTCATGAACCACAGTAAGTAATCATTAAATTTCACAAATATATAAATTATAAACAATAATGAACGAGTATAAGTATATTGTATTATATGGCTCTTCAAATTGTTCAGTTTCGAAGCAATATTAAGCAGATATGAATCTGTTAGTCATGACCGCTAGACATCAATATTATAGTGACGCAGCATGATGCGGCCTAAAATCCATTTTAGCTGTTCATGTGTAAACATTATTAATATATAGATGTTGCCATATATTACAAACTTTACTGTTAATGTTTACACGTTACATGAGGCATGATGGACCTTTAAAAAAGTCAACTGTCAACTAGCTGGCAACAGTAACCGGCCTCTGATGAAACATCAGAAAGCCTAAATGATATGATTTTACAGGGATGGCTTTTTCTCGACTACGTCCTCTTCCTCATTCTTCTCTTCATAAGATTTTTGGTGTTTACATTATTAAGTTTGTATGCAATGTAGTTTTTATTTCCTCCTTTCCTTAATGAATGCCTGTGTTTAAATGTTTCTATTTTAAATATTAACTGGGTGCTCCCCTTGTCAGCGACAGATAACTGTCATATAAGGGCCCAAGTCAATTACATTTTTTCACATTATAAAGTTGTTCTGAGTTCTGATAAACCCCTACATCCGTGCACAATACACATGCTCAAAATGAACTACTTAACAGCAATCAAATAACACATTTGTTCACTCGTAACAGTGTCATTTGATAATTTGTGGAATTAATACACATAATTTTGATTACAAGTTTTTGAAATACATACTTCCAAATATCTGAGCTGACTTGTGCGTGAAGTCAATCAACTAGGCTTATTATAGTTAAACGGCAGTTTAAGGCGGTATTTACCAGTTTGTGGCAGTGTATAAGGCGGTTTTAGGCAATTTTTGGCAGATGCCATGCATAAAATAGGTTGACGGCTTCCTTTTTGCAAGCCATCCATGAATTGTCAAGGTTGTATGTTCACAGATTACTAGCCAGATACCTCCCTGACCGCACGTCTGTTTCGGCTCTTATTCATATTGTGACGTTTTTAGGTGAGCTAGCCGCCATTCGATAGCATTCACAAAATATCAGAAGAAGAAAAAAAGAGCTTAGCGAACATCGGATTTCTCAGGCTAACTGATTACTTTCCAAATTGGGCTTCCTTGGTCACTGTACTTGAATATATATATGACGGAAGAAATTTCACCTCTTAGCATGCACTGCAAAACGTGTTTTATTCTGTACACTAATAACTCCTCAAAAGGCTGAAATAATTAAAGAAATGATTGTCGCGTTAAACATGTTCAACGTCTGTCTCTCAGAAATGAAATAGAAACTTTATTTTACAAAGTAATAAAGGTCTTGAAATGAATATATGTCACGACATCACTCTCTAGTTACTTTTACTTAGGAATACAATCTCCACCGTCAACTTTGCATTTGTTATTGTTTTTTTAGGAGCTGGAAATAATGCATTGAGAATGTGCATGTTACAAGGCTACATAACTGTATGTGCATTGTTATGATACACATGCTTACAACATGCACACATGCATTAGCACATCTGTAAAACGACCACCCAAAGTTAGGAACAATGTGTCTTTAGCAGGGGTGTAGCCACAAGGTGTTTGGGGGTCAGAATCACTTTACAAATGTATACCTAAATTACTATAGTTATGGTGATACGTTGGATGAATTGTAGTAATAAATGGCAAAATGTGCCACGTGCTTTTTTCCATGAGAAGGATAAACGCGTGGAAAATGCATGGTTTTTAGCGAATTATAATGAGGCAAAAACCATGCGTTTTCCATGCGTTAATCCATGGAAAATGCACGTGGCACAATTGGCCATGTAGTATCATTATTATGATAGTAATAGCGTATGATACAAACTGTTTTGGTCAAACATTAAAGTGTGCGCTTCGCAAAAACATGGGTAACATTTGGTTTAAAAATTTAAGTCCAAGGGACTATGAAAATGCTGTTTGTTAGCTACAAGATGTATATACATAATTCATCTATGGCCCAAAGGATTTACTGGAAATGTAGGTTCAGATCTCTGTTGTATATCTGCAAGAAATTCTGCTGTTCATACTGCACATACTGTCTACAAGTCGACCTCTTGCGCCATCTATAGTCACTTTAAATTGTCGAGCACAGCTAGGGTCTACAGAATGTCATTGAGAGCAACTCACCAAATGTCTTGCACAGCTAACCCAGCCAATTTTGACCTATGGTCCCTAGATTTAAACTTGATTATGTTCAGGAAGGCAAATCACGTGCAATTTGGTATTGCACGTTTTTTGCAAGCAATCGGGGGCGGCGAGCATAGACATGTACATCCATATAATAATTTGCAGTCTATAACGAGTGTGATCATGGACGTAAAAAGCTTTACGTCCATGGTGTGAGGTTGTGTTTTCCTATCCCACCCATGAGTTAACTGTTTAGCAGGAAAAGTCAGCAGTGTTCACAAAGGAACTTGTGACAACAGGCAAGCTAAAATGCATTTATAAATATTTGTATAACACTGTTGAAGGTTCATTGTGGCAGGATACACTGCTGCCTTTTGTGGGGTTTGAACTCTTGACTTAGTGATGTCAATCCTTCTAAATGAACTTAGTGTTGTTTAATACAATCCACATGCAATTGTTTAAGTCAATGGTTGATGAAATAAAAATAATATGAAAAAGGCAGCAGTGTATCCTGCCACAATGAACCTTCAGTGTTTTACAAATATTTATGTGCATTTGAGCTTGCCTGTTGTCACAAGTTCCTTTGTGAACACTGCTACTGTTTGTAAATTTATGGCAATATTTCCATGTTTAAGCCAAATACACCCATTTGGTGTCAGGCTGCCTTTTTTGAAACAAAATATTTATCTTTGTGTGTATTTTTTTAAAGGGCAAGAAAGGCAACTTTGCAATCAATCAAATGAATTAATACTAATTCAAATGGTAATGGAAGGGTGCAACCTCTGGGGTAAAATGTTTGATATGTCTGTCTGTGCTATACTGGTTTAGAGCATAGGCAGCTTCTATGACCAGCTTCCAGAGGCAGACATAATAATGAGATGAATCTCAGATGATAAGGCTTACAGTTTACATCTTTTTTACATATTTATCCCATGTGTGGGCTATTTTATTGCCTCAGCATAGACACCCGAGTATCTGGCACCTCCAATTTAACGTCTCATGTGATCAACATACAGCTCGGATGAAGCTCATGAAGATTGCCTGGGTTGGGACTAGACCGATCTATCAGGCCCTACATCAGAGACTAGAACTCAATATGTGACTGTCTAGGGTTAATTCTATTGAAAATTACGTTTATTATAGTACTGTTTGTTTTCTGTTAAATATCCCAGAAAATATATATGAAATATCTGTGAATACATTCAGAGTATATTAAACATGATCTAGTTACTTCTTATTTGAAAATTCAGTGTGCATTGTATGAGTACAATGATGCTGATGCATTTTAATAGGCTGGTGAAACAAAAGATAACTGCAGAAAGAACTATAAACATGTAGTGAAGAAGATAACATTAATGGCGTGCACATGGTGTGTTTTGGGACAGCAGTCCTTCACACTGCTTCAGGAGCATGTGTTTTGAATTTATCACAAGGTTCTATCTGCATTCTTGACATGAACTTGTGATTACATCAATTTCAATCAACTTGTGGTTTTTTTTTGTCAGCCTGCTCCACATTACTTGGGTGCGAATGGCAGTCAATGTTTGTTGCTCAGGAAGTGATGAATATTTTTTAATCCTTGAATTGATAAGATAAAAAGGGAGGACCCATGACAAAGAAATTGATAGAATGAAAACTGTGGTGACAAGTCTTCACACAGGATGGGGCTTTTCACTTGCCTCGACATGGGCACCAAAAATAAGGAACCATAGTTATGGGTTATTTTCAATGTTCAAATAGGCAACACCAGTCTCAATGAGATGCCCCTGAATATAGGCAAATGCATGAACATATATGTTCTATAGGGTGTTGTTCTTGCCACCTTATCATTATAATGACACACTAATGACACTATGCATATGGGCATATGGATTCTTGAACACAGGATTTTCACGGAAGGTTCACTGTATTTCCACCAGGTGGCTTAAACAGAATACTGCAATTATATTGGCTGAAAAAGTTCCCGCCCTTGACTGTGATTGGCTGAAGCAAAGTGCATCCTAGCAGCAGTATTTTAGTGCATTTTTATGTATGTTTGACACTTTATCATTTGGTTGATTTTTGTTATTTTTCTGAGAAGGTTATATTTATGGAATCAGTTAGATGAGTAATAAGAAGAGAGGAAAGACTAGTCTTGCTGAATTCAAGGCTGCTGAGTGAAAAGACTATAAATTTGCAGGATTCTCCTGTGAGGCTGACCACAGGGTACCAAGCCAGACCATGAGATACTGCCCATGGCTGCTCTCGTGATACAGAACTTCCCAACTTTTTGACGCAAAGATTTTATCTTACCATTTACAAAGCATAAAAGATAAGGTTCTAGTGGTTCAGAGATCACACACTATCCACGGAAGTGCCGAGATCTGCACGAGACGTTGGGGGACCGATCAACAGGCAGTGGGCCCTGAGTGGGGCATTGTGATAAAGTGGGCAGCGTCGATCACTGACTGCTGGTTGAAGTCTGATAGCTTTATCAAGAGAGACCACCTACCCGGTTGACCCCAATTAAGTAAAAGGGGGAATAAGAAAAATTCGGCAATGACTTAGAATAAAGCAGATCTGTATATTTTTCTACAGTCAAATTTAGACCTACGTTTTAATATAAATCAAACAGGAATTGTTGTGTGTTATTCAATTATGCGGAACTGTATACATTTTCAATTCAATTTCCAGAGATAGTTCTTGACTTTTTAAGTTCTTTGCTTAGCCGACATAATGATGAGATGAATCTATTGGCTTTGTTCCGATCAGGCTGGCTGAGTTTGTCTCGACCAGGCTCAGTATATCTTACTGTCTGTCTCAGTCTGACTTCTGTCTGTAAAGAAAACCTGTTCTTTCGTTCTTGTGAAATATTTCTTTCGAAGAATAAAGTTTTCTCTGAGGTAAAAATCAAATTTCTGCATTTACAAAAAAACTCTGGGTGTTTTCATTTTTCAAACAAAGTTTTGGGGAACAAAGGGAAATTTTAATTGCATAAAAACAATAGAAAGAATAATTCTCTTTGACAGGAAATAAATCAAATATTGCCAATGCTGTCATTTTCTCATTTCAAATGGTGCCGTGCAGCGAATTTGCATGTGAAATTATGAATGTGATTGTGTAATTTTCAAACCTCATATTTGGTCGTGGTTGATTTATCACTTTTAGGAAATGTTTATCACATCTCTGAAAACCATCCGTATGCGAGTTGATAAATAGTTTGTCATTGTGTGATATCGATATCATTCAAAGGAAAACACTTCAAAACAGTGTGTATGAGTTTTCCGCGGTCATTGACCCACATAAAAGTTATTTATATAGCAACTTTGTTTTGAGTTATAATAATTGGCAATCAAGTAAGCTAGTCAAAACATGCTGAATGTTACGCAAGAAATTGACTGGTTATTGACCTCGTCTGATTTGAAACCGAATGAATCTCTATTTCCACAAAACACCATGAATTTAATACTTTTGCCTAGCGTTTTGTGGAAATTGAGATAACAAAATGTACATTTCGCATATTCAGTTGTAAGTTGAACATCAAATTAGAATTCTTGTTTTTTGACCGACTAAAATTCATTAGTTTTTTGCCTACAAATTAACGCGGTGTGTGCAGCACAACACATTCTCAGACGAATATCACGCTTAATATTTGGTCTATTTTAGATCTAAAAACACTCAAAGAATCCTTATCAAATATACTACACAATGAACTAGCACTCTGTTACATTAAATCACTTTTAAAAGTTTAGAATCAGGCGACATTTGCCATGACGTCTGAGAACCTGCTTCTCTGCCTTCTCCTATTCGTATATCGCTTAATATTAGGTTTATTTTCGATCTAAAAAAACGCAGTGAAACCATGGAGTCACTATACATATAGGTCATGTGACCTGTTTTCAGCCAATCACAGCTCATGAGACATTGCAGAGGTATAATAAATAAATTAATAAATTTTCCCAGAACTTAGAACATTTTATTCAAGCGTATCACGTATACTGCATACATGTTCTTTTGGGAGATGCACTCTGAGACAGAAATTCTACTCTATCAGCCCATAAGACCAGCAGAAAAAGGCAGACGTAATGATCAGATGACAAAGCTTTGAAGTGTACCGAACCCATTACTTACACAGGAGGAGGTCAATGTCTTGAACGCCAGACCAACTGCCTGCCTAACCAGCTGCTACCGAAAGTGTGGAGTGTAGGAGACCATGTTTATTCAGCATTTCAGGAAGTTGATGCTTAGTTAAACATGGCTTCCTTTAACCAAAGACACTTGGCAACTTGGAAACAATTAAAACAGCTCACATACCGTATTTTCTTGTTTTGATGAAAATGTGGGAACTTGTCTTTCAGGGAGGTCCATAGTGTAAGATTTTAATTTCAAGTTTACTCTAACCTTGGATTCTAAACGAGACTGTCACAGCTCTATTTTAGACCCGGCTTGCAATCAAAGGCAATACGAAATCATTTGAAGGTTTCCTACAGAACAACATTTTGTATATGGCGAACCCTACGCAGCTATAGACTTAAACTACCCAGACCTATCTACATCTATCTCCAGGTACTCATATTGTACAAAGTACTTCGTGTAGTTTATATACTACAGGTGAAATTGCATTTGATTTTCAATACATACCAAAGCCAACATTTTCCACTTATATAGATAAATTTTGAAATCTGGAGTAGCTCAGCAGGAGGTGTTAATAAGTTCTCTGTATTTCCAACAGGTGGCTAAAAAAGAATACTGCAATTCTAGTGGCTGAAAATGTTCCCGCCCTTGACTGTGATTGGCCGAAGCAAAGTGCATCCTAGCAGCAGTATATTTAGTGCATTTTAATGTACATTTGACATCTTATCATTCAATTGATTTTTGTTATTTCCCTGAGAAAGTTATATTTATTGAATCAGTGGGTTGTGATTTTATATGTCAAAAAATCAAAATGCATAATAAGAGAAGAGGAAAGACTTCTGTCTTGCTGATTTCAGGGCTGCTCAGTGAAAAGACTATATTGTAGTCTAGCTAAGTCTAGCTCCTAAATGACAAGCCAATTTCTAATAGTTTCAAATAATGGTACTGTAGTCCTAAATAGTTGATGGGATGGATTATACTGCACATGGTGAACAGGTCAAGTAGTTCTCTTTATGCACAACAGACCACTGTTGAGCTCTTGACAATTGTTATGCAGCGAGCACAATTGTTGTGGTCCACTGCGATAAACCATACATTACATGAAGAGGGCTTTGCTGACCAACTCTTCACTACCCTTGGGGCATATGTGCAGGCCCAGATAAGATTACCCTAATCATAAACCAAATAAACATTACGACAAGGAATGCATGACTGCGGGTTATCCACTCTGCAGATTATCCTTGCAAAGCTGCCAGCTGCAGATTATCCTAATCTTGTGCTAATGCTCCCAAATTGCTCTCTCGTGTGTGTTTTTTGGTGTTTTTTTTGGTGTATTTTTGTGTAATAGTGCCGCATGGTGCTAATCATAGGTCTATGAACTTGTTAAGGGTGTTAATCAATAAAGGAAAGGTAATTTATGTCACCAAATGGGATTTATCAAGTAAACAACTCTATTGAACTTTATATCTGCATAGCTGCAGGATTCATGGGGCAGGCAGCCCAGTAGGCAAAATATTGGACAGCTCATGTTAAGGTCTTGGGTTCGAATCCTTGCTGGGGCAACACTCTTGAACTAGCATTTAGGTGTCTATGTGGAGGCAAGTGAAAGATCCCACACACAACATGGTATGTACATGAGTTGAAAATGGACTCTCATCCAGTGTTCACGGTAAGCATAAAATAGCTGCTGCTTCCAAGGACCAGCTGTGAGGGAAACCTGCCGGTCCTTGAGCAAACCTGCCGGTCCCTACCAGGCCATAACATTAGCCTTTAATTCAGATCTGCCAGTCCCCAGGACTGGGAAGTCATCAAACCTGTTGGTCCTGCCTTGACAGGACTGACCCTTATTTCGAACACAGCTCTCATCAACCATCATTAGGGATTAGAACTTGAATTAGGGGGCTGCACTTTCCAAATCGTATGTGACACTTGTCGAAAATGGCAAAGATCTGAGGTGTGACTTTTCACCCGAGGCAACGTTAATAATATGTTGATGAATTGTCACAGATCTGTTTAAATTACAATGCCAATTGGTCCCCCCCCCCCCGTTTAATCTTCAAACAATCGGCACAATGTATAATTAAGGCTACAAGGTGTGGCAGTCTCATTAAAATTTTCTTCTATACTTTTTTCTCTTGTTAATTTTGTCTTTTTCCTTTCTTTGTATTTTCTTTTTGAAAGTGAAGTTGATTAGGTTCATTCATCACCTCCCAGGGCCTCGATCCCCAGAGCAGGTGTCTTTGAACCGCCTTGTTGTTTTCACCTTGGATATATAAGGTTTCACCTCAGCCTATTTGCACTGGGGGTCTGGTTTTTGTTAAGAAACCCAACCAAAGGCAGACCTGAAAAGCATTATTTATCCTGCTCAACTAGTTCTTCTACTTGCAATGTCCAGTATGGGTCATTGTTTTGGTGATACTGTAGGTCAGTCAAGGAAATATCTTAGATAAATTAATGAAAACATTGTTATAATATATAGAACTTCCACAAACAACCTACATGCTCCTTTGAAAAACAGGACAGGGAGTGAGATTCAAACTCTTGAACTTAGTGGCTGCCTCAGAAGTTGATACTTACCACTTGACCGCCCATGCATCCTTCTCCCATATTTACAAATTATTTGTATTTTCATTGCAAGTTACATCCGATATTTTAATGGACCCAGTTTGTAATCAAACGCCCAAACAGTGTGTTTGTCACACACAAATATGGTTTGCAATTCAGCCCATTCTAGAGCTAAAATGCTGGGGACTTGTGAAACAGTGGTTGGGGTGATTTGCAGTTGTTATTATCAACATAATTGACTTAGGGAGATAACCCCAACAACAGTTAATGCCCTTATCCCCCAAGGGTGGTACTCGGTTATGAAACCATTGTCTGCTGTGGATACATAAATTATCCAATCTTGGTAATTGCCCATTGTGTGAGCGGTTATTAAGTGCCACAACTCGGCATGGGGGGCACACGCGGTATGACAGGGAACACTTGGGTTAAACTGTGTATATTGTTTTGGTAATTTTGTATGCATCCAGAATATTTCTCTTTTTTTTTCTTCCTGGATAACATTACAGTAATTAATCATGTCAATTTGGAACTTTTGGACATGTTACATATCATTCATACTGAACTATTTAAAAAATAGAAAACAAACTGTAAAACTAGGTAACATTTAAAAGCAAATGGTTAAATTTTAAAACTGGTGTTCCCCAAGGTTCTCTCTTGGGTCCTCTCTTATTTAACATTTACATAAATGATTTCCTTTAAGAATTAGGTAGTTCTTGCAGTGTTTACAATTATGCTGACATAACACCCTATGCTATGCACACAGAGACCCAATGGTCGTAAAGGAAAACTTAAAGAAGCTTCCGCTTTAGCAATTGCATGGTTCAAAAATAATTTTATGAAAGCAAATGCATCTAAATTCCAAGCAAAATGTCTGAGTAGGGGAAATGTTTCCATAGATTTTGAGATTGACAATCCGAGTCCGTTGTTAAGCTTTCAGGTATAAACATCGATAACAACCTGAATTTTGACTACCATGTATCAATAATTAGTAGAAAAGCAGCAAAACAAATTAATGCACTCAGAATAGATGAATCATTTATCTCATCTAATTTTGTCTATTGCACACTTGTGTATGATACTTTCACAATAGGACAAAGCAAGAAACTTGAGAAACTAAATAAGATAGCAATATGATTAGTTTGCAATGATATGACAGTCCATACAACCAACTGCTAGAAAGAACATGTGAAAAAATGCTTTATTTAACAAGGAAAACTAGCCTAGCAGAATTTGTTCATAAAGTACTCCATGACATGGCAAAACCTATCACAAGTTCATTCTTCACTGGGCAGATTACGCCATATGAGATGAGAGATAATCTTCAGCTAGTCAAACCTGTTTACAACACTATGCAATATGGTTTCAGGTCTATTATGTATCAACAGATCAAGGTGCTATGATTTGGAATTCTTTACCTGTTGAATTAAAAGAAGTAGATGAAATTGTTAAGTTTATAGATTTGTTAAGACGTTGCAGTTCCTTGGAAAGTTGTAATTGTGGATCATGCATAATCTGTCAGCAAAATAGTTTATGATCATTGTAAAGTTCAGTCATAATCTCATTCTAATCGTCTGTATATATATTTTAATTTTGTTATTTTATCAGTCAGCTAAAAGCTTTATAGCTTATGTTCTACTGTTTGTTTTACACCTCCGACTATAAATAAAGTTTTATCTTATCTTATCTAATCTTATCAGCTGGAGGTTTAGCGATTCATGCAAATCTCTTTGTTAAAGTTTATTTTGTCATTTTAATAATTTTGGAGTTCTGCTCCATTGGCCACAGGTACATCATTGGTGAAGTTCAGTCTGAATGCATGCAGATCCTCAGGCTGCGTCATAGACGAGGCTCTGATGAATATTTTAGCATTGAGAGATACACCGTGAAATTAGGTCAATTACTATGCCCATTAATTTTAACTGAGCAGCGAACAAAATAGTTCTTCAAAATACATAATAACATTCCTTGCTCCCCCATTGGGATTCTTGCTCCCCTGAAATCCCCAAGACCCTCTCCTGTGTAGAGGCCTAATCGAGCTTCTTGCATCACAACTGGGTTAAAATGGCTGTACATTGCTCGATTAGCATCAAATTTGTATTTGTGGTGCATCGTAATCTCTAATTAATCTGAGCAAGCTGCTCCAATTTTGATGATTGGTAATTTCGAAATTGAAACTTTACTTTATCTTAATTCAGTTTAACTTTTATTTATGCTTGGTTTTTTATGTTGCAGGGCTGATATGACAGCATGAGAGGGATGCAGGATGCGGACGGTGCCTCGGCTTCTGCTGCTTCTGCTGTTTGTCTTCCTCATCATGGTCCTGCTGAGTACGCGCTGCGGAATGAACCTCAGCGACCCACCGGGCCTTCGCCAGAGAGATGTTCTCTCCATCCAAGTGCCTCACAAGGTGTGTTTATAATGAATGGGCAGCTCAAGACCCAAGAGTAGTCCCAGGAGTAGTTCAAGAGTAGTTATTGTTTGCCCAAATAGTGGAGGTGCATCACCTGGCTTTTGTCTTGGGCACTTAACTAAGTGGACCTGTTACGCAAAGCGTTGGTTTTGCTGTAAATAATGAACAGCGGTAGGACTATATATATAGGACTATATATATTCTTGAAACCTTGCCTGTTACTGGAACTTGATGTAATATACCACTCCAGCAAACCCTTGCCTGGGTGTAATATACATGAGATGTGTATTTCATACAGTCTACCAGGGGCCCAACTGTTCAAAGTGTTATGAAATTTCTGTATAACTTCGGTGAGTTAATATGCAATCTCAATTTGATTGTGTATCATAATTAATAGTTGAGGAAATGGTTAATTTTTGTTTTGTCCATTGCTGGAACTAACACTTAACTATATATACATTTGTAGTACACTGTAGCTCTCTATCCTCACTGTATAGTAAACTGTAGTAGAGCTAAACTAACATGTTTTTACTAATTTTTTGCAGGACTATCACCTGGAACTGTTAAAAAAGACTGAAGAGGCCCACAAGTTAGAGACAGATTCATTGAGGCAGCAAATAGCTCAACTCCAACAGCAGATTAAGGAAAAAGAAGATGTCAAGAACGATGAAGATTCCATGTCGAGAGTGAACTGTTGTGCCAAGGCCCAGTTTTACGACCAGTTTTATCAGCAAAAACTACAAGATTCCGAAGTGATGCGAGGGATCTCCTTGCATAATGAATATGAAGTCATTCCATTTTGCCGCTTTACCCTGAACCGCATTTACCTCGTTGATCCAGGGATGGGAAAGAGGGTGGTGGAGAAACCAATTGGTTTCAAAAAGAAAGAACTGAGTGAAGTGATTGCGTACGGAGTGGAAAAGCTAAACAGTGACCGAGTGAATAAGGAAAAGTATATCGTAGAAGACTTTGCTGAAGGGCTCTTTCGGACTGAGCCAAGCATGGGTACCCATTATGAACTCCATTACAGGGATATTGATTCACCCAAAGACAATATGTACATAAAGGTGCTATTATCAAGACCCTTTGGTCCAATACATTTCCTGGATATGAAAAAGGTGAACACCAAGAAAGAACTGATTAACATAATTTTACCCCTCTCAGGGAGGACTGACAAGTTTCAAAAGTTCATGGACAGGTTTGTTAAGGTTGGCATAAAAGGAGACAGCCATGTTTTCCTGACAGTTGTATACTTTGGACTTGAGGGATTAAACGAAGTCAAGTCCATTCTCGGCCAAAAGTCAAAGCAGTACAGATTTAAACAGATTAAATTAGTGACTTTGAACGAAAGCTTTTCCAGGGGACGAGGGTTGCAAGTTGGGGTTCAGAGTTGGGGTGAAGGGGATGTGCTCATGTTCTTATGTGATGTTGACATTGTTTTTAACACTGACTACCTTGAACGTTGTCGCAAAAACACAGAGAAGGGTAAAAAAGTCTACTATCCAATGGTGTTTAGTCTTTATAATCCGAATGTTGTGTACTCATTACATAATTTAGATGTACCAGGAGAGGAAGACCAGTTAATTATTTCAAAAGACACTGGATTTTGGCGAGACTTTGGTTTTGGCATGACCTGCCAGTATCGATCGGACTTCTTGAACCTCAATGGTTTCGATGAGCAGATCGTGGGATGGGGCATGGAAGATGTCCTTCTCTATCGTAAACACGTGAAGAGTGACTTGTTAGTCGTCAGAGCAACAGATCCTGGGATATTCCATTTGTGGCACGAGAAGCACTGTGATCCTGCGTTGCCGTGGGAACAATACAGAGGGTGTATTCGCTCCAAAGCTCTCAATGAAGCATCACATCCTCAGCTGGGAATGTTAGCGTTCAAGGAAGAGGTAGATGCCCACAAACACCTAGTCAAACAAAGACAGTAATTGAACTTTATTCCACTAATGAATCATCACCATATCACACGTCTATTTCATTCTCATTTCATATCATTACTTAAAGCTAGCATTATTTCGAATTGTTAGAATATTAAATCTTATGCATTGTATCAGTTACCAGGTTACACTGAACTTTTATGTCACAAAGAATGATATAATTACGGTATAACAGCCATGATTTATCTATAACATTAATTTTAATGTATTTACTTACCAGAATGTGTTTTAGAGATCTGATGCCTGTTAATCAGCATTGTAATACATTTGTAGAGCATTTCTACATAATTGCATTTTAGGACCAAATTATTTTCTGTATAATTGAACGTTTGCACATAAAACATTTCACAGAATGTATTTCTTTTAAGCAAGACACTCCCTATCGGTGAATCAAAATGTTCCACACTTCAGTTTTTTGTTATGCATGTTAAGATATCTTATTATGATGCACATGTGCCTATGATGCCAATACATATATTATGTCTACAGTTTCATTATTCTCTCTGTTATATCTATACTGATGAAATTATTGAGAGATATTTTGGTCATGAGAATAAAATTGTAGAAATTTTCAATCAAACTGCAGCACTATCACCACAATGAAACATTGCACTGTTTTTGCCTTATGATCATATGATCTTTTATGATGATGATCTGTAGTATCTTTTGTATTTTATCTTGACAGATATATGTGCAATATGTTTTAGTCTATGAAATGCTTATATTACCAAGAATTAGAGACCTAGATGACATTATTAGTTGCAGCACATATCTTATTTATTTGTATTTTTACGATTCATATACCTCAATTTTTTATGAATAAACTAGTGCATGCCATGATTATTTTTACAAATGTTTGATTTAATATGTCTCTGAAGACTCCAATTGAGATGCAATATATTTAATCACAATAAAATAAATTATAAGAACCAAATTTATTGGCATTCTGTTATTCTATTCTTCCAATACAGCTGTATCTTTATTTGTGAATACAATTTATACAAACCAAGTTTAGTGACTGATGCAAGGGTCTAATTTAGTTTCATGACAGCACTAAGTGGTTGATGTGCACATAAACTCAGAAAAAGGGCCGATATATATATATGCCAAATATCGTGTGTGTGGGTTTAGGGCTTTATGTCCTGTATTTCTGCACCAGTTGGGCTAATTAGGACAGGCAGAGACCATGGCAATGAGACGAAGGAGGAAACAGCCATCCAACTTAGGCTTGACCGTGAAATGAACCCGGGACCCAGCAGTTGGAAGCCCAGAGCACTACCTCTGAGCTAGGCCCCGCCCTCTTGCCACATATCATATTCGTATGAACACTTTTTCCTTATCTTGGCATTTTGAGCATTATGCTTCACACTTATCTACCAAAATTCCATCACTATTCTGGGTTCGGTCCCTGGCTAGGGTGGTGGGGTGGTGGGGTGGTGGGGTGGGTAATTAGGGCTTTACGTCCTGTATTTCTGCACCAGTTGGGCTAATTAGGACAGGCAGAGACCATGGCAATGAGACCCTGGCTAGGGTACTCTTCATACATGAGCTACATCCCAGCTGGTTGTTGATTGAATGAGACGTTGAATTGGAATTGCCTTCTACTTCTGTCTGCAAAGTAAAGTAAAATAAAACCCACCCATGGGGTTAATGTATAACATGGCTTGGACTCCCAAGCCTTATCTCATAATTACTGACTTACTTATTAAGCCTCAGAGAATGCATATTTTCACTGCAGTCGATGGAAACAATGCTGCTTCATGTTATACAATTTACCCCACAACTGGATTTTTTTTTTACTTACTTTGCAGACAGAAGTAGAAGGCACTTCCAATTCAACTTCTCATTTTATCAACATCCAGCTGGAATGTAGCTCATTGATTTGCTGTATATCGATAACCAGGCATCAAATGAGTAATCTTAGCATATTAGTTACTTCACATATTGAAGCATGAATCTTAACTGCTCCAGGTGTTATTCGGCCGACACCTCTGAATTGAGATGATGACCTACGCATCTGATTATTAAATGTAACTTCGTGCAATTTCAACATTAGCCAGCTAGCATATTGCAAGCATATTGCAAGCAAGCCAAAATCACAAACATTTTAATGAAAAATCACAGGTTGAATGAACTTCAATCTTTTCAGACTAGTCTTACATGCTTTAATTAGCCAATTACATAAGCAAGACAAATAAAATTCAAGACAACCATGAACAATTTAAAAATACAAATAATTTATTCTCATGTGACCATATTTATATTAGATTTAGGGTTTTCATTGATATGCTGTATGTCGATAAATCGAGAAAATAATGATATGATTGATATCGATAAAAAATCATATTTCGACTCTTTGTTTATCCTCTATAATTGTACATTTGCGCCATGATGAGCACTTGGCTTAGTAGTTATAAAATTAAAGGTAAATGGTTCACAACGACTTGGGAGATAGACTCCTGCAACTTGTTCTATTTCTAACTTGGAATGTTAATAATACACAATTTGTGCGATTTTGCGATATTGCAATATCAAAAGGGGAATTATGATATCGATATCGAAGGAATAATTGATATCAATGACAACCCTAGTTAATCCAATATATAGATATTTAATAACACAAACAGACTTGCGTGTAGAACCATAATAACTGACTTTTACTATAATCCCCGTTTTAGTCATCAACCACGATATTATGAACCCCTTCCTACTTACTCTACACCCTTAATGTACAATTCTCTGTGATGACTCAGCTACCACAGCTTAGTTGTAACAACCCCAAAACGATCTGTATGAAATAATTATACCAACCAGTAAATGAAACCTACTAATGGACCATCCAGACATAGCTAATGAAGGTCAATTAAAAAAATTATAAAAAATTAAAATTGATATGAACAACAAGGGTAATAACAGATTTTCAGCACACAATTTTTTTTTTAATACATTATTTTTTTAAATTCCCAATTCAAAAATATTTACATAAACTGTGCGTGGACCGGTTCTGATCAAGTACAATTGCTTTGTTCAAGCAGCTACAAGGAAAAAGTATTCACTGCTGTAGTTGTGCAAAATTCAAAATTAGGGCTTGATTGTGTATGATGCGTAGCAGTATACTAAAAGTGCACAAGATGTTGAAATCTTCCGAAAAGCATGATTCATAAAGCGAGATAATTTTTAACCACCACTAGGCGTTGAAGATATCAGGAACATCCTTGCGCAGTTTCAAGGTATTATTTCATCAACTAAAGATAGTTGATTCAATGGTTAACAAATGGAGTCGCTTGGATGTAACATCCAATTTTGCATTTGACTATCTACCAAAAATTTGAAAATTTGATTTGTTGAAAGTCATAATCACAGAATTATGAGGACTCTTGTTGTGCATCATCAAAAGAAGTCCGATAGGTTTATCACAATTCATTTGAGTTTTAATAAATAATATTCTGCGGAGAAGTCTTTTCGCCGAGACTCATCACAGCTTCATCAACATTACTAGCAAGTTTTTTGTATTCCGAACTACTTGGTCTTCGTGGATTTTTTCTGCCGTTTCTACCTTCAATTATGAAAGCGAGGACCTGGAAAAATTAAATATATATAAAGTTACAAGAATGCCAGCATTAGGACTAGGCTCAGCAACACAATTGCCACAAAACTTTAATGCTAAAGCAACACTACAAACAAGTATGAACCATAAACGCAGTGCATTATTTGATACTCTTGAAAGTTAGTGCACCACACCAGATCTCACAATTATCCTGGAAATTCTCATTAAGTAAAAAGGCTGTCATTAACATATTACACACCCAAAATTATGTGACTTGTTTCACTTTATCATTAAGTATATTCTAAGTAATTTAATGCTATATCAATTGGAATATCATACTTGTTGACACAATTGAGATTAATATAGCTGCAGTACAGCACTGCTGCAAACTATAATACATCAATGTATATATACATTCTGTTTCAGTGTCACCAGTAAAGAATACCGAGAGATTTCCATTCATGCATTGCCAAATACTTGCAAGAGACAATTCAGTAAAAATTATAAACTACATTATATATTATAATAATATCAAGATAATGCCAATAGAACGGGCACTGAAATATTTAAATCAAATTACCTTTTGTCTGTTGTGATAAACCAAATATCCAGCCACAACTGCGATCATGAGGACGATGAAGTAAGCCATGAAATGTCCTGACGACTCAATTACTGGATCAGGCTCCACGTTGACTTTTTGGTTTGGATTATTGTTCAACGGCAGATTAATCCTTTGCTGATTAATATTTGATGGGGCGTTTTGTCTGTTATAGTCTGAAAAATGAAAATAACAATGATTAGAACAAGTAATATTTCATAATGTGTTAAAATATCTCTTTACTTCATGGCTGATTTGCTGTGTCAGTTTGCTTCAAAATTTTTGCCAAAGTTTGGTAGGTTAGTTTGTTTACACCGGTTGAAATTTGAACTGAAATACATTGCACGTTCAATGATTGTAGATATTACTTTAGGCATACAAACTTTAATTTCAAATTTCACCATGAAATGCAACTCAGTAAATCAGTAAAATGTTCCATTATGATGAAGCGTCCAGTGAGGTTAATAAGAACTAGCCACAAGTATATATGGCGATTGTTACATGCATTACAGGTTACATGTACATGGCGATTATTTTGTTACATGAAATGCATTACAGGTTACTTGTACATGTATATTCATATCATATCTATAATTAGACAATTATCATATGTTTATAATATGGAGGGAAGACAGCACAAGGTTGATACATCAGTAACATCACATTACAATAATATCCTGACAGAATGCTAAATATAATTACAGGTTTGGGTACTAATCAACTGGAACTATCTATTTTAAAGCAACATACAAATGCCAACTACTGCAACTTTAACAATTGTTTAAGGCGACATTTACACTACTTTTAGCTTCTCGGATCCGCCTTAACGATGAAAAATGTGCCGACAGAAAGATAAAATCACATGTCCCAATGTTATTTAATAGGAAATTTTATTTTATTTTGGGGTTTTCGACTGACGGACCCATTAAAAATTGCCCTGAGAGGATCCAAAAAGCTAAATATCAAATAAGTGTGGCCTAAAGAAGTTAGCAACATGGAATGATTGGTTGTACTGCCATCGTAGTATGCGAAAACAAGTCTCAGTTTGCTCGAAGTACAAGGCACTAAAAGAGCAAATCGAACAAATGAAAATGACAAAAATTCAAATAGCTCTCATGCAACTGTCCCAGCGCTGAGTTTAGAATAATAATTATTGATCTTATCACACAGCAATAAAGTCACTTACAGTGAAGTTGCAAAATAAATAATTAAGTTTCCCTATAAAAAAAAGATCATGCTGTAAAAAACTATTCAATTAATCTTTGGAATATACAAATACTGCATGCCATGCAAGCATGGTGAATAAAACATGATCTTTGAAGACTTAAAGCTCTTTAAACGCCTTGTTCAAAATTACCAAAAATTAAAAAACAAAGGTTTGGCATGGCTGTGATTTTATATAGAATTCTTGATGACATATTAATTCATTCCCTACTAGTAAACCATAAAAAAATATCCAGACACAAATTCTCTACTTTACGTTTGTTCTTTAAAAATTGTGGAAACTTAGGTTTTTTCTTAACAAGTACACTGTAGTGTTAATCAGTATAATGCTAAGTTTGTCAGTAAAACACATTATATATTAGTCAACTTACTGCTAAGTTAGTCAGTGAAAATACAACTAATTTCTTGCTACACTAATGGACTTTAAAAACGCATAGGTAAAACATGTTGTACAAACCCACAGTTATGTGTTTTTAAAGTCCATTAGTGTATAATCATTATATGATAATTGACAGGCTATAATTCAACTATGTTAAAAGCAGTCCTTAAACATATAAAGGTTGTGTGCGAAGCTATATATATCATGTATATGTATTTCGAACATCTTGTTGCAGGCGATCGATTACGAGATGTTTAATTCAGTAAATTTGTTCCAAACTACAAAATATCTATGTATATATTATTAGACCATGCAGTTAGCGATGAAGACAACTTATACTGTGACAACTATGATACTATGTGCTACTATACTCGACCAACTTTTTGTATTGACATCACCAAACATGCACAAACACGAGGTTGCATGCCTTTTTTGTTTTGGTCATTACCATAACTATTTTGCAAATCCTCATCATCATCATCATCATCATCACCATACTGTGCCTCATCCTCCTCATCTGAAATTTGTAATCACACACATGATGAAAACAATTGACGGAGGAACAAAGGAGCCAGAAGGATGTCTCGATGAATTGTAATAATTGCGTAGATTGCGAGATGATTAGGCCTATGTTTCAAATATCACTAGAAACCCCTCGGAGTTGGAGATTCAGCATTTGCAACAACACTCCAAACAACAGCTACCATAATACAAAACATATTAACTAGTGGAACTCCTGCCCCAACAGGTGACAGTTGAGAGACCCAGACCCGGGAACCACAAGAAGAGAGAAAAATAAAGTTGCACCAGCATTTTCAAATAAAATGCATTCAATAAAATGCGTTCAACACAATTCTCAAAACATCTTCATACTAGATAGATAGACAGATAAATAGATAGATAGATAGACAGATTTCTTAATTTAAAGCTCAAACAGTTTTAGTTTATGAATTTAGACACTATTTTCTTCCATTAAAATCAGCTAATAGCCTTCTGCAATGGAGGATATCCTTTTACTGATTTCCTCACCTTCGCTGACTCATCACATTTTATAGTGAGTATGACAATATTTAGCACTCCATTCAAACCTTGAACCGATTGTAATGACTCAGCTATCTGCAAGCAGTTATTGCTGAATCAAAAATGGCTAACAATTCATTCTGAAATCATGCATTCAAACCTTCTATGCATAACACTGTACTACAAAGCAGTGGACTTGAGGACTTAACATTACTGTCCACACAAGCCTCAATACTAAATCATTTCACACACAAATTTAGTCCAATTATACATTTGTATTTAAGTGCTCTTCTAATCTTACAAACTTCCATTTTTTTACACACCTGTGTCAGCTTTTCATTTCTATAGTAAATTTCACAACATATCTATAATGCTACATGCACATACAGCTGTACACGCATATCGGATGACTTAAACCGCTCAAACATACAAATTAAAATGACTAATTAATCATAAACTTATACTATGAATTGACAACAAGCAGATTATCATTTTAGTTGGCAAATTAAAAATCATCGGTTATTCATGCTCATTCGACAAACTATAAAATCAAAATTTTATTTTTAATACTTCATTCATATTCATGACGTCACTGCAAAGCTAGATTTTCTCTTACTCGATAAAGCTATTTAACATCTGTTGGCAATCTAATCTATATCGCTGAAGTCTTACACTACAAATGAATGATGAAGGGCACTTATCAAACGGCTTAAAAGACCAAATCATTGAATTGAAATCAACAGCATGAACATGCACACATGTTCCCGGTTTTATGTAAGTACAAAAAGCTGTCTGATTGACAGAAATATTAACATCAATAAATACTAATTGTGTTGCTTTGACAGAAGTAACTAACATTAAACTCAGGTGAAAATATATCAGGATGTACATTGCCAATAATTTCAAAGACCTGCAGAATTCAGTATATTATCATCATAATTATTACGTAGGTGTGCACAATGAGCATGAAAAGCACTCTCAATAAGTTCAACCTGAGATAGCGAGATAACCTTAATTACAAAGATTATTATGATGATTATGACAAGTAATCCCATTTAGAATTCCACTATTGCTTATCAGCTTATGCTAAATCAAATATATGTTCAAATATTAGGGCTGTACACCGGTTCTCGATATACCGTTTGTACCGGTACAAAGATAACGATACGGGTGTTGATAACCGTTATTCATAACAATACAATTAAACGATATGCAGAGCAGCGTTTTGACCATACAAATCACCTGCTACCCAGATGTTTTGGCTAGTTTGAAGAAAAAATGTCAGCTGACTGTTAATTACACTAACATTACACAACATTCTGAAGTTATTTAATAAAATTCGTTCATTAATATCCATTGTCTACTTTCATCATAATAGGCTTTTAGGGATTTTCCCATTGATATATTTTAATGGTATGTATCATGATACGTTTCGTATCGTGATACGTATCGTATCGTTTTAAAGATAAAGGTGTACAGCCCTATCGTATATACATTAAACAGTGACAGTGCGACATGAAAGAAATCTAGGAATGATGGCACAGAGGCTGTTGAGTAAGTTGGCATAATAATTATGAACACTGAAGACAATTAGCATGTATTCCAGACACCGAAAGACGTTGCAGATTCACAATAATCAGACGCAACAAAAATTATCAATTTAATATGATTGTCATTAATTATACAGTGGTTAATCAACCATTAAATATTCAGAGATGGAATGTAAATTTGACTAGGCTACTAACCCCACACATATATCACATGTATAATATTCAGTTATATTTAACATAGTCACTATAGCATGTATAGTAGTACCCTCCCCTAATCAGCTAATATACAGTAATACTTGAAAAACAAAAAAACAACCTTAATATTAAAGATTTACAGAACGAAATCAATCCACAACCAAATAAAACTTAGTGAATACAGTTCTGATAAATACAATTTAATTCCTAAAGCAGGGATAGCAGGGCCACAGGGAATCAGTGCTGCCGGGGGGGGGGGGGGGGATACATGCACCTTGATTAAAGGTAGTCAGCCACCAGGTTTGTTTAATAATATTAAAGCAATGTCATTAGGAGTATGGCTCAATAGATACACCTTAGCGCTTGGGTTAAATGTTAAATGGTATTAATGCATTGTCAGCTCAATCAGAAGCCTGGATGTCTAAAAATACAATGTCAAAATACTGTATACATACTATATTACATAGCTCCATTAATAATATCTAAAGTAATTTTAAAGGATAATTATTCAATATGATGATAATCAAACTTGTGGAAACTACCCAGAAAACCTGCAGGGGAGTTTATACGTATGATTTAAATTAAAGTATTTTAGGGTCAAAAGAGGCCAAGAAATGACCCACTGTTTTTTAATTAATGTCTGCATTGTCACGTCATGACAGAGGCAATTGCCACAGCTTAATCATGTAATTCATGCGGTTCAGACCATAGTTAACAGTCATTGTTTCAGCGTTCAAATTTAACTTTTGCGGTCAGAATTTTGTTTCTGAATAATCAGAAATGGGACAAAATAATAAATCAATTATGGACATCACAGTTTTTCCACTTAATTTGACCAATTTAGTTTTCAATTCAAACCAGGCTTGTAACTGAGTAAGGTCATGCTAGGAACACTAATTAGTATGAAGCAAGCATAACTCAATCACACCGAGAGTCCATTTTCTGGACTAGGGAATGCATCGAGCACCAGGTGATAACAATGAAAATTTACCATCATCCATTTCATCAATATCATCAATATCATCAATATCATCCTCCGGCTCGATGGCATTATCATCAGGATCTAGAACAACAACCCAGGACTCTCGTATCAGCAAATGGACAACAAAAATTTACAATTAAAAAACCTAATAATGGTACATGGTGCAATATTGTCAGCACTAACAGTTGAACGAGCTATTCTAACAATGATCAGTGAGTTTGAAATAACAAGACTTAAGGAGTAATTTACAAATTTTGGTCTGCATTTAAACAACATAATTAAATAGAACGCAATGCACTCTGAGAAATGTTGAAGTGTTGGAAAAAAAAGTTTAAATATAAGAAAAAAATTTCAATCCAAAAATTTCCTAAAAAGCAAAATCTAAAGATGCCGACTTGCAGTTTATTCTGCCATTGTTTGGTAAGATTAGGCAATCGTTGATGGTGCTCCTTCAGTCCAGGCACCGTTGCCCTTATAATTTAATATTATCATTACAGTTAAATCCTTACTGCAACACTGTTCACAGACACATTGGACATGGTCATGCTTGTATATTTCTCCACCCGCTGCTGAATACAGCCTTGCATGGAATTACCAACAGGGCATGAAGTACTTGACAATCACTAACATGATCCCACATAGTTTAGTAACCAACATCAATCATACTTCATTATCATGTGATTAGGCTGATCATCAATTATTTTGGGCCAATGGTTCTGACACCAAATACCCTTCATAGATTATGCCTGACTATGGCAAGTCATTATTTCTTTGTATAAATTTCTCATTACCATCATACTCACTTGCGTTGTTGGGAAATGGTTGACTGTTTTGCCAGTCTGGAAGGGCACTGGTGGTTGTACTCAACACCATGAGGAGATCCTCCTGTTTAACGGGAAGATCTTGCGGATTCACTGGTTTCACAGTGTTGATGGAAGATGCTCCACCTTGACCACTACCAGCACCCTGGACTAGGACCTCTCTCGCATCCGTCACCGGTTGAATATTTCCTCTATTAACAGTACCAGTTGGGGCATCAGATCCTCGGGTAGATGTATTTTGTTTGTCACTTGAAATTCCTATGCGACCCCTAGGATACTGTGTTGGTGACCCACCAGGATAACCAGCAGAATATCCAGCTCCGTGGTTCCTATTAGGAGTTGGTGGACTTTGTGAGTCACCAATTGGTGAAATTGGCGGATTTCCTTTGACAGTTGAATAGACATTGCCAGATTTGGAGGCATCACCAATAGAATATTTATGTTCTTGAATTCCACCGGGACTCTGTGGTGTTTGTCCTTCAGTAGGTAGATTCCCTTTATAAGAACCAGATTCAGGGGGACCCTGTGGAATTCTTCCTTCAGCAGGTGGATTCCCTTTATAATAACCAGATTCAGGGGGACCCTGTGCAATTCTTCCTTCAGCAGGTGGATTCCCTTGATAAGAACCAGATTCAGGGGGACCCTGTGCATTTCGTCCTTCAGCAGGTAGATTCCCTTTATAAGAACCAGATTCAGGGGGACCCTGTGCAATTCTTCCTTCAGCAGGTGGATTCCCTTGATAATAACCAGATTCAGGGGGACCCTGTGCATTTCGTCCTTCAGCAGGTAGATTCCCTTTATAAGAACCAGATTCAGGGGGACCCTGTGCATTTCGTCCTTCAGCAGGTAGATTCCCTTGATAATAACCAGATTCAGGGGGACCCTGTGCATTTCGTCCTTCAGCAGGTAGATTCCCTTTATAAGAACCAGATTCAGGGGGACCCTGTAGAATTTGCGATTCACTTTGTACAGTACCATTAACGGGTATTGAATAGCCAGAACTAGGTTGGACGAGAATGCCACTTTGGTTATCATTTGGAACGTGTTTCAAATCAGTTTGTGAGTCAGACATGTCACCGCCAACTTTGTAAATGCCTGGTAGCCTAGCTGTTCCAGGGTCAACCTTCGAGGTGTCAGCAAGCTCAGCTTTATCTCCTACATTGGCACTTTGATTTACATTTGAACCTAGAGGAGGCTGAGTCTGTGATCCAATATTTTCCACACTGTTTGGTGCAACCTTGGCAGTGGTTATGTCTTGCTTGTTCACACCGGCAACACCTTTCTCTTCATATCTACTTGAATCATCTGAAAATGTAAAATAATGATTGATCAGTTTAATGGCTGGCTTGATCCGCAGAACTCAGATTGGCATATAGATAAAGTGGTCTATTCAGTGATCCATAAGGCATTTTGGTTAGGTGGACTAGGCTATTCAACGAGGCTGCGCCCGTGGGGTAGAAACATATCATTAACATGCAAAGATATCGCCACCCGTAATTCATGGTAATGTCAACAGCCAGAACATCCAAAATATATATAGATAGATAGATATGGGAAGTGCAGCCCTCTAAGGCAAGTCCTTGCTGCTATTGAGGGTTGATTGATGAGGGTGGGATCTTTTGCTTGCCTTAGCATAGACACTGAGTACAAGGGACTGCCAATTTAATGTCTCATCCGATGCTCATTAAAGGTTTCCCGGGCCTGGGATCACAGGCATCATAATCGCCCTCTGGCGCAGGACAACCACCTCCCCCACACAGCTGACTTATATATTTATACCAAGGTAAGTATTAACAGTCGGTGGTCAGGGAGGGGGGCAGTTGTGCCACACCAGAACGCGATTTTGATGCCTGTGCGTGGCATTGACCCGGGACCTTCAGAGGAGCAGGTGAGCATCTTACCACTAGACCACCCAGCTGACATCCGCCAATTGGTAGCATGACCATAACTCAAATAGCCACATAGTAAATTGATAGTCGGTCTATCTAGATCCATTTAAAATAAAAAGGTTGGAATTTTTAATGACAATGCTAGAAAATGTGTCTAAGTATAATCAAAAGCACCTGACACGTATAATTTGCACATCAAAACATCCAAAACTTCATAAATAGCTTTAATTCAGTGCCATTATTACAATTATCTTAATTTTTTCTTATCATAGGCCTTCTTTATTGACTGCATCCATAGCAATTTACCTGACACTTCTTGAAACTACAAAAAAAAAAAGCCTCCCTATTCAATTGCCTTTGGAGTAGGACTAGCAGGAATGAATTGCTGATATATCATAATAATGAAAACAGATTTATTTGAAGTTGTTCAGTTTGTTTTCGGTCACATCCAGAATACGTTCAGTAAGATAATTTGGGCTATACAAATCATGTGGCCGATTCGGTCTGTGGGCATTTATTTTTTGGCCATTTAGTATTGTGCATGCTGACAATAGTTGTGGTCAACATAAGTTACGGGGAACTGCATTTAAAAACCGGGGATCCAAAACGTTGAAACGCCTTTTTACCATGCATGTTTTGCTGTCATGTGGTCAATTTTTTTTTCCCCATTGGTTGCTTTGAGAAAATCCTCGGGAATTCCGGGTGCTTCTGCGTGATCTGAAGGATGTTAGGATGCAATGTATGTGATAAATACAGCATGACAGAGACTGTTCCAGCACAGATTTGTCCCAAATATAGTTTACAACTGTTGCTTGAATACCAAAAGTTGTTATAGGCATCATAGTGCTGCTACGAGAGGGAATTCCTGACTAAACTTGCACATTTTGTTGAATGCGGCTCACTTCGGCACTGACGTCATCAGAAGAAGTAAAGGAAATACTGCTCTCTGATTTAAAAAAAAAAAGTTTTGTTCTCAAATTCTTTCCTGGTCTGTTCTTGTGGTAGCACAGGGCCCTGCCGGTTAGTTGAATATTGGTAAAATATTCTTCTGAGGTAAAAAAAAATTCCTACCTACCTGATGGGTTTTTGAAGTGTCACGTAACCCGCAACATAAATATTTTTTAAGAATGGACTAATAAAATTGCAAAAATAGAAGCTTGTGACAAATCAGAGCTGTCGGAGCAGCCACACACCGGCGACAGGCAGGGTTGCGGGGATTCGTGGCCGCACTCCCGCCTGCACCTGAGTCCTCAGCTGTTGAAACTGAGTCAGTGATACCTCTCTCTGGTTCCCTGAGTGAAGAAACACTCAGGTTGGGTCTGGCGAATTCTATGATCTGATTGGTTGATATTTAGCATCTGCACATTGTGACGTCACCTCCTGATTGACAGACCCGACCTGTATCCTTACTTGACAGTTGTTGGCCTCTCAGGTATCTGGTCATACCCTGACTCATTCCCGTCTCAAGTAAGGAGACAGGTCGGGTTTATCAGTCGGAAGGTGACCTCACTATCCGTGTATGCTAGATATCAATCAATCAGATCACAGAATTCGCCCGACTCAACCTGAGTGTTTCTTCATTCAGGGCACCAGACAGGTCATACCTGAGAGGCCAACAACCTTAAGGTTTCGACCTGAACATATGATCTAGCATCTATACATGATAGTGACATACCCAAGTAACCCAACTACATTAGCCTACAGTAACTGAGCAAGTTGACAACAGAACTTTTGTCAACACAGCCCCAGGCCAGTCAGGGTACAAAAATCAACTTGGTGACAACATTTCGAGATAACCTCGCTTGTATCATACATACCCCTTTTCTGTAAACTCTTGGCTACCACATGACACACCAATAGAGTTAGGGTGAGATATAAAGCCGCCTCAATTCTGAAATTTGCCATCTTCGCCACCAAGCCCAGGCAACTCGTCGATCATGCGAAAATGACGTGTCTGACAAATGCTATTAATTCGCAAGCAAACTACATTAAAAAAAATCAAATAATAAATATATCGATAGTATATTCAGTAATTAAATTTTTAACGTATGATTTGCCTTCAAAATATAATACCTAGCTTCTAAATTGGCATGTAAGAGTTTTAGCATTTGTATCCGAGTATTGATTGAACTTCTCATAATATCGCCCTGCCATAACATCACAGAAATGTCTCTTTTCCCAGCTTACTCTGGTAAGAAATTGGTTGCCATGAACAGTAAACAGTAACATTGGTTATACATATAGGTTGACAGTGGGTCCAATGACAGCCATGTATTAGGGTTAGGCTATGGCGACATTATGGGTGCTTTGCTGAGTGGTGCATTTAAAAATTGAAATGGTTTCCATGAGTCAGAGATGCATGCATAGATGCCAAGTTCTTGAGTGGTGAAATCAGAATGCGTGAGTTTTAGCTCTTTCCAACCAGTATGCAAATGTTAGAAGAACAGTGATAGGAAGAATGTATACGGAGTCCTAGCAAACCTCCTGAAACTGAAAGTTTGAAAAAATTCACATCACATTCCCTTGAGAAAAATATATCTCTGTTAGGCAGACATGATTACGAGATGTTCAATTCAGAAATTTGTTCAATTCTTCAAACATTTCAAGTCTCACGCATTTGGCGTGAGTCTCACGCATTTGGGTGCTGTCTCACGGCTGTGGACTTCAGTATTTTCTTCATATTTCAATGTAACTCACGAAATGAGGAGCAGAATATATCTTTAACATTTCAATGTAAACTAGTTGGAAAGAGCCAAAACTAACGCATTCACCACTCAAGAAACATTTCTGTTTTAGTTGGTAATTTACGTAGCACCTAAACGGACATGAAATTTGTTTATTGCACTTTGTCGCGATCTCTCTGGTAAACTCACATTACCTCGCAATAATTGGCATTCTTGGGTGTAGTTATCATGTTCCCTTGCAAAAACATCGCAAAGAATGAAGATCGAGTTCCCTCCCGATCATCACGTTCCCTCACAATATTTTGCTTGAGTGATTATCCCAAGAGAATGCAATCATCGTGATGGCACACAAAGTTATCATGAGGGAAGACGATGATTGCGATGATAATTTTTTTCCCTGACATGTCCTCTAGGGACTTTGTAATAATTTCCCTCAAGGCATGATAATATATTGTTTTCTTCTAAAGTTCCTATGTCTCTAGATTTATTATAGGCAAATGATGATATAAACCAATTCTACCTTCTTGTCTCATGATATATTTTACCATTACATGCTCATTTGTGCACAGAAATTTAACTTTCAGGGACAATAAATAATATAGAGTTTAAAAAAACCTAGTAATGACATCACAATACTGAACAATGGGTGATGATGCCATTTCCATTGTGTTTGAAATGTTCTGGTTTGGATTTTCTTTCAATTTCAGATTTATGTTTTGTAATTTTAATGATAGACTGACTAGCTGATGAAAATTTAGTGTGTCTTGATTTATTAAGGCAATGTTAAACTATACGATAAAGTCTTAGAAATTTACAATTTTGACAGACAGTGCAGCTTTAAGGGCTTTGTTGATAACTTGATATTTGATATTAGGGTGTGTCAACCCGTCAACAAAATTTCTGGCATGTAGTCCACCAGTCGACACGCCAACTGGGCGACAAACCATCCCATTGTCAAAATTTCCTATCACATCGATGTTGGCAACAAGTTTTCCTACTAAAGGACAGTGATAACCTGGCAACAATACAGTGTCAATCTGACGACAAGGGGAGGGGCAGATATATTGCCAACCGACCACTGTCTAAATTTCCAAAACTTCTGTGCGGTAATGAAAATTTTATGTTTTTTTTTTTTAAAGGAAACCAGTCATTGAAAGAGGAAAAACCAGGGCAAGAATGGCTGGAAAACAAAAGCTTCAAACGAGAGTATGCAGAAATTTTACAGGAATTCAGTGAATCAAATGACAGGAAAGGCACTAATGTTTGTTCAACTTTATCCAGGTAATACTTTTGAAGGATTTAGTATCATGTTTTGGATTGTCAGTACTTGTTTGTTCATGTCACTTGCTTATGAAATATGTATGTTATCATCATAATATGTGTGATAATTCGTTCATTTAGATCGGAGCATGATTCTTCGTCTGTGTCCAGTGTGGGTGAAGACAAGGAATTGCCCAAAGAGAAAGAGGCAGGTTTGCCTGAAAAGAGAAGAAAAAGAAGGCATTCTCAAGGTAGATGTTCATTATATGTCTTTTGCTTTTCATTAGTATGAAATAAATAGTTGACTATTCTGCTTACTACACTTCCCAAATCAATCTTTTTTTAATGCGTTAGGTACACATTTCCATTGTGAGTCTATTGTGCCCCACTCATGGCCAGTTGGATAAAACTTAACAATCTATTTGAAATGGCTCATTCGATTGTGTAAATATTTTGCTTTCTTTTCAGTATTTGATTACAAGTGTAGTTCCAATCTGAGCTCTGAGCTGCTTAGTGCTGTTCCATTTAAAAATGGAGGGGGGGGGGACCAGAAAACATTCAAACCCCCCCCCCCCCCCCCCTCCACACCAGCTTTATCCTACATTAAGATATTAGGAAAATACTGCTCAGCCACCCCCTTTTTTTCCTTTTTGTTTAAGATACACTTGCAAGTAACATGAAAGCATTGGGCAATTCTATTCAGATGATGACGGAGGTAGTCATTCAAAAAAAAAGAAGAAGGAGAAAAAAGAAAAGAAGAAAAACAAGAAAAAGCACAAGCACAAAGACAAACATGGAAGTCCAGAGAAGAAACAAACTGAATTGTAAGCAGACGTTTTCTTGTACTTAGCCATGCTGGTGGGCTGGCCATGGCAGCGCTTGGAATAATAAACTGCAGGAAATTACATAATATTTGGCACACCTTTGAAATTATTTTAGTGATATTTTGTTAGTTTTAAGTTTACAGGTACAGCTGTACAACTAAGACCAAAAACTACAGACAAAAACGTTTGACAGAAATTGAGTAACTGCACAAGTTATTTTAAATTTTTATTTTTTTGTAAATCACCAGTAATTTCAACATACAACGGGATTACATTTGATAAACAAGTTATTTGTGGTGATTGACAAGTAATTATAAGTAATTTGCTATAGTGTATTGATAAATAATTGCTTGATAAAAATTTTTTATTAGTACATGTAATTGGGTGATTATATTAGTCAAGAGATTTCCTTATAATTTATGTGTGATTTTCAGGGATAAATATTCGCCAAGCTACCTGCAGAAATATCACCTGAAAGTAGTATTTGTGGAAGACATCCCTGGGCTTCCGATTGAAAAAGCATTTCGGAAGGACCAAAAGGCGGATCCTAGCAATTGGCAATATGGGGAGCTGTACAAAATGCACATTCCACGATACTACCTTGTGACTCGAAATGTTATGGGATCGACTCTTGTCATAGGCAGTGGGAAGAAGATTAAAAACACAGCTAAAGCACCTGTGAGATACCACAGCAAAGGAAATAGGTTACCAAAAGACAGTGCCAAAGACTTGGTTTTAGATATGTCGCAGTTTGTTAAAACCAAAGATAAGCCAAAAATGTCTAGAGCAGGTCATAACCGAGAAGATTTCATTCGAATTGATGAAAGTGCGACTCCCAAAAGAGACACAAGTGGTAACTACAATCCTCTCGGAGTGTATGACAAATCTACTGAGATGTACATACAAGGAAAAATGCCAGAAACATCTGGCAAACAAGATCAGATTGATTCTATGACTTCAGTTTGGCAAAAGCTGCAGCAAAAGGTCACTTATTACAATAAATACCTGCATGAAAGTCCTAATGATGTTAAAATGTGGTTGGAATTTCTTGATTTCCAAGATGAGGCGGTCATGCTGCAGGAAGAACAAGGTGACAGCGAACGGCAAAAGAAACGTGATGCACTGGTTCAAGAAATCAAGGAGAGTGTGATAACCAAGGCACTACAAAAGAACCCTGCGGCATTGCCGTTACAACTCGCCCAGTTGAGACTGTGTAGTCTGAGCTGGGACAGTGCTAGACTCAGGAAAGCCTGGAGGCAATTGACTTTCCATAACCCTAATGATCCAAGTGTTTGGTGGCTCTACCTGGAGCACATTCGGACCACGTTCACTTCTTTTGCAGTTTCTACCACGTGCAAGGCTTATGGAAAGTGCATTAAAACTCTATGGGAGGTGTTATCGGGCAACATGTTGTCCCACCACCCTATGCCATATACTCTGCAGCACATATTGGGTGAGTAATTTGGATGGACAGAGAGTTTCGAGACAAATCTGATGTAAAAATTTTATTATGTGTAATTTATGTATTTACTTTACGTAGACTAAATTTACATGGTATTGGTCAAATGTAACTCCACTGAGGAATCAGTGAGGATGTTAAATTTTTTTAATACAATTGCTTTAGGCCTTTGATGAGTACTACAAGAGGATATATACATATATATATATATATATATATATATATATATATATGTATATATATATGCAGTCTCAATTAAGTCCATGTAAAATATTTTTTATTCCTTTCCTTTATTTGTAGACATCTTACTGGAGCTGGTTGTGATATTATGGCAGAGTGGTCATATGGAGAGGGCAAGTGCTATCTGCCTGGCTGTTCTAGAATTCAACTTGAACTGTCCAGATGTCCTTAAAGAGAGCACTACTTCAGAGCGACTAGAATTTCTGGAGGCGTTTTGGGACGGAAGTTTGCCAAGGGTTGGAGAAGATGATGCCCAAGGGTGGAAGCATTGGGTGGATACGAAGGGAGATGATGCTCGTTTTGGCCATATGTTTACACGAGGTAACAAAAATTTGAAGTAATGGGCCAATTTACATTTTTAGGAAGCGGAGATTTATTACCTTGAACATGAACGCAATGCAATTGAATATATAAGTGTAGATAGATCGATTTTCATTGACAGAGAGAGGTCAATTCTGACCTATTTGTCATTCCTATAGGGTAAGGGTAATTTTTGACTTCACAGTTCAAAATCAATTAATAGGTGTTAACACTGTTCTTAACATTCAATTAATGTCTAACTGTTAATTTGATTTTGAGACTTGAGAGAAGATGTTACTTTCAAGGCAATAACCGTCACTGTGACATGAAGTAAATATCCTCATGAGTTGTCAGTAGAAAATCGTTGTGCAAGATCTAGATTTCAAGTTCCAGTTTTTTATTATAAAAAATTTAAAACTGATACAATTTTAGCCAGAAGCTAGTTTGGCATATAAGGCCACATTAGTACAATACAAAGGACAATTATAGATTGTTTTATGTATTGTAATGGTTTGATCATTCTTCTTGTAGTGGAGGAGGAAAACCTGGAGGAAGAGTTGTTACAGCAGCATACTTCGAGTCAGCATGATGCCTGGATAGCTCTAGAAAGAAGTCGTTCCAGCCGTCACTGGTTGCCATGGCACCCGGATATTGCGGAAGGAGAGGGTGAAGATGACTGCGAGGACCCTGAGCGACTTGTCGTATTTGATGACATCAAGGATTTTATCTGTGCCTTCAGTGAACCACAACAGCAACTCCAGATTCTGGTGACTTATTTAAGCCTACAGGGAGTGGAGGTGGATGATGGCCTAGTCCTACCTAGTACCTCTCAGGCGTACATCAAAAGAATCAAAACTCGTTTAAGTGCCTTGAATGCTGTGATACAGGATCCTACTTTTGTTGGAGGATGCCTATCTAGTCCTTTAATCCAACCACTGCAAATTAAAGTTGTAAACAATCTCTTTGAACAGACAATAACCAAATTCCAAGGACCTGCAAGAAGTGAGCTGACGTATCTGTGGCTGTCATGGAAATTGCAGGAGTTCAAGATGCTTACCAAAGATGCTGGCAAGAAAGAGAGAAAGAGCAAAGCGAAGGAGTTGAAGCAGTTTGCAAAGAAATTGCTCAGCGAAGATGTGAACAGAAATGACTTGGTGGTCTGGGAAGGTTATGCTGTATTGGAGTGGGCCATAGGGAACACTGAGGAAGGAGATAAGGTCATGTCCAGTGCACTGAGCATGACATCTGTTGACCTCAGAGCTGGTCACTTGACACTGCAAACATGCCAGGCTGCGCGTTTGTACAGGGTGCATGCAGAACACTTGTTTAAGGAGATTAAATCAGCAGAAATGAAGGACAATTTACTGTATCTGTTGATGATTTTAGCAGCAAATGACAAGTACAAAATCGGCAAAAACTCTCAGTCGGTCACCCCAGTCCAGCTACTCAAAGCCAAGCGAGGATTTCAAATGGGATTAGAGTGTTTATTATCAGGGGAGACTTTAACAGCTGTCCCTTCTTGGGAAATTACCAAGAGAGGTTGTGTATTAGAGCACTGGACTGTTTGTTATGCACTGTTTGAATATTTAACAACAAATCTCAGTACTGCTGTTTCAGTATTCGATAGAGTTCTTCAAAAGCTTCAGTCATCTGAGACTGAATTAAGAGAGCGTTCAGACTTAAAATATCTGACCAACCTTTCCAGTGGCTATGACCCAAGAGCCACCTTCCAGACCAGCCTCAGAGAAAGGCTTACTACAGCGTCTGTTACCCTGGCACGATATTACGTTTCAACGACGATCAGTCCATTACGTGTTGTGCGCGATCCATTGATGAGTGCTTTGATTAAACTTCCTGATAATCTCCCCTTGCTTCACATATTCTTGGATACAGAAAGCTCAGGAAATATTCTTGGCCAACTGAGACGTCGGTTGTTGCCAGTGGCTAAGTGTGCGAGTACCTCTTTGCCTTGGATCACTGGTGTCATGGGTGAACTAACACGACAGCATCGTTTGAGTCGGCAGCAGGAGGATGATCTCATTGGTATTCCCATAGGTAAATATTTTGGAAGCATTCGAAGTACAGTTAGTTCTTTTTGCTATATGATGCTACAGCTGGCTACTTAAAGCCGGAACTAAAAGTACATACAGCACCATTTGGTGCATAAGTTGAGAGAGATGCATATTTGTCATTTTTTGTTGAAAAGATGCATGTCTATTGTACATACATATTTATGATATATTAGATAAATTAATTTCATTTACCAAGGTTTATCTTTTCTCAATGCTACTGGGTCTGAAGCTTGGTGACAAATACTTATGATGATTGCTTGTTATGAATCCAACAGATCTGGAAAAGAAACAGTGGAAGAGAAACACCATACACAGCTTGCGGTCTTGGATTGAACGAGCACTTTCAACATCAGCCGCCTCAAATTCAGTGCTTTTGTGGCGTCTCTTCATGTTTGTGGAGGTATTACATTTTTGGAATTTTTCAAGTTTGCACTAAAATCCTAGCATATATATTTAGTTGATGTTATAGTGAAGAAATTTTGAATGTTTCTCTTCCAGAATGAATATGGTATCGTTGATAACGTTAAAGCAGTGTTTTATCGGTCAATCCAACAGTGTCCATGGGCTAAGGTAGATATATTACCAAGATTTTGTGACTTTAGCTTGCAACTTTTTCTACACTCTGTCCTTGGTAATTCTAATACTCTGATTAATTTCAGGATCTGTATGTGGATTTTGCTTCTTATTGCCCCGAGCAACTGCAAGAAGTGTGCAACTTACTAACAGAAAAAGAACTACGTCTACGAACACCCCTGGAAGAGCTACAACTGCTCTTCAAGGGAGCGACCACTTTACAAATGCTTAACCAGGAAAGTGGACCTGCAGTATCTCTTGAATCAGAGGAAAAGATGGAGATCAGTGCGGATCAGCTGTCTCCTACAACTGTCGCAGTTTCACAAGACATCAGTGTGTCAAATTCAGCATCCAAAAAGGACAGTATTGACAATATGACTCTAGAACGCCCAGTTGAATGTGAAGTGGCAGTTGATGGTCACACAGTAAAACACCCAGTTGAATGTGAAGTGGCAGTTGATGGTGACACAGTCAAACACCCAGTTGAATGTGAAGTGGCAGGTGATGGTCACACAGTCAAACACCCAGTTGAATGTGAAGTGGCAGGTGATGGTCACACAGTCAAACACCCAGTTGAATGTGAAGTGGCAGGTGATGGTCACACAGTAAAACACCCAGTTGAATGTGAAGTGGCAGTTGATGGTGACACAGTAAAACGCCCAGTTGAATGTGAAGTGGCAGTTGTTGGTCACACAGTCAAACACCCAGTTGAATGTGAAGTGGCAGGTGATGGTCACACAGTCAAACACCCAGTTGAATGTGAAGTGGCAGTTGTTGGTCACACAGTCAAACACCCAGTTGAATGTGAAGTGGCAGGTGATGGTCACACAGTAAAATGCCCAGTTGAATGTGAAGTGGCAGTTGATGGCGACACAGTTAAACACCCGGTTCAATGTGAAGTGGCAGTTGATGGTCACATAAAAACTGAAGACAGTCCAGATGTGTCTGTCCAGACCACCTGAAAATTACTTGTTAAGACAATGAACCAAAAGCTGTTGATTGGTGTTCATCTACCCATTGAAGTTATTTAATCAACTGTTTCTGTGCATGATGCAAAATCACTTTAAAATTGAAAATCGATTTGAAAATAATTTATTTTCTACAATAACATTTATTTTCTACAATACATTAAACTGTAAACCATGTAACACTGAAAATAAATCACAGATATGCTGTTTGGAAAAAATACAATAAATTTTAAAAAAATACATAAATTGGAATTTTGTTAATGTAAATTGTGTGGTACTGTATGCTCAACAGGGTGTTGGATTTTACAGTAAAATTTACTAAAGAATGGGGGGGGGGGGGGGGGGGTGGACCAACATTTTTTAGATCCCCCCCACCCCTGATATCTGGTTTTTGACAGACAGCCTAGCTTTTTTCTACATTAAGATATTAAAGAAAATACTGGTCAACCACCCCCCCCCCCCCCCCCTCCCCCGGATATCAGTTTTCCCCTCTCCCGATACCTGAAAACTCTGTAGGTCTATCCCCCTTTAAATGGACCAGCCCTAACAATTTTTTCATCAAAAACTTTTAAATGTGACATTTCAAATTATATATTAAAGGTACAAAAACATAAGTAGTAAGTGAAACACATAGGTCACATGTGGTAAAATATTCTAAAAAATATGACTAGTCCTAATATAATGGATTAAGAATAAGAATGATGCAAGTTTTTGGAACTGGTGGAAAATGAGGCAGTTCATGTTAAGAATTTCATCACTTACACAGTGTTACAAGTGTATGAATATAAGATAAAAGTTGTTATTCCAGAGACAATAATTGTTCTTTAACACAGCTGCAAGACCTTGATATAACTCATTATTTAAGGTACATTTGGAAAGTATAAGAGTTAATGTAAACATTTTGAACATTGGGTCGAGTTTCTGTGGGTAATCATTTTGAAAAGTGTACCTTGAATAACCCTGTAATTCAATGAAGACAACTTGGTTGGGATTGGTGGTGATACCAGTCAGTTCAACCAATCATGAACCAGGCAATTCAGTAAGTCTTCTGACTGTTAATAATGACATGTTAACAGACATGAATTTACAACATATACAACAATGACTAAACAAGTGTCACTTTGAATTCATGTCGTATGCAAACTTTATCAGGCCGCTCCTACATCCTACTTGGCAACTGATAGTTCATATCTTCATATTCGGTCTCTGGAAAGTTCATATCAGGGTCTCAAACAAGGATCAACTTGTTGTTGAATGCATGAATAGTGTTGAACAGATGTCCTTGTCATTTTCTCATAACTGATTATTAACCACAATTAGCACAACAGATCAGTGGTATGGTGTATGTCGCAAAGCTTCCAGGAACATGCTTTCTTCTTTTAGGAACTCCTTATCCTGTGCATAGATTAGAACAAAATTAGGACATGAATTTGTGGCATAATTATATAAATGCAAAAAAGAGATACATTGTTCAGTAAATTCAGTTTCTGGCATGTCATTTGAATACCTTGCTCGATGCAATTCGCCATTGACGTACACTCCTGTCAGCCTCTATGGATTTGGCGACATCTGACAAAGTGTTGACCTTTGACCTCAGATCCGGGTCAAGGGCATTGTAGAGATTAGTGGCTGCTTGGGACATTGGTAATCCATTGCTGTTGGCAACTGAATAACAACAAAAGAAAGTGTCAGTAATGAACTTCGCATAGAGTAGCATCAAGGGAATAACAATGAAGTCAGATGTTTCATATTTGTGAGACGTACATGTACTAGAAGTGTTGTTTTTAGCAGGTTCACCTGGTCCCGTGTCTTTAATAGGGGTCCGACAGCTTACGCACAAAACTGTACTCCATGACTGCTCTAAATTCTTCTTCTCCCTTGCCAAGGAAAGACGCTCCTGAAATTATTTATTCCCAAGAATTTTGCAACTGCGAAACATAGTATGCTTATGTCAACATGATATGAAATCACACACTTAATTGTGTTCGGCATATCCTAAAATTTCCTCAGTATACTACTGCAGTTTCGAGTCTAAACAGACTCTCGTTAGCTGTATTGCACCAAGTGATGGAGTTACCTGTGCGATGGTCCTCTCTTTATCTCTTAAGGCTTGAAGTTGGGCTTGGATTGCTTGCAGCCTTTGCATTTGTTCTGCCTCAAGTTGTTGGGCTTTTGCTAGGGCCGCATTACCTTCATCTCTGGCCTTGCATGCCTCCTGAAATTGAATAATAAAAAATGTTATTTGCCATTATTTATGGGAGAGTATGGTATATGTAATGGCCACTTAATCTGAAGCAACTGGACTTCATTCCAAAGCTAAACTTAAAAATATTTGTTTTGCAGGTTACGCGACCGTATAGAACATATCAGTGCGTCTGACACATTTTTTCCCTTGGCTTTTTTTTTACATTTTTTAGTCCTCAAATTGTTCCTGGGTCTATTCTTGTGGTAGTGCAGGGCCCTGCCGGTTAGTTGAATATTGGTAAAATGGATGTACAAAAAATAAATCCCTACCTACCTGATGTGTTTTCCAAGTGTCATGTAACCAGCAACAGAGATATATAAGCTAATACCTAATAATGTAGTGATAAGCATGAAGGAGTTACATCCATTGCACTTGAACCTCGGGATCAATGCTACCCTTGATTCCCAGCCAAAGAGGCGTTATTAGCTAGCTATGATAGTTAAATTAGGTATGTGAGCTAACATGTAGATTGAGTCTACGTTATGTGACCTAAATTGGCAGGTGGTCTATGCGTTAGATGCACTTTACATTTCCATCATGAGAGAAGTGACGGGTTTAGTGCAGTATAGCAGACCCACATTTATGCCCATATTTGGCGTCCATGAAATATGAAAATAATTACTATTTTTGACCAAATTTTGTTCTTGAAGTTGGAACGCAATAAGAATACATTTGTCTACAGTAGAGCTGGGGTTTGGGAACAGCAGCCCTCATGAAAAATAAAAAATAAACTTGGTAAACTGCGTTCCTGCCTCACCGCTGCCGTTGTTGTTTGTGACGTCACTCATTGAATTCAAGCATTCTACGTCATAGGCCTGGCAACTAGGCTCGCTAAATATGGTCAATAATTTGGGTCCGCTATACTGCACTTTTTCCGAAGTGACTACGCTTACATTAACCCAGTCCTCAATGTCTTTGGATCGCTGATTGACTTGCATGTTGGCTTGCTGCAGTTTTTCCCATTCAAGTTCAACCTTTCTCTTCTCTTGCTCCAGTTTTGAGCGGTCGGTCTGTATCTGATCTCTTTGCTGTTGTAGCTCGGCAGTCAGTATTGCTGTTCTTTGTTTTTCTTCTCCCAATAATTTTATACCTGACTCCAAGTCTGCCCCATTCTGTAATATTAGAGAAAATAAATATTGTATTGATCATTCCACCATGATGCCTTGTATGAGTATGAAGTGCCGAGTGACTTGATCGCTAAAATGGCTTCTGAGCAAGTTTTTAAAGCAAATTTCAAATATTTAATGCCAAATTTTAAGGAATGAATCTGTGTATATTTTGTGTGTGTGATTTTATGTAAGGTAAATCAAATCTTTGGACAATGCAACTGATTAGCACCTTTACATGATGAAGGCTGTCCCTTTGTTCTTTGTCTTGTTTTAGTTTCTGGTTGATGTGAAACTGAGCTCTCTCCTCTGCCAAAATTCTTCTTTCGTCATGCAACTGTCCCAGTATACTCCTCTGCTCTTCTAAAAGCGATTCTCGAGCCTTCTGTAGCTCCATGCGTTCCCTCTGGAGTTGTTCTTGCAAAGATACTCGCTCTCTTTCTAAAGACGTTTGAAGGCTGTTGAGTCTGTTCTTCTCTTGGACCAGAGACCATCTCTCCTGAAAATTAAATTCAGTATAATTTCTTTAATAAATAGCTTCTTGTGGCCTGTGAAATATAGCGATCACTTATGAACGACTAGGTTACGAATGTATTAAATATTGCACAATGAGTAAAATGCAACAAAGAAAATTATTTTTAAAAAATAACACGTTCAATGAAATTAGATTAAAATTCAATAAAATAGAACAATGTAGAACGAGTACACTTACCTAAAACATGTTGTGTAAGAATAGTGAGGTTCACAATAAATAAAACAGCATGAGAGTTATAATCTGAGAATGAGAAATAGTTAAGGGCCATACCTCTTCATTAACTCTTGTTTGCTCAGTAAGCTGATGTTCTAGTTTCGTTATAAGACCTTGGAGTCGTGAACGTTCAATTTCATTTTCATGGTGCTGCCTTTCTAAACGTTCCTGAAGAGCTGTTCAAAAAAGATAAAATAGAGAACAAAATGATAATTTATGTGGTATTAATCTTATTTTTCTCACAGGTTTATAAATTAAAACAGCTTGTCACTCGGGAATAGTTAATACTTACTCTTAAGCTGTTGGTCTCTGGTCTTGACTGATGTTTCCCGCTCTTGAAGAGAGGATTCGTTATGACCGTCTACAGCTTTGTGAAGGTCACTCAGGTCTCGTGCATTGGCAGAGATTTGCTCCATGACTAACTGGAGAGACCTGTGAAAAAGATGAAATGTTAGATTTTCTACCTGCTACGCTAAGGTGTCACTTATTCAATTTTTAGCTTCTCAGATCCACCAATGTGATGAGACAAAGGGCTGACAAAATATGACGGGTATCAATGGTATCAATGTTATTTAATTTTTAAAATTTTTGACCAACTGACCCTTAAACATTGCCATGAGAAGATCTGAGAAAGATCAAATCATAAAGGTGATAAGTAAATACGTACTTGGCATGAGACTGGCTAGTACTGATAGCTTCAATTTCCAAATCTTTTGCTTTTCTAAGTCGACTTAATCCTTCCTCGCGTTCAGTTCGTAGTGCGTTAATTTCTTCCCTGAAAATAGCCACAAGCATAAATATGCATGATATCTGCCATTAAGCATTTTTAAGTCATCTGATGCCGTCTTGAGTTCAGCAACAAAAGGTGGATGACCACTGATAGCACAAATGGTAACAAACCTGCAAAGAAATTGTAAATTTGTTTTCCTAAGATCAGGAAAAAGACTGAGTAGTGTGCCTTAACATCACACTTGTAGATATGGTAAAACATTAGTGCAGTCTATCTTAAAATCTACAAATTATCTAAGTAACACCTTTCAGTATTATCATTGATTATGCATATTGTTATGCTATCAGTATTATATATGTGCTTGTATATATAAATACTTATCAATAAATTTTCTTATTTTTTTCCTATTATTATTTTTATGCCCTTTATTCAGAAGCTTCAAATAGTTTCATTGCTGTTATGCATGGTGATGAGTGAACAAAGTATTATTATTATTATTATTATTTCACACCTGTGCAGATCTTTTAGTTGTTTGATTTCTTCTTGCTTAGTTTTGTCCCATTCGTCCTGTTTGCGAATCAGCTGCTGATTCAATTGCTCATTTTCTTCCCTCAATCTGCAAAACAACGATTATCAGTTTCTGAGCAACAGATATTTTTTCAGCCATTAAATTAAACCACTTAATCGTCGCTTGCGGATAAAGTTTCCATAGTTTCAGTTGTACATGTTCTGTATTTGTATTCTTACCTAGTTTCACGTTTTTGGAATGTTTCCTCAAGAAGCTGAATTTGTCTCCTGTGAAATAAATAGAAGAAAGTACTTAGAATCACTTAATTAAAACGCTGAGATGATGCAGTCTCAAATTATGATGTTCATATAACGTACTGGTAAGATGTTTCTATGAGTTTCACTTCTTGTTCATGCTGTTTCTTCACGTTTGCAGACATAAGATCCATGTGTTGCTTTTCGAACTCAAGCCTCTTCACCTTAAATAAAGCAAAGAGATATATAACTAAATGTCGATTGAAACTATAGCAAAATGTGGCAACTTAAAAACATTGTATTAAAAGCAAGTGCTTGTCACTTCGTCAGCCTTGTTACAGTAATATAGCAATAATTTCATTTGTAATTCATTAATCAGGATAGAGACCCACCTTTGACTCCAAATCATCCATTCCTGGCAAACTAAAACCCATTCCTGAGGATGTCATTGGCATCTGGAACAAAGCAATTTATCCAGTGATAAAAGACTTGTATTTTAATTTCTTGTATAAAAAAACGACAACAGAAAAGAAAAGGGTAGAACAAGCAAGCAGCTGTGTAATGCACTAAACTCCAAATCTATAACAAAACATATCAGGAAATTGTGTACAGGAAAAAGAAAGGCCACACACATGCATGATTTTACCAAGAAGAATATTTTTCAACATGCACCTGAAAAACTATTTGAACAGCTGGGTGAACCAGTGGTTATACTTGTTTTTTTTCTTTCAGCTGTTGCTTTCCCAATAATATCCCAATACTATGTAATGCACCAATTTGTTACTTTTTGCCAAAACTTATAAAGTATATTGTGTTATAAACCTGGCTAGTCCCTTTGAAGGTCCTCAGTTCGAGTACCAAGCTAGGAATTGAGTACAATCTGAAATCTGAAAACCAGCTGGATACAATTCACATCATTACATCTGCCTTTGATGGCTGGTCATATAAGCTGGCTCAGTAGCACAGAGATATTAGATATATAGATAGATAGATATGGAAAGTGCAGTCCTCAAAGGCAAGTTCTTGCCGCTATTGAGGATTGATTAATGAGGTGAGAGAGAGGAGGAGTCCATCAATGTTACACATTTACCCCATGGATGGGATCTTTTACTTGCTTCAGCATAGACACCAAATACAAGGGACCGCAAATTTAACGTCCGTGATTGACACAGGACATTCATTGATGGTGCCTTCCACTCAGTTTGTAAGTCAAGGCAAGTTTGAAACTTCCCAATGGGTGGTAGTTTTATGTGTTAAAACCTTCAGACTGCCTGAAGTGCTTTATTTGGATGTTCCCAACAGTCACAAGCAATTGCTCATTTAAACTAAGCTCCGAATCTTTAAATTAAGAATATAAAAAACCAACATAAAAAACATCTCCACGAAAAGTTCTACAGATACAAATAAGAGGTGTATTGATGTCTCCCGGACAACAGCATGCCAAACAAAACTATAAACTAGAATGTAAAAATTTGTGATCTTGTTCTTGTCAACACATTGATCTCGTGTGCTTTGAATTAACAAACCTTCATCATTTGTTGCTGCATCATCTGCTGTTGTTGCTGCAACAACTTACTCTGGAAGTCCTTGTTTGTTATAAAGAAGATAAATTAATGTTAGAAACTGGTGGGTCAAAGATTGCAAACTTCTTAAACTTGGAAACAATTTTCAGACAATTTATTTGCAAAGTCTAACGATTGTGTTACTGATGATATTAGATTAATTAACCCGAAAGTAAAAATTACAATATTTATTTGTTCACCCCCTTGTATCTCTTATCATTCCTAAAAAGCTCCCTGCATCTTTTTATACTTTGGCTCCATCATAAACATGAACATCATTATTTGAGGTATTATAAATATATTTGCAGGGTTTGACCTTTACCAATGTTTACATTTTCATTCACTTGCCCAAAAGTCTGACTTGGTCATTTTAGCATTAAATAATGTATGAAAGTTTCCTCCAATTGCCACTTGCCCGAGATAGACTTTCACTTGCTTAGGACAAATGGACAAATGTTAATGTTGATCGGATGTATACAACAGATTGCCTCACCATCATTGGGTTGTTCATTTGTTGCATCATTTGCCCCTGTTGCGCTTGCAGCATTTGCATCTGTTCTTCTTGTTGCTGTCGCATTCTGGCCATTTGCGATTCAATCTGTTGTTGCATTTGTGTCTGAAATGCCCAGTGGTCAGTGTTCAAGGTGCGAAATTAGGAGATGATGAAGTTTATATTTATTAACAACAAAAATTGAAAGTTTAGCAGACAAGAAACATGGTTCACCTGCTGCATTTGTTGTTGCTGTGCGAAAAGTGTTTGCTGTTGTTGCAAGATGTTGGTTTGAGGCACTTGTGGCTAAAATAAAAAGGAAAATTAAAAATGAAGTACTAAATCATAAAATACCAAAAGGCCTTTGGGACTATCTGGACATATACAAACCATGATGGAAAAACATTCTCATTTCAAAATATACCTGAGGTAGGGCAGAAATAGGCAATGGTACATTAACAGCAGGTGGCGCCTTTGGTGGCTGAATAACTTCTGCACTGGTTTTTGAGGCTCGTTCTGTCTTCAGGGCTTGCAGTGTGGCTGAGAGGTCATCAAGGTCATCCTTGGCCGGCTGACTGGGTGGATTGGACTTTTCTGTATAAAATAATTGTCAAAATGATCAGTCAAAGTTTACATGACTTAATATTGCAATTAATTTGTCACTGGTTTGAATTTGAAATCATATGCAGAAAAATCACCAGAAGTAGCAGGCTGGGATCTTCCCACTCGACGTCCTGCTCTTGGTATGGAAACGTCCAGCAAATTATCATCACTGCAATAAAAGCAATTATAAGAGGAAAAATGTTAAATTCTTCCAATCTAGATTTTCCTCTCTCACTCAAGTGACTATGTCAAACATTACCTATAATAATAATATGAAGTCAATTAACATACATGTAATACTGACAGTATCTTATTGCTTTACATGTACTCATAATCTTTGTGATCATTCTCAGTTTAATATCTCACCCAAACATGCTGTCATTCTTAGATTCATCTTCTTTATCACTACCAAGACTAAGCCAGTCATCGCTACGATTGTCTTGCCGACTCAAACTTGAAGCTTTGGGATCTTGTCCAGCTGGTTCAGGAACAGTAGCCGCTGGTTTCACACTAGGGGTCTCCCTTGTGGCAGCAGTTCTACCACTAGGGGTTTCCCTTGCTGTAGTAGTTCTGCCACTAGGCGTCTCTCGTGTTGTCGGCTTCTTTTTTGGCGTCAACCAATCATCATCCTTGTCTGATCCCGCTGAATCACCAAGGCCTAACCAGTCATTTGCTTGTGTGTCATTCTTGGCAGGTTGTGACCTTGATGGTCGTTCCTCTGGAGGAGTCTTTAAAGCTGATTTAAGTGGTCCATCCACTCCACTCTCCTCTGATACTTTGGATTCTGTTGGTTTTGTATCCGGTGAACCAAGACGTGACAGACCCAACCAATCAACAGGTTCAGATGACTCCTTCCGAGCGCTTCCTTCAGAACTTGGTCGAGTTGATTTTGCACTTGAACCAGCCGCCATGTCCAACCAGTTTGTGTCATCCTTGTTCAATATGTCATCAAGATATGATCCCCCTCTTCTGCGACCCCCTGGGGTGCTATGTCTAGAAGATGGTCGCTCATCATCATCCTCAAATCTGCAGAATGACACAAACTCATTCAAACATACCAGTTCCTGGAAAGTTCTTCAGCAAAGTTTTCTTCTTAACATTTTATATTGTTTTATGCTACAAGATCCATACATTTATGATCTCACTTTGTAATTTAAATTAGACCCATCACAGTGACTCCAATTTCAAAATAAATTTACCTGACAGATCGATGTGAGGAAGGTCTCGACCCACCAGTGCCACCTCCTGATGCTGCGGACGGCATGTAGCTGCCAAATGCTATCTCCTCCTCTTTGGTTTCCTTGGCAACTGCAACAAATTCAAGAAGTCACCGTGCAGGGATTGCAATTTCAAATGGGCTGAGTGAGTGATAATAGTCGCTCGCACAAATGTTACCTTTGGTAACTTTGCATGCATGAGCAGGTGCTCTTGTAACTTGTAGGGTTCATCACTTTTAATGAAAATTATAATTAATTTAGTGCTATTGTGAACGAAACAATATCACTCTGCTTCCAACAAAAAATTGTAAAATTTAAGAAACATAAACACCGGATATCAAAATGGATAACAAGTGGTATTATCAGGTCCATAGCCTATAGAGACAAGCTTTATATCAAATTGAAATTCGAAGGTTCAGGATCCTCAACATAGTAATATAAAAACAAATTTAAAGACTTATAATTGCATACTAAGAAAAAGCATTCGCCATGCCAAAAAACTTTATTATGAGAAATATTTTGCTAAATATAAGAGTGATATCAAAAAGACATGGGGCATGATTAACTCAATCATTGGTCAAAATAAGAAAAATGAATTTCCAAAATGTTTTGTGGTGGACAATAATTATATATCTGACAAACAGAAAATTGCTGATGCATTTAATGAATATTATGCTGAAGCAGGAACTAAATTAGCACAGACAATTAGAACCCTGGATGGAATAAATTTCCAAAAATATATGAATCTTACAGTTGCCCCAGATTTTGAGTTTCATACTACAAATAGAAATACTGTAATAAAAGTAATAGAGTCTCTAAAAATTAAAAACAGTTGTGGGTTTGACATGATGGCAACCAAGTTACTTCAAAACGTGAAAATTGAAGTTTGTGTCATGATAAATCAGTCTTTTGTTTCAGGTATTTTCCCTGATAAATTAAAAATTGCCAAGGTTGTTCCATTGTACAAAAAAAAATGAAAAGAATAAAATCGAAAACTATAGACCTGTGTCTTTGCTTCCCAGTGTATCAAAGGTCTTTGAGCGCATTATTCATGATCAATTTAATGAGTACTTTAGTTCTCTGAAATTATTTTACAAAAGTCAATATGGATTTAGACATTCTCACTCAACAGAATTGGCCGCGTTAGAATTGGTAGAATTAATCATCACTGAAATAGACGTCAAAAAAGTACCCATTAATATTTATCTTGATTTATCAATAGCCTTTGATACACTGGACCATGAAATACTTCTGTTTAAATTAAAACACTATGGCGTGAAAGATCTTTCAGTGAAATTACTTCGTAGCTATTTACTAACAGAGTGCAATATGTTGTTGTAGACAATATCAAGTCTAATCATGTTCCACTACAGCTTGGTGTTCCACAGGGATCCATTCTTGGTCCTCTTTTATTTATCATTTATGTCAACGATCTTGTCAACGCTACTTCTGTCTTTCATCCAATTGTTTATGCTGATGATACAACTCTTGATGCTTCCCTGAATACTTTTCAGGGTGAAAGAAATCTAAATGATGAGTTGGTCAGCGTGAGCAATTGGATGAAGGCAAATAAGCTATCTATTAACAAAAGCAAAACGAAAGCCATGATTTTCCATGCACCCCAAAGAAGAGTTCAAATTCCTACTATTAAAATAGAAGACTCTGTTATCGAATTTGTCAATGAATTTAACTTCCTTGGCATAATGTTAGATAGACATCTAAATTGGAAAGCTCACCGTGATATGATTACAAAGAAATTGTCAAAAACAGTAGGCATTATGCACAGATTAAAAAATATGTTGCCTCTCTGTGCCTTGTTACATATATACAATTCCCTTGTGTTATCACACTTAAACTATGGAGCTCTTCTTTGGGGTTGGCAATGTCAAAATATATTCATTTTACAAAAAAAAGCTGTCAGAGCTCTTACTAACAGTAAATATAATTGTCATACAAGTGGTTTATTAAAAAACCAAATCTTTTAAAATTCCATGATATCTGTGCACTGTGTGACCTGAAATTCTGCCATAAACGTTCAACAATGCCTTGCCACAGTATTTTCTTGATTTACTACTGCTATTTAGAGATGATCCTCATTACTATGAAACTCGAATAGCTTGTCAACTATGACTTCCCTAAATTAAACATGAATTTGCAAAACAGAGTATTAAGTATAGATTTATCAAAACCCTTAATAATAGGCCCATAACTTACAGAGATCAACTAGAAACACATAGTTTAGATGGATTTAAGAAATATATGAAAAATAGCACTGTAGCATCTTATTCCGCAGACTACAGTATTGAAAATTGCTATATATGTATAAATGTTCATCCTACTGCTTCTTCATAATACTTTTCAACAATATATTCTTTAACTTGAGATGAGTAACGTAGATGAGACTACTACTGATGAGAGTAATTTCCATATTGTGCTTGATTTAATGTTCACTATGTAATATTAATAGATCTCTCCAGGTGGCCTCACGCTAGCGATAAAATATATTTATCTTTGCGAGGTCTCCTTGCAAAACAAATGTTTATAAATGAAAATATGAAAATAAATTGTAAATATTTTTTTGTTTGGCAAAATAAAAAGAATCTGAATCTGAATCTATCAAAATATAGCTGATATATAGGATTTTCTTGGAAGTTTGATTGCAATTCAGACTGAGTACTGCATGGGATGTCAGGGTCTAGTGGTCAAGGTGTTTGTCTGCTATCTGCAATTTGCAGCAAGGTTGTGGGTTCAAACCCCCCACCACAGCATCGAGAAGTTGGGCAGATCCTCATCAACCATTGCCTCACCCCACCCAGGTGCAATGGGTACTTGGCATTAGGCATCCACAGTGATGGCACTGGTGCGAGCTCTTAAGCCCTGTGGTTAACCCCGTGTTCAAGGCTGAATACTCCCCAGAGAGTTGAGAAAGGCTCTAGATCGGCCAGCCAAGGATGTAATTGTGCAGTCGGTTGAGACTTTGTTGAGTGATAACAGACTATAAACCCAGATTTATGATTTACTGCATGAGCTTGAGCAGTCTCTTACGTAAAATTTCATCCCTGAACTTAGTGGCTTTTTGCTTTGAAAGTTGGCAGTAAGTGTTTCAATGTATAGTGCTGCATTGTTGCCACTAAATGCCAAACCTCAGCCAGATGGGCCAAAGGAATAATTCCACTACTCCAATGGGAATTTCTGCGAGTGTCTGTTACTTGCTAGTGTCATAAATAACCTCTGACCTCTGCTAAATATTGACAATTATATTCAAAACATTATCAATTTGCACCTGGCTTTCCAGTGGTAGCTTTCTTCTCCATTCGGTCAAAAAATGTCTCTGGTCTTCTTGAACCTGATCCTGGTTTCTCAGCTGAAGATGCCCTGCCAATTCCGAGAGATGCCAGAAATGAGGAAGAATCATCTTCATTCTGTTTCTCAGCAGCCGCAGCAGGACGTTGCCGACCTGGACTCTCAAGGCCCATCCCTCCAAGGACATCATCGTCATCATCATCAAACATGATGTCATCCTGTCTTCCTTTCTTTCCTGCAAAGGAAAATTCCAATAACTCCTGAATTTTTGCTTTGAAGTAATTTTAAGGCACATATATATTTAAGCTTGATGCCTGGAAAATTAGTTTTTATCAGCTTAAGTCACTTAGGTCAACTTTAGTGAATAAATTAGTCAATTTTGTCACGAGTTAGTCAGAGTCACCTCACAACAAATCTGTTTCTGAAATCATGGTGTAACCAATGAAACCTATTACATCAAGTATATAGGTCAAAGCCACTCCATGAAAAGAATCCAGCGAACTCAAATCATATCTTGGCATTACAGAAGGCAGTGCTGAGAACTCGGCCAACCTTTTCGATCTTGATTTCCACTTCTTGTTGGTGGCCTATCGATTTCCAATCTTCTACTGTCTAAAATGAAAATGATCAAATGATCTTTAGTGATCAATGGCAGGTTTGGTGGGATTAATGACAAAATATCATCTACATTCTACAAGTTCAATTGAGGCAAAAAAACTACAAATCATACTTTGAGACGATGAGTCATCATCTTTCTCCGGGGCAGTGGATGGAGTTACTGGTTTTGTTTCTTCTGTCTTAGGTTCTTCTTTTTGAGCAGATGACCTTGCAGGTCTCGATTTGACCTTCGGTTTTGTGTCTTCCTCATCCGAAAGGAGACCAGCCAAGGGGTCATCGTCATCAAAGTCAACTGCAATGCAATCCTATCATTAGACATTCACAAATACATGTACAGCTGTATAAGATTTGAAAATTAAACCGAAGGTTATAGTAAGATTCCTTGATTTTGCAGGTTCACACTAAGAAAACTTGCTGGTCTAAAAAAGTGGTTGCAACGCCTTCGCGTTGTTCAGCAGGCGAGTCTTTTGATGAATCGCTACGTCTGATTGGCTCAATGGCCGTTAAATTAATTGTTTTTTGATTCCGTGCCTTGACCGCTTTCATAGTTTAGTAAGTTATTATACAAAAAAAGAAAATTATTGGATATAGTGTGGAAGTGGTCAAGGCATGGATGCGATTTCAGGTAAAGTTTTCTTAGTGGTTCATGCCATGCTGTCTTTCATAAAAAAATCAAAAACAGTATTGATCATGCTATATCAGTTAATCCTAGATTCCTAATGATGGTCAATTAATGGACAATTTTCAACTCACTGTCTGATGGCTTGATGGGCTTCTTGGCTGGGGCACCTATGAGATATGAGATTAACTGTTCATTGACACATATATATTTCATAAATTGTTTTCATTCATAAAAAAACAGTATTTGGTAAGGGCTGTTCCATTGAAAAAAGAAGGGGGGGGGGGGGGGTAAACCTGAAAATGTTTAAGATATTAAGAAAATACTGGTCAACCACCACCCTCCCCCGCTATCAGTTTTCCCCCTACCGATATCTGAAAAATCTTCAGGTCCACCCCCCCCCCCCCCTTTTTTAAATGGACAGCCCCAAATAATATTTTTCTTAAATTGCAATTTTTACAACAGTAGACTTCATGACAATATCTTTTTGAATTAATCTCACATACTTTTGACAGTGGTGGCTTCTGCTCCTCCGGTTTTAGTTTTATTTTCAGGCGTTTTTGGAGTCGACGCTCTTCTTCCTGAACTTGCACCTCCTCCAAATAATGCTGATTCCATGTCATCCAGACCCTGGGGTTTAAAAAAATATGTAACAGCAATGGATATTGACCACTTAGTGAATGAAAAATGTGTTTCTCGTCACTCTTATTCATGTTCAAATAGCGAGCAGTTATCCACAACATAATTCAGATGTAAACAAGGAACATCTTCCGAACATGTCAGCCTATATATGTGAATAGATTGATTTATCCATGGGAAAGATATTATTTAAAAAAAACTCACAGCAAGAGACTTGGCGATTTCATCAGGGTTAGCATCACTCACGTCAGAGTCTGTGTTTACCTCTGCGGCCATATTGGCATAAAAGGCATCATCAAATACGCTTGGCCTGTTAGAAATTGATCAAAAATTAAAATATTATGGTTCCATATAACAGTATTTTATTTGGTCTGAACTTGACGCCTTGACGCTTTCTCGTCTCTGAACAGAGAGGAGATGGAAGGTTATAAACGGCGTTTTAAAGCATACAAATTTGCATGCTTTAAAACGCTGTTTAACATCACTCGTGAGTCAAGTCTCACACCTCTCAGTTTAGATTCTGGTAATATTCACCAGTATTTTCTTAATATCTTAATGTAGAAAAGAAAAACGCGGGGTTGGGGGGGGGGGGGGGTCAGTCAAAAACCAGATATCGGAGGTGGGGGTCAAGTCGACCTCCCTCCCCCTCCCCCTTTATTTTTGATGGAACAGCCATTCTTTAAATGAAACAGCCCTTTCCCAATACTATATAATACAGCCGGGGGGGGGGGGGGGGGGGGGGGGGAGGTTTGTAACAGATTGGCGTCGCCACTGTCTTTAAAAAATATATGACATCACAAACAATCAGTTGCTTATTGACTGCCAATGAGACAACATCAATCCTCCCTTTATCATTCACTCTTGGAAATGAAAAAAAAAAACTGAGTAGACAGTTTTAATGAAGATTACTATAGAATTCTACGATGTACATGTGG